>CM053613.1:63139863-63218631 GCA_028646535.1 Procyon lotor
CAAAACATGAGCAGATATATTTGAAATTATTAACATATGCTATCTTTTTCTGACTGCCCTTGTCCCATTAGCAGGAATTTTCCTACCATAGAGTCCATTGTGACTAATTTTAGGAGGCACCAGTTCTGTTTAATGCATGATAATGAATGATCCCTTTCAGGCTTTGTGGCATCTACCATTTATGCCCTCTTCTTATGCTTCACTTCACTAGATATGGGTCCTCACTGCATCTACAGGATGTTAAGAAGTTTTTCCTTTGTTTTAGCTTTTGTTTCTTGGAAACATTGCTGCTATGTGCTTCTGGATCCACAACACTTTTTCTAGTGGTGGGTATTGAGGAGGGCACATATTGCTTGGAGCACTGGGTGTGGTGCATGAACAATTAATCTTGTAACACTGAAAAAATAAAATAAATGTATTTGGGGAAAAAAAATAAAATGCTTTGATACATGGAATTCTCAAGCTGTCAAAGTACTAACATGATGAGTTACAAGGTGGAAGAGATTGCTTCTCTCTCCACTTTTTATTATACTATGTTAGACTGTAAATAAAATAGTGCTATGTGTGCTCCAGTAAATACCTCCAGTCAATAACTAGTCAATACTAAAATTAGTATTTTAATACTAAAAATAATTTTAGTAAAAAAAATAAATAAGAACTTTCACTTTTATTTCAAGTCCCAGTCCAACATCTCTTTAGTGCACTGGGACCCAACATAAATTCTAATTAGAATGGGTTGGAAATGAGACTAATCTGAAGAACATATCACATGCTGTGCCCAGAATGGCCCTACTTGGCAATAACATTATGTGTTGTTATGTCATATTTGAAAAGCTGAATTTCCACATGGAGATGCATTAAGTTCTCTTGTTAATAACTTGTGAATGGGGTCACACCACTGGTACACTAGGTTGGCCTACACTGTCTCTATTCCACTGTGGATACATCTTAAATTTAAGATAAATCTTTGGTCAAACAAGGTTTTGTTTTTGTTTTGTCACAATTGATTCTTGGGATTTCAATCTGCAGTATTGATTTTGATGTTACAGCACTTACTGGAGTAGCCTAAGAAGATATAATCATTTTTCCACCTCCATTGCTATCTTTCTGTCACACTTTCTACGATTCAGAAATGTCTGACTTTAGTACACAGACCTACGAAAATAAAAAGCAATACTGAGGAGAAATAAAATGTTCTAGAAGGTCAGCCTCACATCCTGTCCATTTACCTGTCTTCCCAAATTTTGATATTTCAAACTTGATCTCTTAGGGCTTCTAAGTCAAGCCAGTTAAACACTTTTTTTTTTATTTTTTTCCAAGATTTTATTTATTTATTTGACAGAGAGAGATCACAAGTAGGCAGAGAGGCAGACAGAGAGAGAGGGGAAAGCAGGCTCCCTGCTGAGCAGAGAGCCCGATGCAGGGCTCCATCCCAGGACCCTGAGATCATGACCTGAGCTGAAGGCAGAAGCTTTAACCCACTGAGCCACCCAGGTGCCCCTAAGTCAAGCCAGTTAAAAACTAAGGAACGGCTAAATTGCAAAGCACTCTCTCAGGTGGAATGGAGAATACAATGATGAAGAAGTTAAAATCCTTTGTCACAGAAATTCATAAGCTAATAATGTAAAAAGATCTATAACAAGTAACTTAGACCAAAAAATGCTATAATCATAAACTAAATGAAAATGCAGTATAGTGTAGGTAAACACTAATTTTATTTGTGTAGATTATTTATGTATTTATTCAGGTACCTACAAATATGTTAGCATAATAAATTATTTAGCATCTACTATCTTCTAGAAGATGTGACACAGCAACTTTTAATGCATGAGAATGATGTAGTTACATAGTCCTAAAACTTGAAGCACGTTTTCTATTTCTCCCCAATAACATTATACACACCCACACGCGCGCACACACACACACACACACACACACACACACACACACACTCTTTGTTTTTAGATACATCCATAATTTTATTACAAAGTTATTTTCTTGGCATTAGTTGGTTATAAAACTTTATACCCCTTGAATAGCATTTCTCATTTCTGCCTTCCCCTGCTCTTAAATTTTTACCATTCTACTCTCTGTTTTTATTAGTTTGACTATTTTAGATATCTCATATAAGTAGAATCATTCAGTATTTGTCCTTCTATGATTGGCTTATTTCACTTATTATAATATCCCATAGGTTCATCCATGTTGTCACATATGACAGGAAGCATTTGTTCTGTATGAAGTCTTATGTCCATAATACAGTTAGTGACTTAACCTCCTCTTGATATATTTGGTATATCCTTAAATTAGTATAATATACATGGTTGTTTTTAACTGTCTTTGCTTTCCTCTTCTTGGGCTCCTACATGTAGCACATCTACCTAACTGTACACATGGGACATGCACAACTACATACAGTTTTACAAACATATTCCTTCATCAAATCTATATTTACTAATTTAGAACACATTAGCAGAAACTGGTATTATTTTGTTATAAAACTTTATGCACATTGAACAGCAATTCTCGTTCCTGCCTCCCCTACCCTTGTATCCACCATTCTATGCTCAGAAATCATACTCATTAAGAAAATGGACAAATTAATCCTATGCAGAGAAATAATGTATGTCATTGAAAAAAAAACACTTAAAATGCATATAATGTTTATTTTTCTATTGAATATTTATTGATTTTTGCAATTTTCCAATGCCATAGTAGATGAATCCAGAAAAAAAAGAAGAAAAAAAGGAATAAAAGATACTCTCTATAAAAGATCTCAAGTCTACTGCAACATTTTCAAAATTTGGATCTAAGAAACTCTTTGCACTCTAAAATATATTAAGAACCTAAAGATTTTTTAAAGTGCATTATGTCTGCCAATAGTTAAAATATTGGAAATTAAAATTGAGAAGCTTTTTAAAATATTTATTCAATGTTTTAAAAATAAAAAGATAACATATATGTTAAAATATATATTTTTTAGAAAGAGCACATAAGGCATTTGTGAGCTGTGGGGAGGGGGAAAAGGGAGAGGACAAAGAAAATCTTAGGCAAGCTCTACGTCCAGCATGGAGCCCAAAGCGAGGCTCAGTCTTAGTATTCTGAGATCATGACCTGAGCTAAAATCAAGAGTCAGATGCTTAACCAACTGAGCCACCCAGATGCCCCCAGATAATAGTTCTTTTAAATGAAAAATTAAAAAGAAAATAGCAATAGCTTTTACTCTTTTATAAAACTCTTTAATGTTCGGTTTAACAGAGGACAGCTGGACTCTCACATCTATTTCTACATTCAGTCTGTTCAATTATGCTGTTTTAGTTGAGCTATATGAAGAAAATACAACCATACAGATATGTAGTTGGAAAAGGAATATTTTGATAATTGTTTTCAGAGCATGAAGGACATGTTTCTTTGATACTATTTAAAATTTCATCAGCTTTCTTAATGATTTCTTAAAAATTAAGTTGAAATGTAGATTCTGAAGCTGTATCAATGAATTCTTTCAACTTTGTTCCATTAAAATACATTGTTCTATCTTGGTAAACTGTCAAATTTATAGTGAAAAAATAATCCTCCAAAGTTATAACTTTCTCTTTAGAGTTTGAATTTTATCATTGGTCATTATTACTGTCAGTTGTTTCACTTGCAAAAACAAGTTCATTTCATTTCTTTTCAAGAACGTTTTAGCTAACTACAAAAATGTGAATTACTATGGCTTATCTGTCAGCCATTGTTTTAAATAAAAATGATGTTTCATGAAAAAAGCAGCTAATTCAGCTCACAAGTCACAGCAATCATACAAATGTTTTACCTGGATTGTACCTTGGTATATAGCAGAAGTGTTTTCCATGCACATCTCATTTTTCATACAGAATGTTAAAGACGAGTGCTCAAGTTTTAACATTTGATACAATTAATATATTTTTCCTGCTTTATCAAGGACATTTCTTAGCAAAACTGGTTTGTGTTTGTTTATTGCTTTATGCAGTTATTTATTTACTGTTTATCATGTTTCTGTATTTGGAGATGAGGAATGTAATGATAGTTTAGCGAAGTGAAATAAATCACTTCCTTGGTTCATGCTAAGGCATCAATAGTTTTATCACCACTGTTTTTGTACCATCAATGCAAAAGCCACCACAGTGAAAAAAGTGAATATTGTCTTGGTATCATTACGAAAATTGTTATGTTCATTACATTCCCCCAGAAGTTTGTCTGAGATCCCTAGTGGTCTGTGGACCATACTTTGAAAACTGCTGGTATAGTGTGATCATGTAAATTACCTTCTTTGATAATAAATACACAGAAGTAATCTACACTTAAACTGAATGCTGAGAAGAAGTTTATGCTACTTCCAGAAAGGAAACTGTATACTAGACCATATATTTATAGTCAGAAAAATTTAGATTTGAATTCTAGCCATGTGACTTAATAACCCTATGGCTTTTGGAAAATTATTAAATCCTGTTTGTTACTTGGCCCTCATTGCTAAAACAAATTTTTAGCGATAGTATAAGAATAAAATGAGACTATGCACAAGTGCACTTATATACACACACAATACCTGGCATATAGAAAACACCTGATTAATAGCAGTTTCTATTATTTTTGTTGTTGCCAACAAGGCATATGATTAATAGTATTGTATAAGTTTTGAACTGTCTACCCCACATTTAGTAAGATCAATTATAGATGAATGTAGCTTTCAGTAAAAGAGCCAATTTTAACATATGGGTCATGACAGGTGATTCATTCTAAAGCTAATAGCACTGGGGAATTAATGCAGTTAGGATTATATTATTCAACTGTTTTGAAAATAAGAATACTATTGCATTTCATCACTGCCCATCCTTTTTGTGCATCATCATTTCAATAATTGATTTTCACATATGAGTATTGTGGCCCAAGTCAGAAGAAAATGTCTTGGAGCTGGGAGAACTAATTAGAATACCACAAAAGAATAATGAAAGACATGGGGACTTGTTTCTTATTTTAGGAAATTTCTTCATGTATAAAAATGATTCAAACATTGTAAGAATTCAAGCAAAATTGAATTTTTATCTTTGTCCTACATAAGAACCTAAAGTGTGAAAATGAAAATAGTACGGATGTACAGTATCAAAATTGTTCTTCCATTCTGTTTAGAACAATTTCAGTTGCTATGAGCATTAAAAGAAGATTGTAGAAAAAGACAAAGAATATTTGAAGCTATAGTGAAGAGACCATTAACTTTGGAGTCAGACAAGCCAGATTCATGTTCTAGTTCTGTTGCTTGATCTAAGCATAACTCTGCATGGTTACTTAACTCTCCTGACCTCTGATTTCTACAACTACAATGGAATTGTGAAACAATTACCTCTTAGTGATTTTGAAGAATTAAGTGAGATTGAACTTTTGAAAGTGGATTGTGTCCTCACAAGGGATGAGTTGTTTCTAATCAGTCATTACTTTTCTGCTTGTTACTATAAAATTATTAAAATGATGGTGCTTCTTTTCATAATATGTAACTTAAACTGGCCTTTCTTATATATTCTCTCACAAAGTGGAACATGGAATATAAGGTTTTTAATATCATTTCAAAAGGACTAGTTGATTTGGTCAATTCAACAAATGTGTATCTTAAATAAGGACCTCAACAAAAGACAAAAATCACTGTTTTCTCTGTAGACTCATACAAATATAGAACTCAGCTGTTAAGACTATTTTAACTGGAAAATCAACAGTTTTAGCCATAGCTTTGAACATTATTAGTGTTAATTAAAGTAGCAAGAAATACAACCAAATTTGATGTTCTAACCTTGTTACACTCCCATGAGTACTCCCACCTCACTCTTGGGAGTCTGTTTTCTGTATGTTTCATAGTTTCCATTATCATTCTTATGTGTCATACAGTTTACTAATATATTTGTTGCTTATTCTCCCCTGCTAGAATGTAACTTCTTTAAGGAAAAATATCTGGTTGTTTTGTTTGGAAGTGCCCAACTCATGCTGAGTGCTTAGTAAATCATTTGTGAATGAGTATTTTGAATAAAATAGGTGGAAAAATATGTGAAGCAAGATTTTTGCTTTATGCTAGTTCAGTCTGCTATAACAAAATACCATAAACTGAGAGGATTGTTAACAACAAATTTATTTCTTATGGTTCTGGAGGCTGGAAGTTTAAGAGCAGGGGACCATCATAAGTGAGTTAGTGTTGAGGATTCTCTTCCCAGGTTGCAGATAGCTGTTTTCTCCTTATATAATCACATGGCTGAGAGTAGAGAGAACCCTTTGGAGTTTCTTTTCTAAAGCCATGAATCACATTTATGAAGGCAGCTCCACCTTTATGATCTAATACCCACCTCCAATGTCTTATCTCCTAAAATGAATACGTTGGGGGTAAAGGTGTTAACATATGAATTTAAAGGAAGAAAGTCCAAATGTTTTGTCCCAAACTATGCTTATCTTATTTTAAATTAACCAAAGTGTTTATTCACTACTATAAAAAGATACTATAAAATATTATTCCAAAAATAATAAATAAAACATTTTAAAAAACAATAGTAAGAGCTATGTTATTGCATCTTAATTTCAACATTACTGATCACATCTTTGTGCTAGACATTATGCTTAATAGATATTGAATCATCTGACATAGAAGCTACACGAATGTATCAGAATAAGGGGCACCTGGGTGGCTCAGTGGTTAAAGCCCCTGCCTTCAGCTCAGATCATGATCTCAGGGTCTTAGGATCAAGCCCCGCATCGAGCTCTCTGCTCAGCGAGGAGTCGGCTTCCCCCTCTCTCTCTGCCTGCCTCTCTGCCTACTTGTGATCTCTCTCTCTCTGTCAAATAAATAAAAAAATCTTAAATAAAAAAAAACTTTATCAGAATAAATCCATAATATAAATACCAGTAAAGCTTTACTTCTATTTTATTGAGAATAACCAAAATAAAATTTTATTTCCACCCTTCAATGTTTATCTTGGGGGATGAGAATGTTACACTTTGAAGAGACCATTCATATTTAGCATTATATTTCCCACAGTTATATTGTATTTGAAAAAAAAATCTCTTTGTAACCTGAAAATAGGTCTATATAAAAGAAGCATTTATTTTGGGAGAGCATCTAAGTGAGTAATATTGAAGCTAAGTTAGCATGATACGTTTATATCACTATAGGTATCATTCACATTATAATTAGGACTTAATCCAATGTTGTCTGCTAGATTTTATCTCTTTCCACCTTCAGGGTGACATTATATGCCTTGAGGCACAATGCTTCTACTAGTGCAGGTCTCATTTACTTGCAGTATGCAAAAGTTTTGGCTTCATTCTATTCACTCATTCTGCAAATACTTATTGAACATTTATTTAATAAATAAGCTCCTTAGAAATAAAGAGGAACATAACAATATTCTTGACTCTTAGGAACTTGAATTCTAATGGGTAGACAGGATAAAACAATAACACTGATAATAAGATAATTGTCCTAATAAAAGGTTAAATACAAGGGCAGAAACTTTAAACTCTATTGGAGGAATAAGTAAATCTTTCAAAAGATGTCTATTTAGAGCAAAGATTCAAGTTACAATTATAATATTTCCAAATACTAGTGAGGAGAGAGCATTTTAAACAGTGGAGACAGTATGTAATTAGGTATACAAATATACACATATCACATACACACTCTCAAGGGATTTGGATGGTTTAATTTTGTCCTGTGCAGAAAAATGGGAGATTAACTCGGACAGTGAGGTAAGGGTCAAAATATGAAGGACACTGAGTGTTTTGTGAAGGAATATTAGATTAGAAGTGTTTCAACACAGTGCCTTGCTTCTTGGATAATTCCTAAGTAGAAGAAAACCTGACAAGAGTACAGAATTACAGTCAGTCCTTTGTAATAATTTTTTAAGTGTTCCATAACAGTTTAGTCATTTTAAGCCAAGTCTAGATTGAATTAATTTATTTTGGGAAATGAAGTTCTGCTAATTAGGTTTTGCCCTCAGGCCTATGGCAAGTTGTCAATATGGATTTTTGTGCAGAAGGCAAGAGACTTCTTATTGTAGTAGCCTATGGGAAATCTTGCCTTGACTGCTGACTTGCAGAAAAGTTATCAAAAGCTTCCTCCCTTCTTTGGTGGACAATTAGAAAGAAGGGAGCCGTGATAAAACAGACCAACTTTATAATATGCTAACGATTTACAAGTCCAGGTGTTTTTCTATGAGCAGAAATTTCAAAATATTCTTGAATCACAAAGCATTTGAGCAAAATCATCAGTGTATCCAAATAGCTTTAAAACGTAGTCTTAAATTTTTGAGAATATTGTATAATAAGGAAATATACTCTGAAAATTATTTATTTTAAAGATATAAGTGAGTTGTGTTAAAACATGGATAGATACTATATTCTTTGCATCTTTGGTAGTGGTTTACCAAGTTCCAAAATGGATACTTGTCCACAGAACTGAACTGCAGGTGTCAGGAAGTATAGACCCTCTTTGTCCTCTCATGCTCCATTTTAGCCAGATGTTCTTAAAATTATCTCCAGCTCTAAACTATAATCAAATCATTCCTGGATATTGGCAATTTGTCTTCCATGAAGAAAATGATCTGTAAAAATATTTGGCCTTAGTTACAGGTGTTTTATTCTCACTGATGGATTCCACGTGTTCCTACACTTCTTAAAAAGGGTTTGACTTGGGTTGCCTGGGTGGCTCATTTGATTAAGCGTTTGCCTTCAGCTCAGGTCATGATCCCAGGGTCCTGGGATCAAGTCTTACACTGGGCTCCTTACTCATTAGGGAGCCTGCTTGTCTCTCTCTTTCTGCTTGCTGCCCCCCTGCTTATGAGCTCTCTCTCTCTCTCTGTCTTTGGCAAATAAATAAAAACAATCTTTAAAAAAAAAAAAAGATATGATTCCAGCATGTTTACATACATTTTGACCACCCTATTAGATTTCTTCTTGGTTTGTGTCTATAAGGATTTGGTTCATTATTTTGAGGTTTTTTTTTTTAATGTTTTATTTTATTATTCACACTTTTGTAAACAGAACTTATTTATAGTTGATGCCTTAATTTTTTCAAACATGGGAGTGCTTTTTTTTAGTTAAAAAAAAAAAAAAATTCCCGGGCGCCTGGGTGGCTTAGTCGTTAAGTGTCTGCCTTCGGCCCAGGTCATGATCCTAGGGTCCTGGGATCAAGCCCTGCATGGGGCTCCCTGCTTGGCAGGAAGCCTGCTTTTCCCGCTACCATTCTCTCTGCTTGTGTTCCCTCTCTCGCTGTGTTTCTCTCTGTCAAATGAATAAAATCTTTAAAAAATAAAAAAAGAAAAAAAAAATCCCTATGACCTTAACTACAGCTATTCACATGCAAGTTAGGATGACAGATTTCTGTATATATGTTTCCACCTAAGAGCAATTTTGGAGAGAGGTAAATTTGGATTTGCATTTAAATCAATTTAATCAAAAGTGATTAAATAAGTCACCTGGTTCATTTGGGAAAGTTGTTTATGAGCTTATGAATCAGAATTTGAGGAGGACTTCTTTAAGCATGTTGTATCTTATTCATTCATTATTCATTATTCTTATTCTTTCATTTTTATTTATTCATTTATTCATGTGCACTCAACTTCAACTGGAGGATCTACTTTGGTTGGCTACTTCACTCATGTGACTGACATTCCTGGCCTCTCTTTCTCTCTTGGCATAGTGTTTCATTCTTTAAGGCCTCTCCAAGGGATGTGGCTTCTCACTGCATGGAGGTCTTAGGGTAGTGTGACTTCAATCATGATAGCTAGCTTCCCTAGAAGGAATGTTTTGGGGATCTAAGCGAAGATTGAAAATTTTCTCTAAGCTAGCTTTGAAAATACCAAAATATTTCTCTCAGTACTTCTGATTGGTCACTAAGGCAAGTCCAGATTTAAAGGAAGAAAGAGAAACAGATTTTATCTCTAGTGAAAATATGACACAGACATATTCCCAGGGGTAATGAATTCATGTCTGATGTGTGTTGGGAGATCAGATATAAATAAATTGAAAAAAAAGTTATAAAACTGTTTTCTCAAGAATCTTAACTGTTAAATGAGATAAGGGAGAATAATAAAAGAAGCATTGAGAGGAATTTCAGAGAAGAAATTCTGAATTCTTGGATCCAGTTCCATGTAGAAGGAGATTACACATAACTACTCTGTCATAACAATAATAATAACTTAAATAATCTGAATTTATGGAGACATCAACAACTCTTCTTGGCTCCTTAAGAACTGGGAGGGCAAAGGGAAAATTATTGCCCCCTGAATTATAGATTCAGACAGGTAAATACAGGGTGTAATAGTTTACCAGAATAGTGACTCCTGAGCAAAAACTGCCATGGGACTTTTAACCATATTTTTACCAAATTATGTTTTCTTCATTTTGAAGAACAAACATCAGAACCTACTTGGATATGGTAAGGATGCTGATATTATTTGGGAATTTAAAACAACTATCGTTAATAGTTAACCCATCAGGGCTCTAATGCATAAAATAGAGCATTCAAGGACAGACAGGCAATTTAGGCAAAGAGATGGAAATCTTATGAAAGAACCAAAAAGAAATGCTAAGGAAAGAAAGACATTGTAATAGAAATGAATAATGACTTTGATGGACTTATTAGTAGACTGGAGTTGGCTGAGGAAGGAATCTCAGAGCTTGAGAATATATAACAATAAAAAGCAACTGAAAAGCAAAGATAACAAAGACTGAAACAAAACAAAACAAACAAAACAGAATAGATAGGGTGTCCAAGGACCATGACATAACTAAGAAAGATATTACACATGTGCAATGGGAATAACAGAAGAAGAAAGAGGAAAGGAACAGAGAAAAGGTCTGAAATGATAATGACTGGAAATTTAACTAATTTAATATCATAGATCAAGGAAGTTCAGAGACTACCAAGTAGTATAAATGCCTAAAACACTATACCAACACATGTCATTTTCAAATTACAGAAAAACAAAGATAAAAAGAAAGTCCTAAAAGAATCCAGAGGGGAAAAATACCTAACCTAGTAGAGGTACAAAGATAAAAATTGTGTTTGACTTCTTCTCAGAAACAATACAAGCAAGAAGAGAGTAGGGGGAAATATTAATAGTGTTGAGAAACAAAAACAATACCCAAAATTCTGTACCTTGCAAAATCATTCTTCAAATGTGTAAGCCCGAAGATTCACAGACATGTACCCTGGGGCAAATAATACATTATATGTTAATAAAAAAAAAAAAAAAAAGTGAAAGATAAATAGTCTTTCTCAGATAAACAAAAATTGGGAGAATTTGTTGCCAGTACATTGCATTGCAAGAAATGTTTTTCAAAAGATCTTTAGAGACAAGGAAAATGATATAGACAAGAAATTTGGATCTACATTAAGAAAAGAAGAGCAAAAATAAAAATTTCTAGATTATAACATATTACACTGTGGTGTACTATGTTGATTGTTGGGTAGACCATGTGTGAGATGCAGTAGGAGGTTGATAGGGTAGACAGCTAGATATGAGCTGGAGGCAAGGATGGTAGTCATCAGTGATTTCTTGGTTTCTCACTTCCCAGAACTATTAAACAGCAGGTACAGAGCATGAACTGAACTTTCCAGCCTCTGTCCTACAATAACCTATTGCTTCATTATAATATAGTTACATTGCAGTTTTGACACCCTCAACCCCCATGGGGAAGAGGGCCATGACAGTTCCAGCAAAATTCATAAGGCCCAAAATTCCTCTTCCCAACTGGTAGGAGGAGAACCTTAGATGATTGGAAACAATGTTAGTCAGAGATGGCCCCAGCTATGACCCATAACTTAAACAAACATTAAAGAAAGGACACTTAACTCTGGTGCATTTGTTACCTCTGGGTCTGCCTACTCTCCTGTCTTAAATGTCCTATCCTTAATAATCTGCTTTGTGCCTGCTACTCTCCTTCTGGCTGTCTTTATTGGAGTATGGATCCTTATGTGAATCTTTCATAGGGAATCGAAGAACCAAGGCCCCCATTCACGCAACACAGAATCCCCCACCACTAGCAGGCTGTGAAAACTTTTTCTATTTTCGGCTTAGTTTTGCATTGTAAACTGCATACACACACACACACACACACACACACACACACACATACACACAAAGTCTATTTAAAAAACACAAACAACAGCAACAACAAAACATATCACAACAATTTTGAACACGTTGGGGATCAAGTATTGAAGGAGGATGATTCCTTAGAAATGGAAAGCAAACTAGGTGCATTCTAGTTTAATGAGAGTCTCAGTTTACTGCACTGAGACAATTTTCAGGTGATTGGGAAGAGGAGAACAAGTAGAACCCAAAGGACTCTATGAGTTGAGTAATATTGCTGAAACGTGAGAAGGCCAGGGTGTCTAGGTTGGTCAGAGTTGGAAGGGAGAGAGCTACATAGAACATCTCTCTTGACTATTCAGCAGAGCATTGATGATCACATGCATGGACAAAAACTGCTCAAGGCTGGGAAAAGGATCAGCCAAGAGGATTAAAAAAACAGTTCCTATCTTTCATATAGGACTGGAAACAGTGTCTGTTCCCACCAGACAAGAAAGCCTTATGATTTACAGATCATTAGATAGAATTTAATCTCAGTAATAGCTAACAGCAATATCTAAGAACATTTGTCTAAGAACATCTCTAATTCTGACTACAAATTCTAAAAGCAAGGTCTGAAAGGATTAAAATATTTCTAAAGGACTTCTCTGCATCCCAGAAAAGAGTTCAAGAATATTTTATAGGAATTGAAAATTCTTCAGCAATAAATAAGACAAAATTCAAAGTATTTGAAGACTTTAAAATTTACTGAACATATCGGCAAAGTGCAAGTGTTCTCTGTGATTAATAATGAGAACACTGTAATAAATGGAGACTCCATAACTGTGGGACACAGGAATAGGAGGAAATGCAAAAAGAGATCCATGAAGAACCATCAGAGAAACCAGTAGCTCACCACTTCTTTAGTGAGAACTACCTGGCCACTGATGTCAGAACTAAACTTTCTATTCTTTGTGGAATACTGTATATAAATATGTATAATGAAATAAATATAGTTTGTATTTCAGTAAATAGAATACAGTCATTCTCAACAAATCTTTTTGACATTTTTATAATTAGCCAAGCAAAGAATTTTCCTTATGCCTATGTGTATTATTCAGATAATGTTTGTCTTTTAAATTCTGCTGTGCATCAGATGCACTAAAGAGTCAGGAAATAATGTATGAATAAGCAACCCATGGTATACCTATTCTTACGGAGCTCACAATTTATTGCAGAAGACTGACATTAACATAGAAACAAAAGTATTTAATTGAATATTATATAACCTATAATATAATTTATTAAATCAGTACAGAGAATTAAGAGATTGATGAGAAACAGAGATCAGTGAAACTTAGGTTATTTTTACAGGCTCATAGGACTTAGTAGACAGCAGTAGGGCAGTACTCTTCAGAAAATCATCTTAATGCACTTGTATTTATCTGTATGTCACAGGCAACAAATTGAATTACAATGATGTAAACCAGAAATGGTTTAGCTTCAAAAAATAAATGAAGCTTAGCAGCTGTCTTTCCCTGGCATTATTATCCTCAGAGAGAACTACCTAACAACAACAAAAAAGTTATACTGGGATATGGCTATTAGATGTAATTCTACTTTTTATACACTAAAACACCTGCTTAAAAAGAAGCAGTTTCTGAGTTGATATTTTTTTTTCCACCAAGGATATAAACAACAGCTTGTTAATTCCTTTCTATAGAAACTAGAAATATGCCCAAAAAGAATGTGATTATTATTTAGTCTGGTTAAAATTTTAATGAAATAAAACCTATGCCACTGTAGTTGTGCTGTAGCTAGTTATTTTCTAAAAATGCATTTAAAGAAAAATTAAATGGAATGAGAACTCAAAATTTTAATACTCCTCTTATATTTAGAAAGGAAACACAATGTATTGAGATTGTCATTGAGTTTTTCCATTTTTTTTTGAGGGGAGTAGGTCGGTACATCCCGCTCCACTCAGAGTGTGGAGGCTACGCTCTCATGATTCTTCCCAAGGGACACAATTCTTTTCCTGATTTGGATTTTTATTGCTTGTTGTATCATTTTGTGATTTGACAGCTTGTTGCTTTAGGCATGGAATTCTTTACTAGCTCTCAGCTTTCCTTTTCAACACTCTGACATAGACTGGTAAATCATACCAACAGTCTGACATATTTTGGTCTATTTTCCTGCCTGCTAAAAATCTGAAAGTGTTAAATTATCTCTTATATCTGTTCCAATACTGAAAGTCTTGCCCGAGTCTTGCCATGGCTTTATCAGAATGTGATAAAGCCTTACCACAATTTTGGCAAGACAAAGTAATTTGGAAAAGTACTTATTTGTTCCTACTAATTTAAGGTGAATGAGACATATTTAATGAATATAATCTTTTGTAAAGAGAAAAAATCTAGGTAGTAATAGAAACTGAGTTGATCTAAATTCAAATCATGAAGATTATTATAATTTTATTTTAAACTCAATTTATAAAGGCTCAGTAGGGCAAATAAACCTACACTCTAAGGAAATGTGGTTGGGGGTTGGGAGCGACTAACTTAAATAGGTGAATTTTTTTTAAATTAACTTTCTGAAATAATGCTGTTAGGGAAAAATAAGTTGAATTCCTTCTATGTTTGCCATAATTTGGGCTTGATGACATTATTAAATGTCATCTTCTCCTCATCAAGGAGGAGGAGATGAGGAAATGTATGTAGGTAAAAGGGTACAAAGTTTCAGTTAAGCAAAGTAAATGAGGTCAGAAGATCTAATGTACAGCAATGTGACTATTGTTAACAATACTGAATTGTATAGTTGAGGCTTGCTAAGAGGATAAAGCCTAAGCCTTCTTATCATACACACACACACACACACACACACACACACACACTCTTACACACCCACACACCCACAGTAAGAAAAGAAAAGAAAAAAAATTAACTCTCTGAGGTGATGGGTATGTTATTGGCTTGATTGTGGTGATTGTTTCACAATGTGCATATATGCCAAAACATGAAGCTGTAAACTTAAAAATATGCAATTTTTATTTGTCAATTACACCTTAATGAAGCTGAAAAAAACCCAATTGCTGGTGTGTTCCTCAAGGTGTACCTGTGTATGTGTGTGCGTGTGTGTATTTGCATGTTAATTCATTAGGGGGAGTTTCTGCTGAAAGAAAACTTTTTGTTAAAATAAAGATTAATTATATAAAGCCAAATAATTACCCCAGTATGCTTCATAAATTTAGGTCTTCTTTGACTTGGGCGAAACTATCTGAACAGTAGACACAGTGGCTTCACTTCTAAGGGTGTGTGTTCACTTTGATTCCTCAAAAAACCATTAGCAGCTGTGGCTGCTTCAGGGACACTGCTCTTTCTATCTCACACAGTGCACAGCCATGTTTCCATTTTAGCAGCAAAACTGTTGCTCTGTGTTGCTATTTCTATGACCAAATCTACAATGAAGTCTCCACAACCTTTGCAACATGTTTCCCTGAAAGCAAAGGACATTTAGTTCAGAAAGAACTGGATCATGCTTTGTTTCTCATCTCTGGTGAGAACACAGTACAATATTTCTAAAATTTTAACGAGGACAAAGAACTTTGGATAGTCTCAGGCCAAGAAATGTGATATGTTGCAAATTTTTGAAATTTCTTCCTTATGGCCACTGAAAATGCTATTTTCTTAGTGACCATGCATAATACACAAATAGTGCCCCAATCTAATAGCTTTTTAGTCTATCAGGTGAAGAAATAAAAAGGTGCTAGTAGTGTAGCCATAAAAGAAAGCCTACTAGAATTAGCTGAAATTATTGGTGGTATCTTTTTTAGATCGTTTCCCTATTCTCATCAGAACATACCTTTATGCTACCAGAGGTTTCAGGTTAATTTATATAAATTCATTATCTGTTCATTGATATTAGAGAAAGTTTACTTGACAAATGGGCAGTAGCATTGTGTTGTGTTATAAATAAGTGAAGAGAAAACAAAATGTTACACAGAGTGTCTGTCATTATTACATTGAACAGGAGAATATAAATCTTTACAGATAAATAGACTAGGAATTATGGAATGAAGGGCCCCTGATTGTGCTTAATGCTATCAGAAGATAAAGTAGCGAGGAAAAAGTAGTTAGCAGTGTTCTATACACAAAGTTTCATGTTTTGTTATTGCATGAGGTTGTTAGATTTTGTCATTCTATTATAGTTTTGTTTGTCTAATTAAAAAAGCAGTTCAAACTTTCTGGAGAAGACACTACATCTAAATAGATGTTTATATAAGAGCAAACTGAAAAGAAGCAGTTAATTTTTGCAAAATCAAGGTTCTGGATTAAGTCTGCTATGAAAGTTTCATTCATTTGTTGATGAAATAAACATGAAACAATTGAAAGAGAGAGACTGACAGTAACAAAGACGTTTTGTGTCCCTAATAAATAGTTTGTAGTAAATAAGGCAGTTAAAATAATTTAATCTTAATCTGGAAACACTGAATGGAGTATAAAATTATTTGAGGGGCACGTGGGTGGCTCAGTTGGTTGAGTGTTTGGATCTTGGTTTTGGCTCAGGTCATGATCTCAGGGTTGTGAGATTGAGCCTCAACTTGGGATCCTGTTTCAGTGGGAAGTCTGCTTGAGATCTCCCTCTCCCAGTGCCCTCCCCCCTCAAATAAATAGATAAATCTTTTAAAAAATTATTTGGAACCTTAGTGCTTCTTCAGTGTCTGCTGAGGTAGCCTACCATAGAAAGCTTTGGTTGTGACAATTTATCTTGTTTCTAATCTTAGAGGAAAAGCTCTCAAGTTTTCTAC
Organism: Procyon lotor; assembly: GCA_028646535.1. Taxonomy (NCBI): domain Eukaryota; kingdom Metazoa; phylum Chordata; class Mammalia; order Carnivora; family Procyonidae; genus Procyon; species Procyon lotor. The sequence continues at coordinate 63,156,730 of CM053613.1, forward strand.
CATTATGATATTAACTATGGGTTTTCAATTGGGCCTTTATTATGTTAGGTATGTTCCCTCTGAGCCTACTTTGTTGAGTTTTTATCATGAATGGATGTTGTAATTTGTCAAATGCTTTTTCTGCTCTGTTGGGATGATCATTTCGTTTTTATCCTTTCTTTTTTTATTTTTATTTATTTATTTTTAAAAAAACATTTTATTGATTTATTTGAGAGAGGGAGAGGGAGACAGTGTGCATGAGTAGGGGGAGGGGCAATGAGGGAGGGAAAAGCAGACTCCCCACTGAGCAGAGAGCCCAAAATGGGGCTCAATCCTAGGATCCTGTGATCATGACCTGAGCAGAAGGCAGATGCTTAACTGGCTGAGCTACCCAGGTGCCCCCATCCTTCCATTTTTTAATGTGATGTATCACACTGGTTAGTTTGGGAATATTGAACCACATTTACATTGCTGGAATAAATCCCATTTGCTTGAGGTAAATAATTTTTTTTAATGTATTTTGGATTTGGTTTGCTAATATTTGGCTGAGGAATTTTGTATCTATGCTTATCAGAGATATTTGCCGGTAGTTTTCTTTCTTCCTTTCCTTGTTTTTTCTCCTTCTTCCTCTTCCTCTTCCCTTCCCCTCCCCCCTTCTCCTCCTTCTTCTTCTTCTCCTCCTCCTTCTTCTTCTTCTTCCTCTTCTTCTCCTCCTCCTCCTCCTCCTTCTTCTTTCTTCTTCTCCTCCTCCTCCTCCTCCTCCTCCTCCTCCTCCTTCTTCTTCTTCTTCTTCTTCTTCTTCTTTTCTTCTTAATGCATTGAACAAAATATAAGAAATGGATAAATTCCTGGTGATATAAACCTTCCAAAAAAGAATCAGGAAAAAATGGAGTATTTGAACATACTGATTACTAGCAATGAAATTGAATCAGTAACCAAAAACCTCCTAACAAACAAAAGTCCAGGACCACATGGCTTCACAGGTGAATCCTACCAAATATATAAAGAAGAATATAAACATATATTCTTCTCAAAGTATCCCAAAAATTAGAAGAATAAAGAAAACTTCTGAATTTCTTCTGGATTGCCCAATTTTTAGTATATAATTTTTCATAATACTTTCTTATAAGGCTTTGTATTACTGTGGTTTGCTGTTATTTCTCCTCCATTTCTAATTTTATTTATTTGAGTCCTCTCTTTTGTTTGTTTATTCCCTTGTTTTGATGAGTCTAGCTAAAGGATTATCAATTTTGTAAATATTTTCAAAGAACCAACTCCTGGCTTCATTGATTTGCTCTATTTTTTTGTGTGTTTTTGTTGTTATTGTTTTGTTTTAGTTTTCATTTTATTTACTTTTTGCTCTAATCTTTATTATTTCCTTCCTTCTAATAGCTTCAAGCTTTGTTGTTTTTTGTTTCTATGTGTAAGTATAGGCTGTTTATTTGAGATTTTTCTTATTTCTTGAGGTAGGTTTGCATTGTCATAATCTTTCATCTTAAAATAAATAACTTTTGCTGCATCCCAAAGATATTGGACTGTTATGATTTTATTTTTATTTGTCTCCATGTATTATTTTAAATTCTTTTTCTGATTTCTTAGTTGACCCATTCATTGTTTAGTAGGATTTTATTTAACAACCATGAATCTGTGTTCTTTCCTAATTTTTTCTTATGACTGAGTTGTAGTTTCATACTGCTGGAGTCAGAAAAGATGCATGATATGATTTCAATCTTTCTGAATTTGTTGAGACTTGTTTTGTGGCCTAATGTGTGAATTCTTTTGGAGAATGTTCTATGTGTCCTTGAGAAAAATGTGTTTTCTGTTGTCTGGGGGTGGAATGTTCTAAATGGATCTGTTAGGGCATCTGTCCAATGTATTCTTTAAAGCCACCGTTTCCTGGTTGATTTTCACTTTGAATAATCTACCCATTAATTTAAGTAGGGTGTTAAAGTCTCCTACTATTATTTTGTTACTATTTCTTCTGTTATGTCTATTAATAGTTGCTTTCTGTATTCAGGTGATCCCCTTTTGGGTGTAAAAATATTTATAATTGTTGTAACTTCTTGTTGAGTTGTTCCTTTTATTGTTGTGTGGTGTCCTTCTTTGTCTTTTGTTGCAGTTTGTTTCAAAATCTATTTTGTCAGTAGTAAGTATTGCTACTCCAGTTTTCTTTTCACTTCCATTTTCATGATAAATGTTTCTCTATCCCTTCATTTTCAATCAGCATGTGTCTTTAGATGTAAAAGAAGTCTTCTATAGGCCCTATGCAGATGCATCTTGCATTTTTATTCATTCAGTCACCCTTCTTTTGATTAAAGCATTTATTCCATTTACATTCAAAGTAATTTCTGATAGATATATATTTATTGCCATTTTGTTACTTGTTTTATGGTTGTTTTTGTATTTCTTTCTTTCTTTTTTGTCTTGCTTTCTTTCCTTGTAGTTTGATGGCTTTCATTAATGGTACATATGCATTTCTTTTACTTGATTTTTTGTATATCTATTACAGAATTTATATTTGTGGTTATATTTGGCTCACATATATTTGTATATTTCTATAACAGCTTTGCATACAATAATCTATATCAAATTGATGGTCACTTAAGTTCGAACCCATTGTAAAAGCACCACATTTATACTCCCCTCCCCCATTTTCACTCCCCTCCCCAATAGGATATCCTTTGTTTATCCTTTTATTTTGTGAATCCCTTGATTGACTTTTATAGATATAATTGATTTTGCAGCTTTTCTGTTTTAACCTCCATCCTGGTTTTATAAATGATTGACCTACTATCTTATTGTGTGTGTTTCCATATACTTGCAACCATTTTTTTTTCTTTTCTTAATTTTTTCACTCCTGATTATGGCTTTTTCTTATCACTTAAAGAATTCCCTTTACTCTTTCTTTTAGGGCTATTTTATTAGTAATAAACTCTTTTAACTGTTTTTTCTCCTTTTGTTCTTGTTTGTTTGGTTGGTCTGAAAAACAATTTCTGCTTCCATTCTGAATGATAGTCTTGCTGGGTAGAGTATTCTTGGCTGCAGTTTTTATTCTTTCAGCACTTTGAATATATCATACCACTCCCTTTTGTTCTGCAAAGTTTTTGCTGAAAAATCAGTCAATAGCCTCATCTGGTTTCTCTTGTATGTAACTGTTTTCTTTTATCTTGCTGCATTAAAAATTCTCCTTATCACTATATTTAGCATTTAATTATTATTTGTGTTGGTACAAACCTGCTTGGATTAATTTTGTTGCAGGATCTCTGTGCCTTCTGCATTTGAATGTCTGCTTCTTTCCTTAGTTTCAGGACATTTTTAGGTATTATTTTTTTAAATGAACTTTCTGCCCCCTTTCTTTTAATTCTGGAATCCCTATAATGCAATGTTATACTTGATGATGTCAGTGAGTTCCCTTAACCTAGTCTAATTTTTTTATTATTCTTTTTCTCTTTCTGCTGTTCATCTTGGTTGCTTTCCGATATTCTGTCAGGTCCCTCATCTATTCTTTGGTCTCCTCTACCCTAGTATTGATTACCTCTATTTTTTACATTTCAGTTATTGAGTTCTTTATGTCTGATTGTTTCTTTTTTATATTTTCTATCTCTTTGTTGAAGATCTCACTGAAATCCTCTAATGTTTTCTCAAGTGTAGTAAATAAACAAAGTAAATAACAATACTTTGAATTTATTATTTGGCATATTGCTTATCTCAGTTCCATTTAGCCCTTTTTTTGTGGTTTTGTCCTCTTCTTTCATTTAGGACATTTTCCTCTGTCTCCAAATTTTGTCTAACTCCCTGTATTTGTTTCTATGTATTAGGAAAGTTGGAGACATTTCCTGATATTGCAAGTAGTGACTCTTATGGGTCCTTTGGTGCCCTGTAGCACAATGCCCTGTGTTTACCAGAACCATGTGCTTCAGTGGTATCCACTATATAGGTTGTATGCACCCTACTGTTGTAGCCCAACCTTGTTTGCCTTCAGTTCAGTTGGCTGCAATGGACTACTTTGCCTGTTGTGAGCTGTAGTTTTTCCCTTAGTTGCTAAGAGATGTGTAAAGAGCAATTATACTGCAGTTGTATAGGGTTAGCAATCAGACGAGATGTTTGCCTTCAGTCCATTTTCCAGGATGGTGGTCTCATTAAATTGCAGGGTGTTTTCCCTGTGATGCTCCCTGAGGAGCTTTGTTTGTTGGTGGGCCAGCAGACAAAGATGTCTACACCCTTCCTTCTGCTGGGGCCACAGTAACACAGACTTGCAGAATGCTCTCCCTGCCTTGTAATGCGAGAGGCTTTTGTTGGTGATTAGAATGGGCATGCCAGATGACTGCAGGGCTGCAAATGCGCTGAATGACAGAACACTCTCTGTACTGCCAGTTATACAGTTTGGCTCCTGGGACTAAGAATATACTGGTGTGTGTGTGTGGTTTTCTTCTCCCTTCCCCAGAGCAGGAGCCACTTTGGAATGGTTCAGGTCCCTGCTGGAACTTCCAGGATGAGACAGACATAGCAAGAAGGCTTATGGAAGGGCTTCTGCTGAGTGAGATGGTTGGATGGGGCAGAGTCACAGAAGAAGGTGGGAGGACGTTACATCCCATTAGCAAGTTATGGAAAGAATTTTGCTGTTTCCTGCAGCTGTCCAGTCATCCAGGCTGTGGAATATTAGGGACAAATGCCACCCACTAGCTCTTTTGTTCTTGGCGAAGTCTCCTAAAGATCCCTGCCCCTTGAATACACATTCTGGGATTAGTAAACAAATCTTCATGTATACTCCAGGTGCTTTATAGACTATTGCTTTTTCTACTAAATCTTCTATTATGTTGTCTCTTTAAAGGCAGGGCCTCATTTCCTCATCACCTTCCATCTTTCCCAGAGCCAAGCTTGCTGATTTTTAAAGTGCTCAGAATTGAGCCCTGCTTGTTATAAAAATTCATGAAGTTAAGCCCCACTGTTTTTCAAAGCTAAATGTTATGGAGATTCACCTTCCCAGCGCAGGTCCCCTGTGTCTGGGCTGCTAGTGTGGGGTCTGCTTCTCTCTCTTCTCTGTGCTTGTGATGCCCCTCCCATTTGTGGTTAGTCTTGCCAAGAGTTTGGTTCCTTGACCTGTCCCTCTGACCCTTTGTGATGTGTCCCCCTCTCTGCAATTAACCATGGAAGATCTTCTGCCAGTCTTTGGGTCATTTTCTGGGTTGGATGCACTGATGTGGCCATTATCTAGGTGTGTCTGTGGGAGAGGGTGAGCTTAGAACCCTCATACTCTGCCATCTACCCAGAAGTCTCCCAATTTTTCTATTTTTTATTTTATTTATTTTGTTGTGCATATATAAACAATTTATGAGTGTCGGTAGTCACAATTATAGTATAATATATACTCAGGAGTGCCTGGGTGGCTCAGTGGTTTAAAGTCTCTGCCTACTGCTCAGGTCATGATCTCAGGGTCCTGGGATTAAGCTCCGCATTGGGCTCTCTGCTCAGCAGGGAGCCTGCTTCCCCGTCTCTCTGCCTGCCTCTCTGCCTACTTGTGATCTCTCTCTCTCTCTGTCAAATAAATAAATAAAATCTTTAAAAAATAAAATAATAAAATAAAATATATATTCAGAGAATCTCTACTACTAATCTGCCTTTTCCTTTCCATGCCCCTAATAAGTAACCACTTGCATTCTTTTCAATTCCATTTTCAAATTTACACAAAAAAGCAACTCATATTGCTACATCATATTCCCCAAATATAGTAGAGATCATTTCAAATTAGAAAAATAGTTGTATTTGGACTTTGTTAACTCCACTGTATATAATCATGTGTCTCCCTCATATCCCAGTTCCTTATTATCAGACAAGTCTATATAACTAGTTTTACCTAATAGGGTAAAAAGGGAATTGATGTTTCAATTCTAGGTCAGTTTTGTAAGGTCCCATGTATGACCATCTTGCTTTCTGTTCCTTGGCAACTATAATCATGAAGGCTTAATTATGGGATGGGAGCATGCCTGGGTTTCAAGTGGTAGTCAGAACCTCCAGAGGGTCAGCCATTGAGAGAGGAATAATTGAGAGAAAATAATAAATCTTTTTATGTATTAAGCCTCTGGCATCTTTGTTTTGTGCTCTCAGACTCCACAAATTATGTATAGTTTTATCGCCTCTGTTGCAGAAAATTCTTAAAGACTTGCTATTACATTTCAGCACACTCATAGAACATTCTTCAAATGTGAGTTTGTCACTGGTCACAGAAAAATTCACCTAGTTGCAAAATTCATTTATCAAATAAGTCAAAGATTCCTACCACCACAGAACCAAGATAAAAATAAACAATAATCAGATAGTAAACATAAAAGTAAACCCCATAAAAATATATTTTGATCATTCATAATATGATTAAAGCAAAAATTTTATATAACTATATAACAATTAGGGTTAACTAAAAATAAAATGGCATTACCAATTATGAAGTCATTTTCACCAAGATGAAAGAATGTAAGGAAATTATGACCAAGGTAGTGGGTTTTAACCACTTAGTAAAGAAAAAAAGAAAAAATAAAAGGTTTTAAAATGAATTGAGTGTTCCAATTTTGTTGTAAGCCAAAAGAGAGGATGCCCTAAGACCCTGTAATTGCACTACTGGGTATTTACCTCAAAGATGCAGATGCAGTACAAAGAAAGGCCACATGTATCCCAATGTTCATAGCAGCAATGGCCACAATCGCCAAACTGTGGAAAGGGCCAAGATGCCCTTCAACAGATGAATGGATAAAGAAGATATGGTCCATATATACAATGGAATATTATGCCTCCATCAGAAAGGCTGAATACCCAACTTTTGTATCAATATGGACGGGACTGGAAGAGATTATGCTAAGTGAAATAAATTAAGTGGAGACAGTCAATTATCATATGGTCTCACTTACCTGTGGAGCATAAGGAAAAACAGGGAGGGCATTGTGAAAGGTAAAGGAGGGGTGAATTGGAGGAAATCAGAGGGGCGATGAACTATGAGAGACCGTGGACTCTGGGCAACAGACTGAGGGGTTTGGAGGGGAAGAGAAAGGGGTTGGGCAAGCCTGGTGGTGGGTATTGAAGAGGTCACGTATTGCATGGAGCACTGGATGTGGTACATGAACAATGAATCTTGTAACACTGAAAAAATAAAATAAAATTATTTGGGGGGAAAAAAAAGAGGGAACAAAAGAACCTAAGAAAATTAGAAGTTTCCAATCATTAAAATAAAGCAAATATTAATAAGATTTTTAAAAATAAATAGGCATTAGGGAGTGAAATGAAGAAAGATTAGTTAAAGAGCTCAAAAAAGTAAAACTTTCATGGGAACTAAAGGAATAGAAAAGGACATAAGCAGACTTTTTGAACAAACTGAAAGTCAATAATTATTCTAAAATCCATCAGAACTGAGGTCACAAGGCAAATAGCTGACCCAAAATTGGAAAGACAGATATATAGGAAGGATTACGATTTACCAGAACAGAAACCTACAAGCAGAAACCTTGGAGGAAACCAGGATAGGAAAACCTAAGCTGTAATTGACAAATTGCTGGAGGCTGAGTGTAAAGGAGTCTGAGAATTAAAAACTCCAGGTGGACTCTGTCCTAGGAGAGAGCACTAGATTTTTTGAGTCTTACCTCTAAGATCTTCTCGCACTGAAAACTGGAAAATGTATTTCCTACAAGGGAGGGAGCAAGTAATCATGTTAAAATAGACCCAGAGCATTTTCTGTTCTTACTGAGACCTGCCCTCAAGAGAAACTATTTTATCAGACCCTAAGTAACCAGATTTTTAACAGAACATGATTCACTTGGGAGAAGAGAAATATCCAAATCCAAATTTCTCTGGAGAAACCACGCATATCTAACTAACTTAGGAAAATCTGCAGCCATAGAGTTAACCTTTATTCATTCTAAAGAACTCACACAATAGAGAAGCTCTATCTTTGCAACCAACATGAAATGTCCCTCCAACAAAAACAATTTTCATTATCTAGCAACCACAGGTCTGTAATCACTGTGGGCGATTCTTCAATCAAGCTCCAGGTCTGGTGTGCAAAAGAAAACTCTAAATAGGAATAATCCTTAAAACAAGAAAAAAGGGAAAAAAATAGAATTTATTTGGAGGAGGACACTCTTGAGTTGCACGAATGATTCATAATGGAGAAGCAATACAGTCAATTGTACATTGGAAATCAATTACTTCTACAGTGACATTTGTAGGACATATGAGGTTTCTCACTGCATAAAACATTTTCAGTATTATGAATGGAAGACAGTCTTCAGCGATCACTCATTTCTCGGTCAACATTATTTTCTCACACTGTGGGGACACCAATATTTAAACAAAGTGACAAGGTCTGCATCAGAAAACTCATTCTGAGAAGACATTCTAGAAAGAATCTTTTAGCACATGCCTGAACAAATAATGTGGACTTTGCTTAATGATCTATTACTTAATGTTGTAAGATAAAGATGTAGGATTATAAAGTGGTCATGGAAATGCTGAATGAACAATTTGGAAACGAGTAATAAATAATGAGATAAATCAACTACAGTAGATTTGTACCTGTGTATAAACATGCAATAAGCATGGTTGCTGAAAAAATAAATATGCTTGTATTTGCCTTGACAAAGCCCAGAAACAGTATCTTGAATAAAAATGGTCCTTTTCCCTTAATTATGAATCACTATTAATCACTAAGTTAATTTCTACATTTTATGCATTTTAAATATAACTACAAAGTCATGCATCAATCAGAAAATACCTATGAAAGAAACTGAAAATTTTAAGACCTGAAAATAAAGTGTCTTAACAAGTACAAATATGTGTGTGTGTGTGTGTGTGTGTGTGATTGTGTGTGTACAAACACACACAGTCACACACACACACACACAGTCACACACAAATAACTGGGACAAGAAAAAAATGATAAATCTTTATTTTGTGAGTTAAAAAAAACTGGGCGATACTCATGATTTAATGAACTTTATTGGAGGCAGTTTCTCACATTGGTACCTCCTTCTCTTTCTATTCTTGCTGAACTATTAAACAGCACAACTTTTTCACATTTCCAGAGTGCTCCGCAAGCCATCTGCTCTTTCCTTACCAAAATATGGACATATAAATGCTTTCCTTTTTAACTTTTGCATCTAATTTTCTTCTTTTATTTAAAATTTCTGAGGACCAATATGAATTTCACGTCAGCTGCCAAGTATCCAGAGATCTTCTGAAATTGGGTGGCATTTAGCAATAGTAGTTACAGTTTTAATCCTCATTCTGCTTCAGTTAAAAAAAAAAAGTTAGGCTAAGTCATTACATTTTGCCAAATCCCTTTATAAACTTTATCATGCAAAGAGAAGATATCTTTAAGAAATTTTGTTATGAAAACTGAAGCAAATGGAAGTGCATTTATTTCAAAGGATAATAAAATGAAATCTAGAGTTTTAGGGGTGAAATAATTGGATCTCAGTAGTTGAGTTACATAGGCAATGCTTTCACATATAATTGGTTGATGTGTTGATAAATAACTGGCTGTCATTTTTGTTCCATGTATATGCAGTTATGATTACTGAGAAAGAAAGCTTTCTTTAGTCACCCAATAGAAATCAATCACTGAATGACCAAATATCATTTAATATTGAAATACTAGAAATAGTATTACAAAATACAAATTTCATGGATTCTACACTTGAAGCACCATAAACCTAAAATTTTTAATATGTGGGTGAGCTGGTGCCTGGCTTAATTTAGAAACATGCCATACTTTGGCTGCTATGTTTATAAGGTCTCCAAAGTAGTGTTTTTGAAGAGGGTTTTATCCAAATATTTCAAGTTACATATTTTCAGGTTATTGGGAAATTATACTAGTCTTTTTTTGGGGGGGCAATTATACTAGTCTTGTGATATCTCTCCACTTTTAAAATAAAAATTTGAAATCTTGTTTTATCTCTTTGATCACTGAGCCACTTCCTGTCCAAAAACATGAATTTAATGAAGGATTTGAGTTCCCCAAAGAGTTTTATCTACCTTTAAGCTGTTCTGTGTTCAGAGTGCAATTTGCAGTTATAAAATTCCTGAGCTTGCCCCATGAATGGGTAAACTAATTTCCAATTTAATGGAAAGATTTGTGATGGCTTAACTATTTCATGAGGCTAAAAATTTAGACCAAACTGATTTTAAATCTCGTTTCCAGAGAAAGATAGTTCTAACCTAAAAACAGTTTTCAAAACTATAGCAAATTTTTAAGTGTGTGCTCAAAAATACATTTTCTTTATAGTTTCCTTGCTTGTGCTGGGAGGAACAATCCCATCCCATATGATGGGATATCACCCCATCATATGAATTGTCTTCCATGGTTTCTGCACTCAAACATTGATGCTCCAGGATAATTCATATTTCATTGAACTCATATGAAAAATAGGCACTCTTATATTTTACTGAGAATTTATTCTATAATAATGTGAAAGTGATCATGTAATTTAAAACTAATTCTGGCTTTTATAATCATGCTTTCTTTAGCTCAACTTTAAACTGTCAGAGATGATGGTAAATAATTATGCTTTATTTTTGTGGAATTGCTAGGAATATAGTGCCAAGATTAACAATTTATCATCAAGCCTATACCTATAGAGTTACCAATATACCTTCTTTGAATTATATTTTGAATTTCTTTAAAAAGATATTAAATGTTGATGCTAATTTATCTTTGGAGAAATAACTAAAGCCAACCTCACTTTAAAATAATTAAATGATTTCCAGTTGGATGATAATTAAATATGGTATGTAATTAATTTTTTTAAATTACAACTTGACAGATTGTGATAGCAGGTTATGCATAGGTTATTTAAGTACTGTCAGAGTATGATAGACCAAATGATGTTCCTTCAAAGAAATATGGAAATGGGGTAGAGATACATACTTTGGGGACATATTTTGTTTGAACTATTAGAGTTTATTTAAATAGTTAGGTGGGAAGGAAAGTATATTACTAGAGAAGGTCAAAACTTGTTTGTTTTTTCCCCTCAGCAAATTCTAACTTTGAGGTAAATTAAAAAAAAAAAATCAGCTTTAATCAAAAGAAGATGATGCAGTAGCTACACACAATACTATAGCAAAGGTGAAACTTTTTGACTCTATTGTTAGTTATTATTTTTACTCCAATTGTGATTTGAGACTTATTTGAATCTGCCTTTGTCACTCATCAGTCCAATTTTGAGAATTAAAAACATGTAAAAGTAGCTGAGGTTTGTATCAGTAAAGTTATGAAGTTTGGTTGAATCAACATATCTCAAGCCAGAAATTTTTCTTTGCACTTTTCTTACTCTAATATCTAGCAGTCTAAAATTTGGATTTGTGAAAACAAACACAAAAACAAAAAAAGACAAAACAAATCTACTTCTTGTTTGACATAATGATACAACAACAAAAAGTAAAGAAAAAAAGCAGCTTAATCAGCCTTCGCAATGGAGATCACATTTATGTTGGGCTTTGAAATATGAATAGACTTAACTATCAAAGGAGATAAAAGAATTCCATACAGAGGAAAAAGCATGAGCATAGTTATGGGAATATACAAACAGACATACAACATTAAGAAATAAGACATAATATAATAATACCTCAAAATAAATAAATAAATAAATAAATAAATAATAATAGATAATAATAATAAAAATAAAATAAATAAATAAATAAAATAAAAATACCTCAAAAATAATAATGTAATAAATAATACTTCAGTTTGATGAGATAGAGTGACAGGCAACAAAAACAATCAAGTAAATAAGATGCCAGCATTTTATACACTAATGTGATATAAATATTCAAAAATATTCAAAAGAACATCCCAGAGCTGATTCAATGAGTCAGTGCTGCTTTCTAACCAGTTAAATCACAGCATCACAGATCTTTTCATTCATACTTGCTTATTTAATGCATCTCTGGGAGGATATAATCATAAATTGTCATATGAGAAACAACAGTCATTATTTTAAATAATTGAAGTTTAAGACATTTGGTAGGATTCCAGACTGAACCCTCACTTAATGTATTTGAATAAATAATCTGCAAACATAATAACCTTTTGCCAGTGCAGATACTAAATGACATCCCATTTTTATAGCCAGATAGTGATGAGTAGGTACTTGAAAATTTACTGAGTGGTATCAGGTTTTGTAATTAGAATTAAATGAAAGCACTGAGTCAAATATACTGCAAGAGTAAAACACTCCTACTTACTTGAAGGTAAAAATATTTTTATGGTAACTTTTCTCAATGGACATGATACTTTTCAAAATTCTGAAAAGGGGGGACATCAAATTAAAAGAAAGTAAATTAGTTTTAGTTTTAGGGAAAGTGGTAGATGCATTTTTAGTGGCATTAATTGGAAAGACAATGTTCATTTTAAGCAGAACAGTTTATGTGCTGGTTTGCTTACAGACCAATACTCAGAAGGTAAATTAGATGTCTGATTCTATACAATTGAGCTGCTTATTTTCCCATCTCTCTCATTATTGGTCTAAACTATTACCTCTGCCTCTTTCCCTGGTCTAACCTAGTCCACCTTAAGGCTCTTGTCCTTGTTGAGACAAAAACTCTAGATAATACATTTCTAGTGCTGTCAGAAGCAGCTGGTCTGTCAAGAAAAAATATGACAAGGAGTAGAAAATTGAAGTAAAGTGGTCTTTTTATTTATTTTTGCTTGATGAGTTATTTTACATTTATTTTTCTGTTTTCCTTAGAATTTACCAATATGTCGATATTCTTCAGGGCTCTGAAGATGAACCCCAAAATATTGTATTTTAATTAAATGCATGCAAATGAGATTTCAAAATAGATTAAAAAAAAAGCACTTTGAATGAGTAGAATCATCTGCTAACAATTCCCTATTCTATTCTTAGACTACAATTATGTGCTTATTTTATTGCTATAGTTTTCTGTTCAAAATTTCATGGTTCTGACATCTTATTTTTTTTTTTATGTCTGGATGAATATTCACAGTAAGTTGTACATATATGCATACACATATCTGAGCTTATATGTAAGAATCCCCATGCATGTATTAGAACAGATAAAGCATTTGTAAATACTGCTTATTTTATCTTACATTATATTTGTACGGATACGAATATCAACTATTCCTTCCTGATCTTTGTTTTTGTTTATTTTTAAGATTTTATTTATTGGGGCGCCTGGGTGGCTCAGTAGTTAAGCGTCTGCCCTCCGCTCAGGTCATGATCCCAGAGTTCTGGGATCAAACTCCACATCGGGCTTCCTGCTCTGCGGGAAGCCTGCTTCTCCCGCTACCATTCCCTCTGCTTATGTTCCCTCTCTCGCTGTGTTTCTCTCTGTCAAATAAATAAAATCTTTAAAAGAAAAAAAGATTTTATTTATTCATTCGACAGACAGAGAGAGATCACAAGCAGGCAGAGAGGCAGGCAGAGAGAGAAGGGGAAGCAGGCTCCCTGCTAAGCAGAGAACCCAATCCCAGACTTGATCCCAGGACCCTGAGATCATGACCTGAGCTGAAGGCAGAGGCTTTAACCAACTGAGTCACCCAGGCGCCCCTAAAATACTTCGTCCAAAACCTTATAGTGAAGGGGAAAACTCATATAAAATGATGGTCCTCTGTGTGTGTGATTATATCTACAACTTTTTTCAATCTGTTTCCACTTATTGGTGACTATTTTGATTTTTTTTTTCAGCTAGCCAGTATAACTCTTGCCCTCTACCCTCTTTATAATAAGAATTATTTTTACATTTTTTGTGTATGTCCATTTCTCATTTTTGAAACATTTATTAAGTAACTATAGCTTCTTTCACTTCTGAGCAGCTCTTCTTTTCTATAACACATACTTTGCCTGTATTTCAAAAGTCAGCTCAGTCAATTTTTTTTCTCTGTAAAATCTTAGTATCATACATATGCCTTTTGGGCAGAAATAGCAATTAGAAAAGCTTTTATTTCTTTTCTTTTTTAAAAATAATTCTGGAGGTGTAATTAATTTATAAGCTATCCTTACTTAAGGTGTGCAATGTGATACATTTTTATATACACACATACCATTTCCCCATCAAAATAACGAGCATATACATCATCTCAAATATTTCTCTGTGCCCTTTGGTACTAATTTCTTTCTGCTCATCCTGCCCACCTTCCATCATCCCCAAACAAAACTCAATCTGCTTTCTATTTCTATATGTTAATTTGCCACTTAGGAGTTTTCTATAAATAGAGTCAGAGAATATGTTCTCTCTTTTTGTTTTGCTTCCTTCCTTTAGGACAGTTATCTTTAGATTCACTGGTAGTGTTTTCTGTGCCAATAGTTCATTCCTTTTATTTATTTGTTTATTTTTTTTGCATTTTGTACAAAATTGCCCCCAATTTTTCCTTTTATTTTTTTTATTAATTTTATTTATTTATTTTTTTCAGTGTTACAAGATTTATTGTTTTTCACCACAACCAGTGCTCCATGCAATATGTGCCCTCCTCAATACCCACCACCAGGCTCGCCCAACCCCCACCCCCTCCCTTCCAAAACCCTCAGTTTGCTGCTCATAGTCCACAGTCTCTCATGGTTCATCTCCCCCTCTGGTTTCCCCCCATTCACCCCTCCCTTCCTTCTCATACTGTGGAAAGAACCAAGATGCCCTTCAACAGATGAATGGATAAAGAAGATATGGTACATATATACAATGGAATATTATGCCTCCATTAGGAAGGACGAATATCCAACTTTTGTATCAACATGGATGGGATTGGAAGAGATTATTCGGAGTGAAATAAGTCAAACAGAGAGAACCAATTACCTTATGGTCTCACTTACGTGCTGAGCATAAGAAAAACATGGAGGGCATTATGAGAAGTTCATTCCTTTTAATAGCTAAATAGTATCCCTTCACATGGTTATGCCACAATGTGCTTATCCATTCACTTGCTGAGGGACATTTGGGTTGTTTTTAGGGTGGGGTTACTAAAATGAAGCAGCTATATGTATTTCTGTGCAAATCTTTGCATGGACATATGTGAATCTTGGGCAAATACCTAGGGGTGAATGTCAGGATCTTTTTTTTTTTTTTTAAGATCTTATTTATTTATTTGACAGGGAGAAAGAGATCACAAGTAGGTAGAAAGGCAGGCAGAGGGAGAGGGGGAAGCAGGCTCCCTGCTGAGCAGAGAGCCCGATGCGGGCCTTGATCCCAGGACCCTGAGATCATGACCCAAGCCGAAGGCAGAGGCTTAACCCACTGAGCCACGCAGGCACCCATGAATGTCTGAATCTTATGGTTAATCTATGTGTGACTTTTAAAGAAACTGTCAATCCACTTTCCAAAATGGTTTTACCAGTTCCCATTCCCACTAGGCTTCTGTAAGCATTCCCATTCTTCTATAACCTCCATGTGCTCTGTAGTTTCTTCTTTGATTTCTTTTTTGACCCATAAGCTTTTGTAGAAGCATGCTATTTAGTTTTCTCATATTAAGATCTTTTCAGATTTAATCTTTCATGAACTTCAAATTTAATTCCATTGTGATCAGAAAACATACTTTGTAAGACTCGAATCCATTTAAATACTTTGAGTCTTGTATTGTCCAAAATATGTTCTACCTCGAAAAATTCTTTGTATGCAATTGAACTGAACATGTAATCTGCTGTTTTGAGGTGGATTAATTTATAAATATCAATCATTCCATATCAGTTGTGAATTTCAACTCTTTAATAACAAGTAGTCCTCACTTTATACAGTAGAATGGGATCATACAAATCACAATACAAGCTTAATCTTCTGAAATGATGAAACTAGCCTTTTTAAAAATGATTTTATTAATTTATTTGAGAGAGAAAGAGAGGGAGAGAGAGAGAGAGTGAGCATGAGAAGGGGAAGAACAGAGGGAGAGGGAGAAGCAGAGCCCCCACTGAGCATTAAGCAGGAGGTAGATCCTGGGCTAGATCCTGGGGCTCTGGGATTACCTGAGCTAAAGGCAGATGCTTAACTGAGCCACCCAGACACCCCAAAACCAGTCTTTATTCAAAGCAAAATGTTCATATTAAATCTCCTTGTAATAATTATTTTCTTCAATGTGGGAACTACCTTCAACAGTTCCATCTGAATGCTCGGTCAGTACAGCATGCAACTCTTGATCTTAGCATCCTAAGTTCAGGCCCCATGTCAAAAAAAAAAAAAAAAAAAAGTAAAAAAAAAAAAGGAGAAGGAGAAAAAAACTAAAGAATGAAAAAAAATCTTATTTGTAATAATTCTTTTTTAAATTTTATTTTTTGCATGTTTCTGTATAGACTAAATAGGAAAGATGGGAAATAAAGCATAAACCAGTTATTTTTTCTTATATCAATTACCTCTATAAAAAATAAATAGAGAAGAATGTCAAATTCTTGGCTAAAATTATTATATTTCTAAATATTTCCAAATGTAATTATTGGTAACTTCCATGACAACAAATGAGATATTAACAGCATCTTATGGATCCTCATGTCATAAACCTAGAGGTAAGATAAATACCTCTACAGTGCTGCTATACTCAATCCAGTCTCTACATACAGAAGGATAGTAAACACCTATCTCAAAAGGAATTATTAACATCAAGGACAAATTGGGACAAGACTTGAAGTTTCCCTGAGCAGACAGAACTGGTCCGGTCATGCAGGGAAAACTTAATTCAGCTTATTTTTCAAGGCTAACTTGACCTAGATCAAGTCTTACTTGTGCTTCTGGAAATTATAATCAAAACTTCAACTGTTTCCCAAGATTGAGAGGTAACCACTGAAAATTGTAATATTGCAATCAATCACTATAAAGACCTGCACTGCTTTCTCACAATATAAGAGGCTTTATAATAATATAACCCCCTTTGTCCATGTTCTGTTTAAGGGCTCCCAGTTTATAAAATGTCTTTTTAGTGTGTGCATATTAAGTCTTAAATTACTACTTCAATGGTACATTGGCTTCATTTTGGCTATTTGAGCCTTTGACAGAAATAGCACCTAAATATTGGGAAATCAAGAATTTGAATTTGACATATGTAAAAAAAAATCTCATTTTTAATAATTAGCCTCGATTTTCATATTACTTTTCATTGACTGAGGCAAGTGTGTGTGTGTGTGTGTGTATACTTTTTACTTCTATTTAAGCCTAAACACAAGCTAATGTTCCATTTTACACTTCATTATTTCTAGTAGAAATATTATATACTGATCTTTGAAGTGTAAAACAATTTAATTTTCAATTTTAAAGGATTTGACCAAAGAATAGATGGCAAGCACTCAAGGAATCAGTGAGATTGAGAATTAGCATAATACATGTCAGGAGATGCATGGAATTGAGATTAAGTACGACTAGAAAAATCTAAGAATTATAGAAAATCTTAATATTAGAAACTCCAGACAATCCATCTAAATTTATTGATCACCATAGAGCACTTCACCATGGTATATGAAGCAAGTTTAGAGAAAGGGATCAAGGATTATTAAATAGGGAGACAATTCCACATACATTCCAAAATAAGAAATCTAGTGTAGTTAGCACTTGATCCTCAATAAGTGAATAGTCTCTGATAAACTTCTAATTTCAATGTAGCCTCAAATGTCACCTAATTGGTTAGGCTTTCAGTCAGATGCCTCAATGAGAATTTTCTCAAACTAAATCAACGCTAAAGGATTCTGCAATACCTAGAAAAGAATAAAAGTTCTAAAACAAGTTTAATAAATATTATTATTATTTCACACTACTAATACTACTCTTAATGTAAAATCATGTGTCCTAATGCTCTGCCAAAAAAATTAAGTTATAAGGTTAAAATAATATGCTTCCAGAAGGAAAAAGAAACAATATTAACCCAAATAAGCATTGAACATTAATAATATACTTGTGGCTATCAACTATTTTTATTTATTTATTTATTTATTTATTTATTTATTTGTGGCTATCAACTATTAACACAAACATCATTATTTGGTCATTAGAAGCTCAAAAAATGATAATGTTGACGATGATGACAATGTTGATAACAATAACAATAAAAATGACATAAACTAAATGGAACTATTTATAAATATTGAAAACATGTTCTGATTTTATAAGTCAAAGTTCATGTGGCTAGTATTGATTGAGGACTGCTTACATGGATAATTGAATTTCCAAGACAGAATTATCCCTGAGGATTCAAGATGGCAAGACTCAAAACAGATTGTTTTGAAAAATAGCAGTTTTGCACTCTCACTGGGAATATCTTCTGTTGTGAAACATCAGGGTGATGCTAAGAAGGATTGTGCTACTCACCTTTCTCCACTCATCTATCCAAGGAGAATGTAGATGCTTATTTTAAAGTTGATATTGATTGCTAAAGAGGTAATATATAGTCTGTCTGGTCAAATCCTTGCTTTTCAGGTTACACCAGACTCCAATTCTGAAAATGTTTTTTACGTATCAAATATAGTCTGTCTCCCCAATAATTACATCATATCCAACTGAATAATACAGAAGTCATTATTCTTATTGAATTATGCACCTGCTTTCTCAAAAGTCTAGGTTATAATGTTATGCTTGTCTGAGTGAATAAGCAAAAGGAAACTTAAATCCTGTATGAAATTTTTTTTCACTAACTCAGACCATGCTTTTCTTGTATGCTCACCAACTTTAATAAACTGTTCCAAAATATTCCTATTCTCTTCTTTATTCCCTCTCCTAACTTTTCTTCATATCTGTGCTCTCTGAATTCTCTTTTTCTTAAATTCTTTTTCTCCTTGCAGGTTTTCTTATTTAACCAAGATATCAAGAAATCATAAATCTCAACTGTTTGTTAGCATAATACAAGCTTTCTGGTATGTACAATTGTAGTTAATAAAGTATAAATCTGTTTAATTTTATTCTAATGAATTTACTTTGAAGTCAAATGCTGAGATACATAGTGGTATTTTCACTAATCAGCTATTTGGAACATAAAGTTCTCTGAATTTCATGTCTGGTGAGATTCAGTACACATTGAATTTTGATAAATATCCTCTCAGCTGTAAGATTGCTTAGAAATGTGAAATTTCAAGGAAATATTCAGTTTAATATATACAGACCCAAAAGATGGTTCTCCTGTGGTCTTTATATGTCTAGGTCAACAATGTCTAATATAATTCATGCCACAAACATAATTAACAATTTCCAGTAATAACATTTAAAATGTAAAATTATATTTTAAGTTAATTTAAAAAATATATATTGTTGAACTGAATATATACAAAGTTTTGTCATTCCAACATGGAATTAATTTAAAAAATTATTAAGATATTTTATCTTTCTTTTATCAGACTACATATTTTCATCTTTGAAACATGGTATGTTTTTACACTAAACCTCATATCTAAATTCATATATTAAATTTGCAATGATTAAAATGAAATAGAATCCTGCCAAAATAAAAAAGTTATGTTTATCAGAAAAAAGTGTATATTTCTTTGCTTTATAATTTTAAATTTTAAATTAAATTAACTATTGAAATTTTCAATTGTACTACCCTCATTTCAGGTGCTTAGTGGCTTGGTACACATGTGGTTTATGACTTCCAAATTGGATGGCATTGCTATAGGTGACTGAATTGTACCGCTGGGGTCCTCAGAAGTCTCCTGTATGGGATCTGTTTCACAAACATGGCTTGTGAATGTGCAGCCTCACAGGACTCTCCCTTTAAAATCACCTCTACTTAGTTCAAGGCCCAGCTGTCACTGTTCTGAAATTCATAATCAGAATCAGGTGCTCTGAATTTTCATTTTGCACTGGGATCTGCAAATTAGGTACTTTGTCTGATCCCCAGTATGTGTCTGATGACCTTGCACTTCAACTGGCAATTAAATCTAACAATTTACTCCGTAAAGATGACATGTAATTTTTATGTGAAAAGTACCTCAACAAGTATTCACTTCAGGTTTCTAGCAAATGGAATTAAGAAGCATAAATTCCAAGTGGTTGGCCTGTAAAGGTAATATTTTTATTTTTTACTTTTAGAGTGGTTTTACATGCAAAAGAGTAGTAATTCTTTGAGAGAGAATTCTGCATTTAGGAGAAGAGAAAGCTCAAAGAAATTTAATTAAGAGTCCAAATACCATTCTTTCTCTATCTCCTATTGTCTTAAGCAACTTCTTTTAAATCAGTATGATTAGCTAGAAGTTTGTTATTCTATTTTTTTTGTCTTCTTAAATTGCCTTCCTTCTTTCTGTGACTACTCAAATAACCTCTGGATCTTTATCTGAAATAGCTTTCTCAAAATATTTTTTTGTTAATCTCTATGATTATTGAGAGCATTATCAATTTTTTCAACTTTAGTTATTATTATTTACTTCTTGTAAACTTCTATTGATGCAAGTTAAATGTTCCCTGGGGCAACTGGAAAGCATTTTTTATTTTTACATTTTGACATCTCTATAAAGGTTATTGATTCATGTGTTAATATAAGGATTTTCTCCATGTGAGCTTTTACCTTACAGCATCTTCAATCATTAGAATTTCTCAACATGCTACCACAGGAAGTCTCTGATGCAAAACCAAGTCTGTATATGGCTATCCCTCTCTCTCACTCACTCTCTCTCTCTCTCTCTATATATATATATACGAGTTTATATTCTTTAAAAACTTTATTAGATTTAATACAAGATTAGTAGAGGAATTTTTTAAAATTAACTGTCATTATCATTCTTTTGCTTATATAATAACAAGTAAAATTCAACAAACATAACAGAGTTAAGTGTAGCTAAAAAAAATTGAATATGCTAAGAAATCTGTTAAAATCTATATTTGGAAATAAATTAGCTAAATGACCTAGTCATCACATAATTATTGTACCATTTTTTAATTACATGATCAATTAATCCTTGATTAGGTAGATATTTTAAGGCTTGCTAATGGGAAGAATCTTTAGTTTATATTGGCATTTTGCAAGCATAAATATGTATATCAGAACCTAGGATAGTAATAATGTAGTTTACAGCTCATAGTGGGTATTAAGGAGGGCACGTATTGTATGGAGCACTGGGTGTGGTGCATAAAACAATGAATCTTGGGACACTGAAAAAATAAAATAAAATTTAAAAAAATAGAGAAAAATGATAAATCTTTGTATTATTTTTATTTATGCAATATGGCATAGAAATGTGAAAGATGAAGGAAAAGGAGAAAGAACATTATAAAATATGTGATTTAAACATTTTCATGCATCATGAATTATTTAAAGTTTATGTACATTATTTTTTCTTCACAATAATCCTCTCTTGTAAGAATTATTATATTATAATTTTATGGATTATTACCTTTAATAATGTCTAAATTAAGTAATTTTCACAGATAGAAAATGGTAGAATTGCCATTTTGAAAGAAAAAACTAATTTTTTCTGTTTCAGAAACACTTGATGCCAAATATGCTTCAGAATTCTGAATTTTCATTTTTTTAAGAGGTAGTATTATACATATGCATATATTTGCAACACCAGTGGAATATGTGATAATACCTTATAATTAAATACATTGTTAGTTCTGTAGCAAAATATGAATATTACTACTCAGTTGCAAAATAAAGAATATAAGTCATATCTTTTCACATTAGTTTTTGTTATCAAATAAGTTTAGGAAACAGATTAAAAATAAGTTTCTTGGAGGAGGGGCAAGATGATGGAGAAGTAGGAGACCTTGTTTCAATCAGTCCCCTGAAGTGAGCTAGATATCTACCAGAACACTGAACACCAATGAAATCAGCCTGAGATGTAAAATTATACACTTCTGGATCTCTATAGAGGCAAAACAACATTAGTGGAGGTTTAAAGTGGAGTGGGAATACTTGGACTGATATCAGAGGGTCAACAGAAGGGGGAGGGAGCCACTAAAAGTGACTCATTGGAAAGTAATACCCCAATACAAAAGTGCCCTGTGCTTGGGGACCAGCATTAACTTGGAGTCTTGTTAAAAGCACTCAAAAAGAATAAAGGGTCTTAAGGGGCAACTGGTGAAATCAGGTGGACATGGACATAACCCTAAGCCCATGGTCCAAAGATGGTCACAGCTGTCACCCACTCACGCTGAAAGAGCCTGGTGGGGACTCCAGTCCGTGGACCCTGATCTTGCAATTTTCCACTGCTTTCACCACTGCTGGGGTTGGGTGCACCCCCGCTTGTGCCTGAGAGAGCTCAGTGCAGGCTCTAGCCTTGGACCTCCAAGGACCTCCAGGTCCTTGGGCCTGCAGCCTTCCGTGACCCACGCCGCCACAGGGTGGGAGCACACCCAGCATTGGCCTGGACTCCAAACAGTAGTCCAGGCAATGGCAGCCACCAGGATTAGGCTTGCTCCAATCAATACTGCTCATGATTTTAGTGGTGTGTGGTTGCAGAGACAAGCAGGGGCCTTGGATGACCACTGAGATGGTGGCTCAGGGTGTACACCACCTGTGGGAGGTTGCAGTGTTAAGTGGAGTTTGTAGATGGGGAGTCTGTGTGTTCTGGACCATCCAGAGAGGAGCAGACTGAGGCTTCTTTCTGAGGCGGAGGACTGGGTGCTGACAATTTACTTTGCACTAACCCTCTGAAAAGATCCCCAAAGCCACCAAAGAACAAAAGTCTCCAGAGAACAAAAGTCTGAGAAACCAGTTTCCACAGAGCCCAGCCCCTTGTTAGAGGGCAGGGTGACTCAGCCTAAGCAAGACTGGCTGAAAAACAACACAGCAAGACTTTCCCACACAAGACAAACCAAAAGAACAAGAGGACAAAAACCACAGGGTCCCCATGAAACTGTAAAACCCCAACATCAGGGGAAAAGAATATATTAAGCCCCCAGTATTGCCCCTAAATCTGTATATTTGGTAGATACAACTTTTTTGTTTGTTTTTGTTTTTAAATTTGTTCTCATGATTCTTCTTCTTTTATTTTTTTAACCTACTTACCACTACAACTAGATGTTTAAAACAACATATTTCATAATATCTTTTTAACTTGAACTTTTTTCATACATATACTTGCGTTTCTCTTTCTTTTCATATATATATACATATATGTATATACTATCCCTATATATAAACCCATTTTAATTTCCCTGTATCTCTGGAAAATTTAGTCTTTTAACAAAGATAATAAGATATACCCAGGAAAAACTGAAAGAACCTTCCTCACCAACATTGAGGATTTATAACGACTTCCCATCTTAGTCTTCTATTAGTGTTTCTGTATATTTGTTTTTGTACTATATAAATCTTATTCTTGGGGTTCATTTGGCTGGGTTTTTCTTCTTTTTTTTTTTTTCTTGTCCTTTACTTTTGTCACTGTTTGTTCTTTTTTTTGTTTATATACCTTATAAATCTTACTTTTGGGCCTCATTTTGGCTGAGTTTTTCTTTTTCCCTTTTTTTCCCTCTCTTTTTCTCTCTTTTCTTTTTTCTTTCTTTTTAGTGGTGAGTTCTGATTGCTACAAAACTTTCCAAGGAGCACCTTGCCTGGATTGTGGTTAGTATTTTCAGTATATTCATCCCCTTGCCTGGATTGTGGTTAGTATTTTCAGTATATTCATCCCCTCAACCACCTCTCACCAAAATGACTAGGAGGAGGAACACCCAACAGAGGAAAAGTTCAGAGACTGTGATCTCTGCCACAGAAGTATTGTATATGGACATAAACAATATGTCTGAAATGGAATTCAGGGTAAAAATTGTCCAGGCAATGGCTAGGTTGGAGATCATTAGTGACCACATAGAATATCTAATGGTGGAAGTGAGGGCTTATCTGGCAGTACTTAAAAATGCTAACAATGATATACGATCTAATCTAAACACTCTAACAGATAGGGTAACTGAGGCAGAAGATCAAATTAATGATCTAGAAGACAAACTGATAGAAAAGAAGGATCAGGAGGAGGCCTGGAACAAATAGCTTAGAAACCATGAAAATAGAATTAGGGAAATAAATGACGCCATGAAGAACTCCAATGTCAGAATTATTGGGATCCCTGAGGGGGTGGAGAAAGAGAGAAGACTAGAAGATATACTTGAAAAAATACTGGATGAAAATTTCCCTAATCTGGGAAATGGAACAAGTGTTCATGTCCTAGAGGCAGAGAGGATACCCTCCAAGATCAACGAGTCTAAAAGACCTCCAGACACTTAATTGTGAAATCCACTAATCATAAATTCAGAGAGTAGGTCTTGAGGGCAGCTAGGGGGAAGGGATATCTTATGTACAGAGGAAGGACTATCAGAATAACATCAGGCCTGTCCACAGAAACCTGGCAGGCCAGCAAGCGCTGGCAAGACATATTCAGGGCACTAAATGAGAAGAACATGCAGCCAAGAATACTTTATCCAGCAAGGCTGATGTTCAAAATGGGTGGAGGGATAAAGAGCTTCCAAGACCAGCAAGGATTAAGTGTATGTGACCGCTAAGTTGGCACTATAAGAAATATTAAGGGGGATTTTATAAAAGAAGAAAGAACCCAAGAGTGACATAGAACAGAAATTTACAGAGACAACCTATAGAAACAAGGACTTCACAGGCAACATGATGACAATAAAAACTCATCTTTTAATAATCACTTTCAACATGAATGGCCTAACTGCTTCCATAAAATGGCACAGGGTTGCAGACTGGATAAAATGACAAGACCCCTCCATATGTGGTCTACAAGAGACACATTTAGAACCTAAAGATACATCCAGACTGAAAATGAAGGGATGGAGAACCATCTTTCATGCCAACAGGGCTCAAAAGAAAGCTGAGGTAGGAATTCTCATTTCAGATAAATTAGATTTTAAGCTAAAGACTGTAGTCAGGATACAGAAGGATACTACATCATTCTTAAAGGGTCTATCCTCCAAGAAGATTTAACAATTGTAAATATTTATGCCGCCAACATGAGAGAAGCAAACTACATGTCTGTTAATCAAAATAGTCATATTGATATGAATACATTAATTATAAGAGATCTTAACACACCACTCTCAGCAATAGAGAGATCATCTAAGCAGAAAATCAACAAAGAAACAAGAGCTTTGAATAATACACTGAAGCAGATGGACCTCATAGATATATACAGAACATTCCACCCTAAAACAATAGAATACTCATTCTTCTCAATTGCACATGGAACTTTCTCCAGAATAGACTACATACTGGGTCACAAATCAGGGCTCAACCAACACCAAAAGATTGAGATGTTTTCCTGCATATTCTCAGACCACAAGCTTTGACTCTGGAACTCAACCACAAGAAAAAGTTTCGAAGGAATTTCAACACTTGGAAGCTAAAGACCAACCTACTCAAGAATGGTTGGAGCAATCAGGAAATCAAAGAAGGACTTAAACAATTCATGGAACCAATGAGAATGCAGACACATTGGTCCAAAACCTATGGGATACTGCAAAGGTGGTCCTAAGGAGAAATACATAGCCATCCAAACCTCACTCAAAAAAATTGAAAAATCCCAAATACATCATCTCTCTTTACACTTTAAAGAACTGGAAAAACAACAACAAATTAAGCCAACCCCATGCACAAGAACAGAAATACTTAAGATTAGAGCAGAGATCAATGAGTTAGAAACTAGAGAAACAATAGAACACATCAATGGGACTAGAAATTAGTTCTTTGAAAAATGAATAAGATTGATAAATCCAAAAGAAAAGAGAGAGGGCCCTAATTAATAAAATTATGAATGAAAGGGGAGAGATCATGACTAACACCAAGGAAATAGAAACAATCATCAGAAATTATTATCAACAGTTATTTGCCAATAAATTAAGCAACCCAGAAGAAATGGATGCATTCCTGGAAACCTATAAACTTCCAAGACTGAAACAGGAAGAAATTGACAACCTAAATAGACCAATATCTAGTAACCAGATTGAAGCAGGAAGCAAAACCTCCCAAAAAACAAGAGCCCAGGACCTGAAGGATTCCCTAGGGAATTCTACCAATAATTCAAAGAAGAAATAATACCTATTCTCCTGAAGCTGTTTCAAAAATAGAAAGAGGAGGGAAACTTCCAGACTCTTTCTATGAAGCCAGCCTTCTCCTGTTCCCCAAACCAGGCAAAAACCCCACAAAAAAGAATTTCAGATCAATATCCCTGATGAATATGGATGTCAAGGTTCTCAACAAGATCATAGCTAATAGGATGCAACAGTACATTAAAAAGATTATCCACCATGACCAGGTGGGATTTATCCCTGGGATGCAGGAGTGGTTCAACATTCACAAATCAACAATGTGACAGACAAATCAATAATAGAAGAGAGAAGAATCACAAGGTCCACTCAATTGATGCAGAAAAAAAACATTTGACAAACACAATATCCATTCCTGATTAAAACTCTTCAAAGTATAGGGATGGGGGAACATCCCTCAACTTCATAAAATCTATGAAAAACCCACAGCAAATATCATTCTCAATGGGGAAAAGCTGACAGCCTTCCCTCTGAGATCAGGAACAAGACAAAGATGCCCACTCTTGCCATTCTTGCTCAACATAGTACTAGAAGTCCTAGCAACAGCAATCAGACCACAAAAAGAAATAAACAAACAATCCTAAAATTTGTATGGAACCAGAAAAGACCCTGAATTTCTAAGGAAATGTTGAAAAAGAAAAACAAAGCTGAGGGCATCATATTGCCTGATTTCAAGCTTTACTACAAAGCTGTGATCACCAAGACAACATGGTACTGGCATAAAAACAGACACATAGACCAGTGGAACGGAGTAGAGAGCCTAGATATGGACCCATAACTCTATGGTCAAATATTCTTTGATAAAGCAGGAAAAAATATCCAATGGAAAAAAGACAGTATCCTCAATAAATGGTGCTGGAAAAATTTGACAGCTATGTATAGAAGAATGAAACTTGACCATTCTCTTACACCATACACAAAGATAAACTGAAAATGCATGGAAGACCTCAACATGAGGCAGGAATCTATCAAAATCTTAGAAGAGAACATAGGCAATAACTTCTTTGATATTGGCCACAGCAACTTCTTTCAAGACATGTCTAAAAAAAAAAAAAAAAAAGACATGTCTCCAAAGGCAAAGGAAACAAAACTGAAAATGAACTTTTGGGACTTCAACAAGATAAAAAAAAGCTTCTGCACAGCAAAGGGAACAGTCAACAAAACAGAGAAGCAACCCAGGTGATGGACGAAGATATTCTCAAATGACACTACAGACAAAGGGCTGATATCCAAGATCTATAAAGAACTTCTCAGTCTCAACACCCTAAAAATAATCATGTCAAAAAATGGGCAGAATTCATGATCAGACACTTCTCCAAAGAAGACATACAAATGGCTAACAGATACATGAAAAAATGTTCACCATCATTAGCCATCAGGGAAATTCAAATCAAAACCTTACACCAGTTAGAATGGCCAAAATAAACAGGATAGGAAACAACAAGTGTTGGAGAAGATGTGGAGAAAGAACCTTTTTATACTGTTGGTGGGAGTGTAAATTGGTACAGCCATTTTGGAAAGCAGTGTCGAGATTCCTCAAAAAACTAAAAATAGAGATACCTTATGACTCTACAATTGCACTACTGGGTATTTACCCCAAAGATACAGATGTAGTGAAAGGAAGGGCCATATGTACCCCAATGTTCATAGCTGCAATGGCCACAATCACCAAACTGTGGAAAGAGCCAAGATGCCCTTCGACAGATGAATGGATAAAGAAGACATGTTGTATATATACCTGGAATATAATGCCTCCATCAGAAAGGATGAATATCCAACTTTTGTATTAACATCTACAAAGGAAGAGATTGTGCTGAGTGAAATCAAGTTAAGCAGAGAAAGTCAATTATCATATGGTTTCACTTACATGTGGAGCATAAGGAATAACATGGAGGTCATTAGGGGAAGGAAAGAAAAGGTGAGTTGGGGGAAATCAGAGGGGTATATGAACCATGAAAGACCATGGACTCTGAGAAGCAAACTGAGGGTTTTGGAAGGGAGTGGGGCTGGGAAATGGGTGAGACTGTTGGTGGGTATTAAGGAGGGTACATATTGCATGGAGCACTGGGTGTGGTGAATGAACAATGGATCTTGGGACACTGAAAAAATAAAATAAAATAAGTAAAATTAAGATAAAATAAAATAAAATAGTGGAAAATAAGTTTCTTTATTGTCAAAAATTTCTTTTGCATTTTTAAATGCAAATCAGTGATTGTAGATCTGTACCAACTGCACTATAACAAAATATAAATTTTAGTGATTAGCAGATTAAGTTTTAAAAGTGAGTTTGGGCAGTTATCACATACACAATGCCAAAAATATAAGCCTTTTATTCAATAGCATGTTTTACAGTTATAAAGAAATTATACATCAGCACTTCTATCTAATCAGTAGACGTGGAATGATGCAGAATGATTATGTTAAATTTGGGGGTTGGGGTATAAACTAAGGTTGAGCAAACTGATTAAGAAATTTTGCATAGGGGCGCCTGGGTGGCTCAGTGGTTTAAGCCTCTGCCTTCGGCTCAGGTCATGATCTCAGGGTTCTGGGATCGAGCCCCGCATAGGGCTCTCTGCTCAGCAGGGAGCCTGCTTCCTCCTCTCCCTCTGCCTGCCTCTCTGCCTACTTGTGATCTCTCTCTCTGTCAAATAAATAAATAAAATCTTAAAAAAAAAAGAAATTTTGCATAAAACACTAATAGCAGGAGCTCATGAGGTAATCACTTGAATCACAGTGGTTTCATAGATCCTGACAGCCTGAATCCAAGGACAGCAGGCCATGAGCAATGGAAATTGGCAGCCAGAAACAGCCCAGACAGTAAGATCATCCAATATGCTGTATTGAACATACCCATTATGTGATAAGTATTATGACATAAATGAAATTATTTTAATTATATGTGTCTCTGCAAATAGAGTGGGTCAAGTGTATATTTAGAGATAGTGTATTTATATATGTTTTTCTATTTGTTAACCTTCTACATCATGAATTATACTCCAAATAGAATGATATCTCTAAACATGTAAAAACATATTGAGCTAAATATTAATAATAATATAAATCCAAGTTTAATATTGTTTTTTGACAATCAGATTGCCGAGGAGTCAAAAAAAAAAGAAATAAGTCCCAGGATGTAGGCAATTTTCATACACTGCTAGTTGAGTATTTCTTTTGGGTATTTTAGCATTACAAATAAAAATGTCAAAGATTTCGATAGTATGATCTTTTAATTATTTACCCCAAAGAAATACATCTATGAAAAATTATACTCCCCAATCTTATGAAATATGAAAAAAATGTAAAACCACATGATTTTTAAAAAAATTAGGATATTGGTAAATATGTGACATAACCATACCATTGCATATTAGAATGTTATTTGTAGTTTTAAAGAATATAGATGCCATAGATAATATCCAAAATGAAATTAGGAAGAAAAAATATATATCCATGCATGAATCACATAAGAAACGGTGCTGGAAATATTGACTAGCAAGATAAATAAAAATGGATTTGAATACATTATCTCAAGCCATTTACAAAAATCAGTAATGGTCATATGAATCTTTAGATTTGAAGACAGTAGATTAAGAACTTTAAAAGACATTTTTATTTTTTTTATTTTTTTTTTTAAGATTTTATTTATTTGACAGAGAGAAACACAGCGAGAGAGGGAACACAAGCAGAGGGAATGGTAGTGGGAGAAGCAGACCTCCTGCAGAGCAGAGAGCCCGATGCGGGGCTCGATCCCAGGACCCTGGGATCTGACCTGGGCCGAAGGCAGACGCCCAACGACTGAGCCACCCAGGCGCCCCTAAAAGACATTTTTAAAAAAAAACACTTTTGGCATTGGACAAAATGAAGTAACTTATACTAGACTATATATATATGTTATATATGTATACACGTATATATATGAGTTGATATATTAATATCAAGTAATGTATATTTTATATACTTTCAAGCTTATGCGTTTATATGTATATGTATTTCTATACATATGTATGTATATGTATATATAAAATAATTCAATTTAAATTTGTACCTTCTTATGATGAATTACTTAGCTAAGAAAATAAATGCAGCCTACTAGATATCTAACCTTATAAATATTTTGTTATGAGGATAGCTAAAACAAAGGTGTAGGAACAAAGTCTCGATTCAAGCTCAACCATGCATATTAGAAAAACTGATATTTGGCAAAGGGATTACAGTTTAATTTGAAATCTGTGTATGAATTACATGAGAAACAGTGCTGGGGGAAATTGATAACCAAGTTGAAGAAAATGCATTTAAATCCTTTACCTCAAGCCATTCATAATGATCAGTTACGGTCATGTGAAATCTTTAGATTCAAAGACATTAGAAAGACATTTTGACACTTGAAAAAATAAAGTAGCTTATACCAGACTCACTTGCTCATAAATGAACAGTAATATTTGGGTAGAATGCATACAATAGAAATATATAATACAATGAAGACATTGGAAAAAAATCAAGGCATGAGAGGTAAGGGCTTTAGTCAATAAAAGAAGGGTGATGCATGGAATGGGCTCCACTTTCACATATATTCTTACTTTCACAACATTTTTTCCCCCAAATCTCAGCAGAAAGAGAATGGTAATTAAAGTGGAAAGCAGCAATCATACTGGTCTAAGAAAATAGAAATCAGAGTTTGGGGATTATAAAGTGGCTAAAATTAAAATTCTGGAGAAGACTGAAATGCAGAGAAGTTCTATAAATAATGCATACAGACCCCCTATGAGCTGTGAACTCAGCATGTGCATACTAAGTTTTCATGAAACATAGCAGAAAAATCCAGCCCAAAAGCTAAAAAAGTGGAGTGGTAATTTTAGCATTTTGTGGGGAGATAAATGTTGACATTCTAAAAAAGTGATAGGGACCTGGTAAGCACACTTGACTTTCATTTGATACCCCACAAGGATGATTCCCCCAAGTAATGGCCAGGCCCTAGAAGTAAGGACTACATCCTAGAGCTCAGAACAAAACAGAGGCTAAATCCAAATTTTAAGCTCTTTGGAGAAAGTAATCCCCCTAATGTCTTTTTCTCTCTGTCTCTTTTTAAATCCACAATATTTAGCATCAAAGGAAAAATTAGAATTTTTTTAAAGGACAGGGTCAAAAGTAAGGAATTTAAAAAATTGACAATAAATAAAACATTTTTTTAAAGAGTTTATTTATTTATTTGTCAGAAAGAGAGAGAACACGAGCAGGTAGAGAGGCAGACAGAGGCAGAGGGTGAAGCAGGCTCCCTGCTGAGCAAGGAACCCGATGTGGGACTTGATCCCAGGACCCTGGGATGCTTAACCAACTGAGCCACCCAGGCGTCCCTAAATAAAACATTTTTATAGGTAATTTGAATACCAACATTTTATAGGGATATTAAATAATTCCATTCAATTGGAATCATAATTGGAGATTTTACCTCACCTCTCAATAATTGGCAAAATAAGCAGACATAAAATCATTAAAATGTACAGATTTCATTATATAAGATTATTCAAATTAATCTAATATACTTTTATAGCATACGACGTCTAATAACTTTAGCTTTTGTATGTTTTCAGGGGCAATTGGAACATTTACCAAAATGGACAATATACAGTTCTATTAGCTAATTTCAAAATTAGCAATTAGCTAAAAATTTTTAACAAATTCCCAAATATTTGGAATTATTAATAAGCCATAATATGATATATTAGAATTTTGAATCAAATAATAAAATATGACATCAAAACTCATGAGAGATAGCTAAAGTAGTACTTAAAAGGATATTAAAACTTTCAGTGGGTATATTAGAAAAGAAGAAAGGTAGAAGGATAAAAATGAAAAAATAGGAAGAATTTAACAAATACAAAAAATGTTAACAAAACCAAAGTTGTTTTTTTAAAGATTAACATGGCAATATTAATTTTAAAAAGAAAATTGGTATGCACACACACAGAAGAAAATATTTTTAAAATGTCTACTGCATTGATAACCAAATGAGTTATAAACAAAAAATCTAATTCCAATATTAGAACTAAAATGTGGAAAACAGTGATGAAAGATGGGTGGTGATATTTGAGTTAATGATTCTATCTTTTATTTTTCTTTAAGAAGATGAATATATTGATAACATTTAGAATGTCTAAATATGCAGTATAAAATCAAAGAGATTAAACTTAATAAACAAAACAAAACTGATTTACAATGTCCCCAGTAGTGCAATATAAGTATGTGATTAATCCTAAATAAAACAAACAAGAAAAAGAAAATATATACAAAGGTCAGGATAAAAAAATTCAAATGGATAAAATTCACTGGTTAAAAGAGACTTTTAAATTTGATTGAACATCAGCTACACTTCAGCTGATTACGCTCAGACACAAAAAATTTAAAAAAGACTAATAATGAATAAATATCATTTGAGTATAAAAATTGAGAAAATTATTTCCATAATATCTACTTTCAATTTCTATTTTATATCATTAGAAGTTCAAAATATACATATATATTATAAAAATTTCTTCTAGAATCTCTTAATTTGAACTCATTCCTATTAAATATGCCAATTATAATTATGAATTCCTTTGGCATTCATTGTAGTAGCAGTAATTATCACAAAATTTTTTGCTACTTGTTAAAATATGGTTGATACACAAAGATTTTATTTGACACATACAAAGGCATTATATGTAATTTTCTGGATAGAACTGCAATTTAGTATCTGTGAAGTATTATTTAATGATAATATAAAATGAACTATTATTTTAAGAAATATGTATCTCCTACCATTTCAGGAGGTTACAAGTTAACCAAAGTACAAGATGCTGTTAGCTGGACATTCCCTTATTAAGGACACTTTGTATTGTCTTCAGGAATAAGAAGAACAAAACCCTCAGATTTATGACAATAGCATAGTCACAGCCTTAATATTTGTGTAAGAATTTTAATGTGTTTATATTTACAATTAGCTTCATAATGCTTTAGAAACTGATGTGTAATAATTCATTTCAAAATATATGCTAACTGCATCTAGGTTAATTGGATACCTTGAAATATTTCAGCCAATCTTTTTTTTTTTGATTGTATATTCACTAACATTCATGAGGAAAGTTCAAAAATTTCAAGTTAAAAGTTCTATGTGTGTTATAAATCCACATATATTTTGAATATCTTCACTTACTAATATAGTCTCCATAGTATTTGTATTGATAAATACTTTTCCATTCTAACTTCAATTGTGCATCATTTTTCAAAAAATTTCTGTAAAATATAAGTAAACCCATAATTCTGGGTTCTTAATACTACCCATTAATATGTCTTCCATAAATTCAAAGGAGGATTAGCTTATTTCCAGCCTCAATGCATTCTATACTATAAATAGGGATATGTATTTTTTCATATATGTAAGTTTATATAATCCTAATTTAAAAATATCCATGTGATAAAAATATCATATTTACAAGTCCTGAATTTTTTATATAATTTATTGTCATCATTCATAATTTTCTATTTCTTTTAAAAATATTTGTTTGTTTATTTATTTATTTATTTATTTATTTATTTATTTATTTATTTGAGAGAGAGGGAGGGAGTGAAGGACAGAGTGAGAATCTTAAACAGGCTTCTTGCTTAGCAGAGTGCCCCATAGGGGCAGTCTCAGGACCCTGAGATCACCACCTTGAGAGCATGACCTGAGCCAAAACAAGATTTGAGTGCTTAACCAATTGTGCTACCAAGGCACTCCAACTTGCCATTTCTTTCTGTACAGTTGCTTTTTCCCTATATAAAACCCACTACTGGGTATTTACCCCCAAAATGCAGATGCAGTGCAAAGAAGGACCACATGTACCCCAATGTTCATAGCAGCAATGGCCATAATCACCAAACTGTGGAAAGAGCCAAGATGTCCTTCAACAGATGAATGGATAAAGAAGATATGGTCCATATATACAATGGAATATTATGCGTCCATCAGAAAGGATGAATATCCAACTTTTGTATCAACATGGACAGGATTGGAAGAGATTTTTGGAATGAAATAAGTCAAGCAGAGAGAGTTAATTATCATATCGTCTCACTTATGTGTGGAGCATGAGGAAAAACGTGGAGGACATTGGGAGAAGGAAAGGAAGGGTGAGTTGGGGGAAATTGGAGGGGGTGATGAACCATGAGAGACTGTGGACTCTAAGAAACAAACTGAGGGTTTTGAAGGGGAGGTTGGGAGGGGGTTGGGTGAGCCTGGTGGTGAGTATTGAGGAGGGCAGGTATTGCACGGAGCACTTGGTGTGGTACATGAACAATGAATCTTGGAACACTGAAAAAATAAAATAAAAGTATTTGGAAAAAAATCTAATGTCCTTGAGCAAAAATTAATAATATACGATTAAAATCTTTAAAACTCCAATTTGCTGAAGCATTGTTCAAAGAAAGGCCTAGTGATTTTGTTTAACTTTACTGAGTTAATTTTCCTTCTCTGTCAAATTGTCATGTTAATAGTTACTGTTCAGAATTTCTGTTAAAGTTAACTTCCATATGTGATAATATTATATATAATTATATATGATGCTTATCACAATGCCTGATATGAAGAGCTCAGAAAATGTTACCTATAAATCACAAATTATATCTCATTTTAGACATTAATTATTATAATTCTAATAAAAATTAGGCAGCAAAACAAGTACAAATTTGTTCTGAAGGATAGTATAAGTTAAGTAAATTTATCAGGATTCTTTATGATGTTTTTTAACAGAAGTTTTAATTTTTTATACAGTAACTATCATTTTCCAGAATTCTAGAACCTAGAATTATTTTCCAAAAATAATCTGTGAAAAATTTCAATTTAATATTCAAAAGTAATCCTAAGACATACAGCCTGTTATGGAAAAGGAGTTGTACATTAGGCAGAGAAGAAGATTAGAAATTAATTGGCTGGGATGCCTGAGTGGCTCAGTCAGTTAAGCATCTGCCTTTGGCTTAGGTCAGCATCCCTGGGACTGAGTCCCACATCAGGCTTCTTGCCTAATGGGCAAGGTGGGGAGCCTGATTCTTCCTCTGCCATTCCCCCTGCTTGTGAGAGAGATCTCAGACATATAAAGAAATAAAGCCTTAAAAAAAATTAGAAATCAGTTGGCTAAAATCCAGAACATCAGTTTACATTCACTAGTGGGTAGAGTCACATGGTCCTGAAGGTCTCATCCCCCTCTTCTACTTTCTTTTCCTTTGTAGTTAGCTGATTAATTTAGTCGTTATTTTTCTGGAAAGCTCTGTTTTCTTTCTATCTCTTTTTCTGCACTCTGCTTTTAGGTATTATTGATATTATTTTTAGTATGATACATTGCTTCAAATTACAAATATTGCTTTACTTGGATTTATTCTAATTTATCCAGCAAAAATTTAGAAGTGTTATGCTTCCAATAAGCATTTGGTTCTATTTCCTTTCATAATATTCTCATTCTTAGTAATTTAAAAGCTTATAGTTACCTAGACTGAAATTTATATTAAAACTATGCTTGCCTTTAGAAACTGAAAACTAACCAGTTTGTATATCAGCTTCAGACAGAGAAAGACAACTTGGGCAAAATATGAAGTAGGTAAAGTGAAATGGCTCTGGTTTTCATCAATATCCAGAATTCCAGAATTCTAATTTAGTGGCTGGAAATATGCTTCAGGAGACACTAAATAAAAGCCTATAATCTTCACTTTTAATAACACAGGTATATATTTAGAAGCCTATCACAATAAAAAAATGAGTTCACAGGAATGAGATACGGAGTCCTAAGGGAAATAAAAGCGGACATTCACCAGAGTTCAACCAAGCCACATGGAGTTCAGGCAGGAATCCAGATACATTTAAAAAAAAAAAAAAGAGTGCTAACTAGAAATTTATAGCAGAAATCCTCTCCTATAGAATGAGCAACATAGCAGAAATAAGTTGATAACACAAGCACAGAGTTACCTGAGATATATACAGATGCACCACATACAGGTCTGTGACAAGAACATTCCAGACAAAACCCACTCACTTATTTCAATTTTTTTTCTTTTTTTAGTTTAAAACAACATACATTTATTAACCCATCGATTCTGTGGTTCAGTAATCTAGAAGAACCATAGCTGAATGATTCTGGCTGAAGGTCTCTCAAGAGATTGCATTCAAGCTGTCTACTGAGTTGTCTCAAGGCTCAACAGGAGGTGGAGGGTTAAAGGTGGGGATCTATTTCTGAGGTGCTCTCACCTCTGCTCACTGAGGTGACTATTGGCAGGCCTCAGAAGATCTTCCAAGCTTCCTCACATAGTTGGTTTCAGGCCTCATTTCCTTGCCATATGGAGAATTTCACTGGCAACCTGAGTGTCATCATGACATAACAGTTTGGCCTTTCTCTTTCCAAGGCAGCCTCACAACATGGTAGCTGGTTTCTTTCAGAGAGAGAGAGCAAATGAAAGAGAGTGGGAGAAAACACCAACATGGAAGTCATAGCCTCTTTATAACTGAATGTCCAAAGTGGCATCCTGTCACTTCTACTGTAATTTAGTTGCTAGAATCAAGTCACTAGGTTTGTTTTGTGTTTTCTTTTATTTAAAGCATTTCTTTTCTTTTTTTTTTTTAAGATTTTATTTATTTGGCAGAGAGAAACACAGCGAGAGAGGGAACACAAGCAGAGGGAATGGTAGCGGGAGAAGCAGGCTTCCTGCCGAGCAGGGAGCCGGATGTGGGGCTCCATCCCAGGACCCTGGGATCATGACCTGAGCTGAAGGCAGACGCTTAACTACTGAGCCACCCAGGAGCCCCAGTTTTGTGTTTTCTTAAAAGAGCATCATCCAAATGTTATGTGGAATTACTATTGCTATTTAAAATATTCCTAGCTTTGTATTTTAAAATAACCATTTATGTGATTGGATCAGGAAATAGAGATGAGTATTTGAATTTATGAATTTACTCATTATTAGGAGTTGGCTGAGCATGAAAATGGGCATGAATGCCTACAACTGAAGAAAGCTGGAGGAGGAAACAGCTGAAAACAAGGGCTAGGATCCTGCATTCAATTCTATCACCTTTACTATCAAAGTAAGTAGCCTGATACTCATTATACTCATTTCGAAACCACAAATAAACCAACTATACTTCATTCCAGAATGATTAACTGTCAAAATACTCAATCCTTGATTTAACATGGGAATATTTTTTTACTGATTTTTTTTATTCTAGCACCAGAGAATTAGGTATTTATCTTACCACTCTTTTTTTTTTATCTTTTTATCTTTTTTTTAAAGATTTTATTTATTTGACAGAGAGAAACACAGTGAAAGAGGGAACACAAGCAGAGGGAATGGTAGCAGGAGAAGCAGGCTTCCTGCTGAGTAGGGAGCCAGATGCAGGGCTTGATCCCTGGACTCTGGGATCATGACCTAAGCCAAACGCTTAAGGACTGAGCCACCCAGGTGCCTCCTTATTTACCATTCTTATGTAAAGGATACTTGTCTATTTCATGTAATGGAAGTGTGGACTTTTTGTTGTTTAAAGGTAGGAATGGCTGTGCAAAACCTGCAGACATTTGCCTCTCCAATATAATATTGGTGTGATCTGTGTTTTCCTTTACTGATTTATTTTTTAATTCTAGGACCAGAGAATCTATATTTGTTTGTGTTTTATCACAGGACATTTGCACATAGTTGGGACTTTAAGTATTTAAGTATTAAATATTTATTAAGTATTAGGTATTATCTTACCATTCTTATGTAAAAGATACTCGACCATTTCATGTAATGGAAGTGTGGACTTTAAACTTTGTTGTTTAAAAGTAGGAAGAGGAAAAAAACAACAACAAAAAAATAAAAGTAGGAAGGGCTGTGCAAACCATGCAGACATTTGACTATCGAATTTATTATTGGTGTGACTTATGTTTTCCTAATTGACTGACTTCTTATGCAAATACCTTTAAAAATTGTAGGTTACTGAATCCTTTGAGTACTTGATGTTAATTATATTCTATTAAGAAAATAAAATTCTCATACTTACTTGCATGTACAGTCCAGCAAAGCTATAGGAAAAACTGCACTTTTAAAAGTTTGCTCATTTGCTTTTACTGCTGATGGTGGTAGAAAACAAGTATTTTAAGGTTTTAAAATATTTTTGTTACATAAAGTTAAATTCAATTTTGAGATATACCATCCTTTTTTTTTTTCCTGAGAGCTATTATTTAAGTGGGCCTACTTAGTTATAGAAATGTAAAAAGATACTTATTCATACTTCTTGGGCTAATATGCATAGAATAATCTCAAAAACAGAAGCATTGAATGGCTTTGAATATAAATGGAGTGTATTTGGTTTTTATAACTCTATTTCTGCAGTTATATTTCCCTCACAATATCTTATAGATAGTGAAAGCATCATAATCCTCTGATGTATAGCTGTATTTCAGTCAGGGTCGGCTTTTTCTAGTTGATGACCTGTGCGGTCACACAGGGTCCCATGTTTAAAAGGACCCTACAGATGGCCCTTTGAGTGAGCCTGGTGGTGAGTGTTAAGGAGAGTACGTATTGCATGGAGCACTGAGTGTGGTGCATAAACAATGAATATTGGAACACTGAAAAAATAAAATAAAATAATAAAATAAAATAAATGACCCTATACTCTGTTTAATGTCCTGTGGTTGCCATCTTGCAATTCCTAATAATTTTTTTTAAAATAAAGAATCTACCTTTTCATTTTGTATTGGTGCTGGCAAATTAATAACCATTCTGGATTTCAAACACCTCTATAATGGGCCTTCCTCATGAGTACTTTGAAAAATACCTTAATTGATTTAAAAGAATATTTCTTGTTATGAACTACTTCCAGATATAGGACTAAAAGTTTAGTATGTTCTGGGACCCTTGGGTGGCTCAGTTGGTTAAGCCTCTGCCTTTGGCTCAGGTTATGAGCCCAGGTCCTGGGATCGAGTCTCACAACAGGCTCCCTGCTTAGCCAGGGGCCTGCTTCTTTCTCTGCCTGTTGCTCCCACTGCTTGTGCTCTCTTTCTCTCTCTCTCTCTGACAAATAAATAAATAAAATATTTAAAAAACTGGTGTGTGCATAGAAGCATACCCACATGGAATCTCATTATATCAAATGAAAGAAATACGTTCCCAAAAATGTAAATAACACAACTATAAAAGCATGCAAAAGATGTAGAATTTTGGCATCAATTGATCAGAAATTTTGAAATGTAATTGAAAGATCAAAATATGTAGAGAAATAAAACCAGACCGCTAGCTAAGAGCACATGTTAAAGAAACAGGATAAAGAAACATAATATTCTGTGGCTGGTGAATATGAGCATTGTCCCAGATATGGCAGCTATGAGAATGCTCAGGTCTCCTGCTGCAGGGCACTTTGACTTATAGCCCTGATGCTGCCTTTCGGCATCCGTAAGCATGTTCATGAGTAGAGCCCCTTATCTTTAGACAATTTTCTGCCCATAATTGAACACAGCAGAAATAAAAGCTCAGACCCATTCTTGCCTCCTCCATTCCTGATGCAAGACTTCTCCAATAGATGACTTGGATTAAGGACACCACATCCACTTGGCTGAACCTTTCTTAGAATTGTGGTGCAGCTTGATTCTTCTCCCTCAATCTCCCTTCCATCTCTCTCTCTTCCACTAGTGTCAGACTTTCTTTGGCTGTGTACACTCATGCCACCTTCTCAATTCTTTCTCCTTCACAAGTATTTCCCCAAATAAATTTCTTCAGTCTATTGGC
This sequence comes from Procyon lotor, assembly GCA_028646535.1. NCBI lineage: Eukaryota > Metazoa > Chordata > Mammalia > Carnivora > Procyonidae > Procyon > Procyon lotor. Next base: position 63,196,417 of record CM053613.1, read on the forward strand.
AGCTGCTACTTTGAGATAGCTAGCTATCGATCCCCAAGAAGCACAAAGAAGCCCTTGTATCCAGGAAGAAAATCCCAATCTCTTAAATTATTAGACTATTATCTTTAAAAAAAGGCCAATATTCACAAAAATTGTCATTTTACCAAAAATTACCACACATTTGAAGAAAACTAATAAGTAAAATTAATATCTCCAACATTCATGTCTAATAGTGCTAAAATAAAGACTAGAATGAATGGATGGGATAAACTTATATAGAATATAATCCCGCAAGTAATAACAAAGATGGACTTAAAAATATATAAACAAGAAATGTGACATAATTTCCAAAGGCAAAAAAAAAAAAAAAGTAGGAAAACGCAAGGAAAATCTTAGATTTTCCATAGAGAAAGATAAAAGAAATAATACTGAGTTTTATATTGATATCAAAATTGACATTAGTATTATGATTACAATGGAATGAAACTTGTGGTCAGCCGCTGGCTAGCTGCTAAAGGGACCTGTTGAGCCCAGACTCGTGACCCCTGCCCGAATGGGCGGAAAGCAGGAGCTAGAGAATGGGCTCGACAAGGGGCCTTGAGGCATGCTGGTCTGTGATTGGTCATACCTCCCTGAAGGACAAGCTGCGCAGGTTGTGATTGTTTAGATCATTAAACTGCAGTAATGCCTCTGAGGCATGTGCACGTGCTACTTATAGTCTTACCCAGACTTCTTGGAGCCTGTGATGAGGGGAGCTTGTTTTGATGTGTTAAGAACAAATTCCTAGAACGTGTGCCACGTGACTCCCAGGTGTAATCGTTTTTTGGACTTGTTTTTCACACACTATATAAGAAGGTGTACTCTTGAATAAAGCTGAATGCAGTCTGAACATCATCCGTTGTGTTCCTCCTGCTCCCATATTTTGTCTCTTTGTCTTTTTTTCCTCATTCCCTTACCCTCAGTCCTGGTTTGAGATTGTCGCGCAGGCCGCAGCAGAAACTAGAAATCAATAACCACTGGAAATATAATAACAGCTTGAAGTAATAACTGGAAAATTCGTAACTATGTGGAAAGTAAATCACACTTATTTTTTTAAATCACACACTTTTAAACAAAAAGGTGGGTCGAAGAAAAATTATAAGAGTAATTGGAAAATATTTTAAGATGCATGAAATGAAAATAAAACACAAAAAACATAGGATAAAGTAAAAGTAAAGCTAAGAGGGATCCTTATATATTTATATTTATAACTTGGAAACAGTAACATTAAAAAAAAATCTTGAAGCCTAGGTGGTTCAGTTACTTAAGCATCTGACTCTTTTTTTTTTTCTTTCTTAAGATTTTATTTATTTACTTGACAGAGAGAGAGAGAGAACAAGTAGGCAGAGAGGCAGGTGGGGGTGGGTGGGTGGGAAGCAGTCTCCCTGTTGAGCAGAGAGCCTGATGCAGGGCTCAATCCAACCCTGGAAACATGACCTGAGCCAAAGGCAGAAGCTTAACCCTCTGAGCCACCCAGGCACCCCTTAAGCATCTGACTCTTGATTTGGACTCAGATCATGATCTCTGGGCTGTGAGACTGGTTGATCACTGTGTCAGGCTCTGCACTGGATGTGGAGCGTGCTTAAGAGTCTCTCTCCCCTCTCTACTTCTCCCCCATCTCCCTCTCTAATAATAAAAATAATGAAAAATAAAAAAAGAAAAATCTCAAATCAACAATTTAACTTTACATCTCGAGGATCTATAAAAAGAAAAAGAAAGTAAACCCCAAACTAGCAAAAAAAAAAAAAAAGAATAATGAAGATTAGAACACAGATAAATAAATTGGACAATAAGTAACTATACAGAAAATCAATAAAACCAAAGTTTGGTTCTTAAAATGTTCAACAAATTTGACAACTTTTAGCTACATTCAATAACAGGGGGAAAAAAAGGAGAAAGAAGACACAAACTACTACTAAAATCAAAGTTGGAAGTGAAGATATTCGTACAAATTCTACAGAAATAAAAGGAAATTATAAAAAAATACTGGGAACAATTGTATGCCATCTAATTGGATAAGTTAGATGAAATGGCAAATTCCTAAAAACACAAAACCTACTGAGACTAAATGATGAGAAAATAGAAAACCTGAACATATTTATAATAATAAAGGGAATGAGTCAGTAATCAACAACCTCTCAAAGAAAAGTGCTAGACAAGATCCCTTTACCAGTTTTAACAAGCATTTACAAAAGCTATCTACAGATTCAATGTTATCCTTAAGCAAATTCCAAATAATTTTTCATGGAAATAGAAAAATAATCTTAAAATTCATATGGAACCATTAAAGACCCCAAATTGCCAAAACAATCTTGATATAGAACAAAGCTAGAGGCATCATAATTCTTGATTTCAAAATATATTACAAAGCTTCCATATTTAAAATTATGTGGCACTGGCCTAAAGATAGATGTATAAATCAATGGAACAGAACAGAAAACACAGAAATAAACCTACATATATGTGCTCAAATGATCTTTGGCAAGGGTACAAAGAATACATATAGAGAGAGGACAATCTCTTCAACGAATGATGATGGGAAAACTGAATATCCAAATGTAAAATGATGACATCGGATCCTTATACACAAAAATCAATCAAAATTGATTAGGTTAGAGACTTAAAGGTAAGACCTGAAACTGTAAAACTTGTAAAAGAAAACATAAGAGAAAAGCTTCTTGACATTGATTTTGGCAGTCATTTCTTGGGTATAACCTTGGAACTATGGAAAGCAAAAATAGGTGGGACTACATTGAACACAAATCTGCCTAGCAAAGGAAAAAATCAATAGTGATTAGATAACATATGAAATGGGAGAAAATACTTGCAAACCATATGTCTGACAGAGTCAATATCCAAAATATATAAGGAACTAGAAAAAAATATCCTGATTTAAAAATAGGGGAAATACTTGAATAGACATTTTTTTTTTAAGATTTTATTTATTTGACAGTGAGAAACACAGCGAGAGAGGGAACACAAGCAGAGAGAATGGTAGAGGGAGAAGCAGGGTTCCTGCCAAGCAGGGAGCCCGATGCGGGGCTCGATCCCAGGATCCTGGGATTATGACCTGAGCTGAAGGCAGACGTTTAACGACTGAGCCACCCAGGTGCCCTTCTGAATAGACATTTTTATGCCAAAGGCATATGTGATATTGTGACTACAATAGGAAATATATATTCAGTCTTTATTTATTCAGAACTCTGAAATCTCTTGCAGTTGCCAAAGTGATAAGGGAGATGGGAACATCTTTTGTTATAATATTTGCTCTTTGTCCCCAGTTCCTGACATAAGAACTTCTAAGACTTTTTGAACTTTCAGGGTGCTTGGGTGGCTCAGTGGGTTAAAGCCTCTGCCTTTGGCTCAGGTCATGATCTCAGGGTCATGGGATCAAGCCCCATGTGGGACTCTCTGCTCAGCAGGGATCCTGCTCCCCCCCACACACCACCTGCATCTCTGCCTACTTATGATCTCTCTCTCTCTCTCTCTCTCTCTCTCTGTCAAATAAATAAATAAAATATTAAAAAAAAAACTGGGAAAATATAGTATGAGTCCCATTATAATAACTCTTTTACGTTACTTCCTATCCTATTTTTTCTTCCCATTTTTCTTTAACTTTTGATAAATTCTGAGAAAACTTATCATCTGATCACTGTTGTATTTGTTGCATCATGCTTAAAAAGTAGCAACACATTTGCCTAAAACTTCTTCAGTGAGAAATAAATGGTGTATACTTTTTATATGTGGCTAGACATTTATTTCTCTCAAAGTGCATATATTTTTTCTTTAAGTTTTATTTTAATTGATTGCATTTCCAAGCTTTCCTGTGAATTCCTTACCTGAGTATTATGACTTTGAGATTAGAGATAGTGTCTTTTTAATTTTGTACCAATAAGGTTTTCTATTTTACCCAATACTCAATTTTTCTGATGTATCTATAAAGTATGTATCTGATGTATCTGCATGAATAAATAAATTGGCATAGTTGAGAACATGGCACATACTTTACAGTAAATATTTTCTAACTGAAAACATTTATATATCTTAACAGAGAAGATACTTTGTTCCATGGTTTTTCAGGACATTCATAGATAGAAGAGCATTAAAGAGTAAGATATTACTATTGTTCTCAGAACACTCTGAGACAACACATTAAGAATCTAGCTAAGGTAGATGTCAATATTTGGAAAAAGGTCTCTAATCCTTGGCTTTGACGTTTCTATGCTTCATGATTAAGGAAATAACACTAGTACTTCGAGTGGCATAATAATTGACTAATAGAACATTGACCAGTAGACCTGTTCACCTCTGCAACTTTCATTATATGGTGTAATATCAGTTCCTTTACTGATGTGATCAGGGGGACAGCTTCATACTCTGTGGTTGCAGTAATCAATGTCATGGCAATATAGCTTCCTCTCCTACTTTGCCATGTTAGCATACATAGTTTAGAGAGCATCAGCTACTCCCCTGGTTTGTTAGGCGATGAATGTATCAGACCTAAAATCGTAGTTATATAGCATTGTAGATTGCTAACTTCCTTTCTGGAAATCCACCATGTGAGATATAAATCTCTGACAGTTAACTTTTATCTCTAACATATTTACAATCACTTTAATACAGAATCATCAAATAACATAATCTTTTTCTTTGCCTCAAATTTATATGAAAATCTATTGGTTCTCTTGTAGCAAAGCAAATAATGACTTCTGGAAAAGTGCTAGGGAAATTGAATGTTGTTGTGTTTATTGTAGGAAGCGTGATGAGATAAGATCCAATTAAATTATAAATGTCCCTAAAAAATCTGGAAAGAAAACTTACCATTAAAGTGAAGGAACTATGAATCCCCTCCAAATAACTAGAAAACCCTCCGCAGAAATGCCATGGTTTTGATTGTACTAAGGAATTCATTCGGTAAGTCTTTAACAATTATTACCTTTCTCAGAAAATTTCCATTCAAAGCATATTAAAAAATGATTATAAATATTCAATATTCATACAAATCATAAAATGCTAATGTTAGAATATAGCTTTTCATTCAGTAAGTTTGGGTAGGGATGGAGATGGTGCATTTATAAAACTCACTGGTAATACCAATGCTACTGGTAGTTGGACCACATAGTATTAATAAAAGGAGAAAAATGGTGATATATATTTTTAAAGTCATTCATTTATTAAATTTATTATGAACCTTAGAAATTATCTCTAGGATTAATGATGTATTGTGAAGTTTAAATTATAAGCAGTAATGATATGTATGACAACAGAAGCACAAAGGTTAGTATGAGGGAATAAAAATTATTGAAAGTTTCTCACACTGTATATGAAAGGTATAACAATAATAAATATAATATTTGAAGGTAGACCATTTAAATATACAATTTAACAATGTGCATTGTAAACCTTACAACAACTAAAAAATAAAACAAAGAAGCATAGCAAAGAATCCTGTAAAGATTTAAAAATTTGATATTAAACTCTATTCAATCTGAAAGAAGGCATGTGGAAAGGAACTAAAATAAGAAAAAGCGTGAGACAAATATCCAGTAGAAAAAAACAGTCTCTTCAATAAATGGTGCTGGGAAAATTGGACAGCTATGTATAGAAGAATGAAACTCGACCATTCTCTTACACAATACACAAAGATAACTCCAAATGCATGAAAGACTTCAATGTGAGACAGGAATCCATCAAAATCTGAGAGGAGAACATTGGCAATAACCTCTTTGACATTGGCCACAACAACTTCTCTCAAGACACATCCCCAAAGGCAAAGGAAACAAAATAGAAAATGAACTTTTGGGACTTCATCAAGATAAAAAGTTTCCGCACAGCCAAAGAAACAGTCAATAAAACAAAGAGGCAACCCACGGAATGGGAGAAGATATTCACAAATGACACTACAGACAAAGGACTGATATCCAAGGTCTATAAATAACTCCTCAAACTCAACACCCAAAAAACAGATAATCATGTCAAAAAATGGGCAGAAGACATGAACAGACACTTCTCCAAAGAAGACATGCAAATGTTAGCAGACACATGAAAAAATGTTCATAATCATTAGCCACCAGGGAAATTGAAATCAAAACCACATTGAGATACTACCTTACACCGGTTAGAATGGCACAAATTAACAAGACAGGAAACAACAAATGTTGGAGAGGATGTGGAGAAAGTGGAACCCTTTTACACTGTTTGTGAAATGCAAGATGGTGCAGCTACTTTGGAAAGCAGTGTGGAGATTCCTCAAAAAATTAAAAATAGAGCTACCCTATGACCCTACAATTGCACTACTGGATATTTACCCCAAAGATACAGATGTAGTGAAAAGAAGGTCTTTATGCATCCCAATGTTTACAGCAGCATTGTCCACAATTGCCAAACTGTGGAGTCAAGATGCACTTCAACAGACAAATGGATGAAGAAGATCTGGTCCATATATACAATGGAATATTACTCAGTCATCAGAAAGGATGAATACCCAACTTTTGTATCAACATGAAAGGGAATGGAGGAGATTATGCTGAGTGAAGTAAGTCAAGCAGAGAAAGTCAATTATCATATGGTTTCACTTATTTGTGGAGCATAAGGAATAACATGGAGGACACTAGGAGAAGGAAAGCGAAAGTGAAGTGGGGGAAATCAGAGGGGAAGATGAGCCATGGGAGACTGTGGACTCTGAGAAACAAACTGAGGGTTTTATTTATTTATTTTTTTAAGATTTTTATTTATTTATTTATTTGACAGAGAGAGAGACGGAGAGAAAGAGATTACAAGTAGGCAGAGAGGCAGGCAGAGAGAGAGGGCAGGCATCGGCATGAGGGCATGAGCCTGATGCGGGTCTCAATCTCAGAACCCTGAGATCATGACCTGAGCCAAAGGCAGAGGTTTTAACTCACTGAACCACCCAGTCACCCCAAACTGAAGGTTTTAGAGGGTAGAGGGTGGGAGAATAGGTGAACCTGGTGATGGGTATTAAGGAGAGCATGTATTGCATGGAGTGCTGGGTGTGGTACATAAACAATGAAGTTTGGAACACTGAAAAAATAAAATTAAATTAAAGAAAAAAGAAAAAATGAGAAAAAAAGAAAAAAACACGTGCTAGTATTAATTTCAATGTAAATAAAATTATGAAACTAGTTTCGATAACACAATAAAAAAGGCAAATAACGTCAGATACTATACAAATATAAGATCCACATATATGCTTTCTACAAGTAGCATACTTTAATAAAAGAGATAGGTAAGATTTGAAAGGATAGAAAATGATATTACATGTAAACATTAATTATAATTATATTTATATTGAACAAAGTAAAATTTAGATAAATTTTAAAGAATTGTAATCATATGCATAATATTCTTTTACCAAAACAAGTTGGACATCAGTTTAAAAATCAGTAGAAAAATTAGGAAAAAAACCCTATAAACTAAGTGATCATTAAAACATAACATATCAAAATTGTAATATATATCTAGCATAGTGCCTTGAGGGAAATGGATAGCTTTTAATTTTTATATTAGAGAAAAAGTAAAATGTAAGTCAATTATCTAAGTTTACAACTTAAGAAGCCAGAAAAGGAATAATAAATTTAACCCAATGTGAGAAATAAGTAAATGATAATAATAAGGGCCGAAATCAATAAAACAGAAAATGGACAAAGAAAATGAATTTAAGACATACTAAAAGTGAGTTAATTGGAAAAAAAAAAATCAGCACAACTGATAACTCTCAAATCAAAATGCTAATTTGATTAACAATAAAGGGGTGCCTGGGTGGCTCAGTCGTTAAGTGTCTGTCTTCGGCCCAGGTCATGATCCCGGAGTCCTGGGATCGAGCCCCGCATTGGGCTCCCTGCTCTGTGGGAAGCCTGCTTTTCCCACTACCATTCCCTCTGCTTGTGTTCCCTCTCTTGCTGTGTTTCTCTGTCAAATAAATAAAATCTTAAAAAAAAAAAAAGAAAATGATAGAATATCTGTATTAACTGAATAATTTCATAGTATATTGATGGAGTTAAGCAAAATAGTACATGTTCTTTGAGGAGTACATGCCTGACCTTCTACAATTATTTTAAGTTTTCCTTCAAAAGACAATCCTTCAAATAACATATTTTATTATGTGGTCTTTTGTAATTTCTGTAGGTATTAGTAGCTCTTAATAGGAATATATGTAGAGAAAGGTAGATTTAACTAGTGTTTTATTAATTTTATATATATTGAGATCTATTGAATGATTTTAAAACTCATATTCTTATATTTTCTACTTTTGTAAAAACTAAGTTAACACCTTTTTATTTATTTGTTTAAGATTTTATTTATTTATTTGACAGACAGAGAAAGATCACAAGCAGGCAGAGAGACAGGCAGAGAGAGAGGGGGAAATAGGCTCCCTGCTGAACACAGAGCCTGATGCAGGGCTTGATCCCAGGACCCTGAGATCATGACCTGAGCTGAAGGCAGAGGCTTCAACCCACTGAGCTACATATGTGCCCCAGTTAACCCCTTTTTAAACTACCAGTTACAGTGTCTATTCTTTAATTATGCCATTATATCTTCACAGAAAGTAATAAATCAGGCACATTATTCATTTAATAAAAGTAAGGCACTGAATTTCAGGTAATATTTCATTAAGCCAATATTAAACAATATTTTCTATCTTTCAATTAGTTGCATAATATATAGAGTTCTTCATAAGTCTTCTGCAAGAGAAAATGTCATGACAGTCAATGTTCTTGATTGTGGTCAAAGTAAAGCAGAAAAATCCAGCACATGTCAAATTTTATTGATTTTATTTAAACAAATTTACACAAGGAAAATTAGTTCATATAAGGAAAAAATTATCCTAGTTAGTCTCTTACACAGTCAATGACTTTAGAACAAACTAATGGAAAGAGCATATTGTCTCTGCATATTTCTCTAAATGTCCTTGCTCCAGCAGTTAACTTCAGCGATTTTGCAAGGAGTGAGTTTCCTAAATTGCAATTGTTAGAAAAGAGTTTCATTATATGATGTTAGAAAAACAATTTAATGCATATATCTTTATTGCTAGCATATCTTTTCTAACATTGCATATGTTAGAAACATCTGGGGATATCTTGAAGATTTTTAGGGTATCCATATTTATTTTCTTATTGTTGATCATAATGAATATGTCAGCAGTGTGCTAGAGCCTTATGGAATGTACAAGCACATGTGTGGTGTCATAATGTTGAAAAGTTAAAAAAGGGAGAGAAAGACCGATCAATTTACAGATTTTGAAGACTGTAAGACACAAACCATAGCAATCAAAATATCAACAGAATCAGAGTAGAGAAGACAATTTCTTGGGTTTGAGTTCAAAGCTTAAATATATTTTAGTGAAATGAGAAATTCAGTCTGGGAAATGGTATAGGATTGTTTAAACACAAAAAAGAAACAGGTCTGGGGCATCTGGGTGGCTCAGCGTGTTCAGCGTTTGCCTTCTGCTTGGGTCCTGATCCCGGAGTCCTGTGATCAAGCCCACTAATGGACTTTCTCCTCAGCTGCTGGAATTCCATCTCCCTCTACCCCTCTCCACCTTGTGCGAGCTCTCTCTTTCTCTCTCTCCTTTGCCTGTGCTCTCTCTCAAATAAGTAAATACAAACTTTTTTTTTTTTTAAAGAAACAGACCAACAAAGCACAAAATGTTACACATTGGATATATTGCAGACACTTTCAGTTCCTTGCACATATCCCCTGGTACTAGTTTTCTTTTTAGTACACACTCATGATTTCCTTAAAAACCATGGGACAGCTAGGGCTGTGTGAAGGCTTTCTCTCGTTTCATAAGCTTGTGGAGACACCATTACTTTTGTTGCATTTTACTGGTCAAAATCAGTCAGATTTCACTGTTAGACTTAAGTCTTATTGAAGAGCTGCAAAATCATATTGCAATAAATGTAAATACAGAAGCGGTTGTGGGTGGGGAGACTCTGATCATTTTTGCAACTATAAAATCAACTTCGATAACTGGTCCCAATTAGTCATGCATATCTCACTACATAAGGTTAGACTCACAAGATTTCCAAATGTTACTTCCAATTATGACAATAGTCTCAGTTAACCAGTATGTCATTTTCTATATCAGACCTGGATGTAGTTCTTCAAATATGGCACCTTTTGATTCAGACAATTATGAATTAGAAAGACAAGTTATTTCCCCCACACTCTAATACTTTCATAATAACTTCTATCAGATAAAAGGAAATATCCAAATTATTATTTTTATAAAGATTTTTATTTATTTATTTGACAGAGAGATCACAAGTAGGCAGACAGGCAGGCAGAGAGAGAGAGAGGAAAGCAGGCTCCCTGCTGAGCAGAGAGTCCAATGCGGAGCTCCATCCCAGGACCCTGAGATCATTACCTGAGCCGAAGGCAGAGGCTTTAACCCACTGAGCCACCCAGGGGCCTCGGAAATATCCAAATTATTCAAAGGTTCCTATATTGAGAAAAGTTCCAATATGATATTAATATTAGGTAAACTAAAATATTATTTTGTAATGTAAAATGTAGTGTTCTCCCGTTTTAGAGTAGAAAATCATGAAAACCAGGCAATAACTGGAATGCTGTCCAAAGTCCACTCTAAAATGGTGCTATTTTTTTGGTTAGTTTCTTAGTTACCATGTGAGTAATTAGTTGGAAAATACTTAGAACTTTACAGAAAGCTAATGCTTGTTCCCTGATCTGTGAAGACATAATTGAAAGAGCCAGGAGAAAAAGCCAAGATATTAGTCTTCAAAGCCTAACCAATATTATACATCAGAAGAAATACTACATCCCAGAGGGAATTTCAGAGGTTACCACTACCCTCCAACACCACAGGAGGCAGAGTGGATCTCCATTCAATTTACTATAATATCTCCATTCAATTCACTATCTATTCCCTTTAAAATCCAGATGGATTTTGGAGTGTTCCCTAGTACACGGGGAAAAAAAAAGTGATAAACATTCTCTTGCCTCAGGAAGCACAGGGATCTTGGTCATTTAAAAATTTTGTGCAGCACTGACCCACTGCAGTGATTAAATGAAAATGAATATAGTAATATAAATGGGTAAATAAATATTCTTGGTACCAGAGAATGAAATATATAGAAAACTTATATCAAAGACCCCTTGGGCTCCTGGGTGGCTCAGTGGGTTAAGCCTTTGCCTTCATCTCAGGTCATGATCTCAGGGTCCTGGGATTGAGCCCCACATCAGGCTCTCTGCTCACCAGGGAGTCTGCTTCCTCCTCTCTCTGCCTGCCTCTCTGCCTCCTTGTGATCTCTTTCTGTCAAATAAACAAATAAAATCTTTAAAAAAAAAAAAAAAGACTCCCTAAAATGCTGGAGAAAAGTCATGATTTGAACATTTCTGAAATAACTGCCATTTGAAAACAAAACAAAAACAAAAAATAAAAAACCAAGAAACAAAGAAACAAACCTAAAAAACAAAAAACAAAAACAAAAACAAACCTCTTGGCATAGTATTAGGCCTTTGTAAAGACTGAACACCTGACCATTGATAATCAAATGAAAATGTGCTCAAAGACTTGGTATTGTCAATTCTCTGAGCCATAAAGTGACTAGGGACAGCAACAATCCATTACATGATGGCAGTGGTGCTTTTGAGATCTTTCAGAGGATACAGATAATTTTCATGAGCAGGTGGCCGAGCTTCCCATGTCACCCAATTCTATTGTAGCAACATTTCTCTTCCAGTGTACATCTACTGCCTTACTGGAAGCATGGGCCATTTCTGACATATCAAATGAACTTATGCCTGATTTATGATGGATTGTTTGTCTTAAAACATCCATGTAGCTTAACTATTTCTCCACTCAGGGATGACATTAGCACTCAGAGATGGCCTTACATGAAAGTAGTGAGAGAAAATCTTCCATCTAAGCAGACTCTGAGTACTCTATTTAGTCTTTTATTTCATATGGAGAGATGATAGTTTGAGGTGTACACAATATTCGGAATTATGGCCAGGTAAAATTACTTCCTTTATTAATCAGTAGTCTTGAGGAGGAAGATTAGAAGATCAAAGACAAAGAACTAGAGGAAAAAAGTAGTTGAATTGAACTATGGAAATAGGTGTGAATTGGAGAGACAGTTATAGCTCATATACTTGAGCACCACAAAGCATCCTCCACAAAAAAGACACTCGACAATCAGGGGACAATATGACTCTTCTGTGGATATGAAATATCCTTTCTCATCTGCCACTCTAGTGTTCTACCTATGAGCCCAAAATGGAGTGTCCATGGTGCCAGGTCTCCTTCCGAAGACTGCTCTAGTTATACATATTACTCAATGCATATCCTGTTAGCAGCTGATCCCTTTGTACAGTTTCATTCCTCAGATAGACTAGCTAGCTATTTGATAGATAAATGATTGCATCACACCTCTTTTAAACTGAAAGGGGCAATTTGTCCTTATCAGAATTGATAGCTACTCTGGATATCAGTTTATCATTTTTAAAAAATTAAACTCTACACCCAACATGGGGCTCAAGTCATGATCCCGAAGATCTAGCCTCACATACTCCGTAGACTGAGTCTGTCAGGTGCCCCATGATATCAGTTTATCTTTTAAGAATGTTAGGGCTTTTGCCAGCATCTCCATTCAAGGGTTTGTAGATTATCTACTAGATTAAGTAATTTACTGATACAGGATACAATGTAACACTAGTGGACTGGTTTTATGGCAAATAAGCTTCAATAATGGATTTCTTTCTTGAAATCTGTAAACATGCAGAGCCAGTATTGTGTAGAAAGGAAGCACAAATTTCCTAGATCACTGTGGCTAATGATACGAAGGGAGGGAACCTACTTCCACCTATTGGTTTCTGGACTCAAGTATTTTACCTACTTGGGAATAGGATTACATAATATTTAGTGATTAGCATGTATACTGTGTCCTGGAGGAAGAAGTAGGTTGTTACCTCCATGGTAGCACCTCAGCTACACTTTCGATAAGTTATTTTACGGCAATATTTTCTCTCTGTGATGCCACAAGTGATAAAACCAGTGCATCATATTGTTGCAAACCATTCCCATATTTCCTTTTCTGTAAAGAAAGAATCTGGCCCTGATGCACTATTAGGTCGAGTTCCATAACAGTGGATCCAATAATCTTAAACTCTTAAATAGTGATGCTTACTTAGGCCCTATAAGTATGTAGTTCTGTCTATTCAAGGGACTCTCTTTGGATCTTTTGGCAGGCTTTTATAGGTGAATTGAAGCAGAAACCCTTAAGATTTTGGGGCAAAGCCCTAATATCCTTCACAGATAATTATTCTTTTGTTGAGAAACAACTCTTTGCAAGCAACTGGACCTTAGTACAGACTGAATATTCAACCATAAACCATCAAGTTACTATGCAACCTGAGCTACCCATCATGAAGTGAGTATTATCTGACCAACCAATTTATAAAGTTTGGCATGCACAACAGAATTGCACCATCAAAAGGAAGTATATCTAATCTTGCACCCAAACAGGTCCCGAAGGCACAAGTTACATAAAGAAGTAGCCCATGGTCCCCATTGATGCTATACTGCCTTCTCTCTCCCAGTTTGCATCTATGGCCTCATGGGGGGAGCTCCCTCTAAGCACTTGGCAGAGGGAGAAAGACTTGGGCCAGAGTCACATTTAGTTCTGCACAATATGCTGGCACTACCTTAATGTGGACAGCTGCATCATTATGCTTCCTTTTTGGAACATTCCTGAAGAACAGTGGTAAAGGGAAATATCTCAATATGCAGAACTTTGAGCAGTGCACATGGCTGTTCATTTGTTTGGAAAGAGAAATGATGAGATAAGCATTTAACAATCGATAACTGGGACAAATGGCTTGGCTGAATGATCAGGGACTTTGAAGATGCGTAGTTGAAAAATTAGTGACAAGGAAATTTGGGGAAGGGGTATGTGGATAGACTTTAAAGAATGGAAAATGCATGAAAATTGGACAGTCACACTATTCATTCTAGACAGAAGAATGCTTCCACCAAAAAACCCAGCAATGATTCTATTGAATTGCAAGTTAAGACTGCTATGCAGCCTCTTTGGTCTTCATACTTCTGGATAAACAGGCAAAGAAGGGGATTACTATTCACTACCAAAGGGGAAATTGTACTAATACTCTACAATGGAACTAAGCAAGAACATGTAGAACATGGTGGAACACAGGAGATACTTTAGGGCCTCTCTTAGTGTTACCATGCCCTATGACTAAGGTCATTGGAAAACTACAAAAACCCAGTCCAGGTAGAGTTACTAACGACCTAGACCCTTTAGGAATAAAGGTTTTGGTCACATCACCAGGTAAAGAACCATGGCCTGAGGTGCTTCAAAGAGCATAAGTAATATGAAATGGCTAGTGGAAGAAGGATAGTGGAAGCATTATTAATTTTATATCATAATATGTAAACTATGGAGTATTAAGAAAAGTAAACATCACTCAGGACTTTTTTTTCCTCTTCTAAGGAAGATTTGGTGCATTTTCAGTTGTAGAGGACAGTTGTAACATATGAAGCAGAATTTTGATCTTGTTATTGTATTTATTTGGATATTAAGTATGGTTTAGGGAGATGCATGGGGGTGTCAATTTGACTAGGGATGGAGTTTGGTGAATAAATTTATGTGTCAACTTCACTAGGATATGAAGGACTCAGATGTCTGGTTAAACATTATTTTGGGGTATGTCTGTGAGGGCGTTTCCAGAAGGTATTATTAGCATTTGAACTGTTGGACTGAGTTAAGCTGATTGCTCTTCCCAAAGTGTGTGATTATCATCCAATCCATTGAGGGCCAGAATAGAAATAGGCAGAAGACGGTCAAATTCACTCTCTATTGAGCTGGTACATCAATATTCTCAGACCTTCAGACTCAGACTGAAATCATCCCCACCAGCTTTCTTACTCTCAGGTCTTTGAACTACATACACTATTGACTTTCCTAGGATCTCCAGCTTTCAGACAGCAGATTGTTGAACTTTTCAGCCTCAGTAATTGCATAAACCCATGCTTTATACATTTTATAATAAATATTTAATTATATGTGTATCTATAATATTTATGTATTCTGTTTCCCCGGTTAAGATTGACTAATACAACTCTTGGGATAAATACATCTAGGAGAAAGAAACAAAGCAGGACTGAAGAAGGGAAGGAATGGAGATAGGGCAAAAGGATAAGTTGGGTAACAACACAGTCATATATTGCCTTAGTGTATCCCATAGAGTACTATAAAACTGGGATTGGCTTCAGAATTGTCACAATTTGGGGAAGGAGGATGACCAGTCTTGAATGTAGGCTTTCCAGAAATGGAAACCCAATCTTTCAAAAGATGACTGTCTTTATAGCCAAGGGCAAGTCCCCAAGATAAACTTCCTAAGGCTGAGAATTTTTTTTTTTTTAAGTTTCAAAGGAAGATATGACTGGTAAAGAATACCTATGAAAAGTACCTAAATCTGAAACTTTTACAAACACCTGGTAACTTTGTGTTTCTCAGGTCAGTGGACCGGAAGGCAAGTAAAGAAATTATACTATTGGCAGACAAAAACATCTGTGATTATCACAGGGAGCTGTAATTGCTAGTCCACAATGGATGCATGTGTGAACTTGAGGTATTTAATGTGCCATTTCTTATTACTTCCACACCTAGTGAAAATGGTGAATGAGTTATCAAAGGAAATATGAAATAATAAGATAAGCAAAGACTCAAATCACACAGGCATGAAAGTTTATAGAACATAATCAGGGAAACAAACTTCTCCAGCAGCATATCTTGTGATGAGAAACAAGAAGAGATGTTGGAGAAGGAAGATAAAGATAACTTTCAAGGACAGTTGCAGCAGTGAAATCTATAGCATGTCTCTAATTCTTGCATATTAAGTCTGTTGTAGAAATTGCATCCCTTGAAGTCATTGGCACAGGAATACATGCATATGAAACATGAGTAGATCAGTATAGTACAAGTGGTGAACTGCTTCAGGAACTTTTGATACTTAAAATTGCATCCTCTCTATCCCACCTCTGATTTCAGGCATTTTTGGATAGATTGCTTCCTTGGATGCTTGAACTCACGTTGGCTTTACAGAATTTTGTCCCTGGTGTCAGTACTGCATCTCTGCCTTCTATTCCCAGGCTTTATAGAGTCTACTGATAGATAGTGGCAGAACTTGCATACACAATTTGCAGAGGTATTAGCATCCCTAATACCAAATGCCAAGATTCTGCCAGTGGGAGAAAAATACATAATGAATAAATGTCCCCATCTCCCATTATTTAGTCAGATAATTCTTTTTAAAAAAGATTTCATTTATTTATTTTAGAGAGAGAGAGCATGAGCAGGGGAGGGGGAAATGGCAGAGGGTGAAGAAGAAGCCAACTCCCCGCTGAGCAGGGAGCTGAATGCAGGGCTTGACCCTGAGATCATGACCTGAGCTGAAGACAGAAGGTTAACCCACTGAGCAGCCACCCCTTAGTCAAACAATTCTTAAAGACATTCTTTATATATTCAGAGATCCCAAAGGATTTGAACCTTGCTACACACAGACCCATTTGATCAATGTATTTTGATATCAATTTTGATATCAATTTGATATCAAGATTCTAATTATGAATCTTACAGCAATAATGTCTCTAGTGACAACCTGAAAGCTATGTTTTCATGAGTTCTGAAACTAAATCTAATTGTGTTGCCTTGAAACATTGGAGAATTCTAAGATATCTGTTGTTTAAATGTAAAAACCTTTTTTTCTGTTTCTAATGTGAGAATTTCCGTTGCTCAATTACTTCATTGGTCTTTTCTGTGATATTCTGCCCTTTGGTAAGTGTGTGTCATTGAAGGGAGATTATACTTTGAAAACTGACTTCTTTTAAAGGCAAATACTCTTGTTCTTCACTCCATGCACTGAACTATGATCACTTCTATACTCTATCACTGTATAGCAAAGAACACTCATTGAGTTAAAAGAAAGCTCTACCACATGGATGAAGAAAAGCAGATGCATCAGAGAATGAGAATCCAGCAGATATACTTGCTACTTTCATTTTCTTATTCTTTCTCCTCTGGGGGTTTCAATGAGAACTACTTCATCCAGTGAACAACACACATTAAAAACAGAGCAACCTAAAAAAGTTCTTTTTGACTTTCTGGAAACTTGAAACCTATTTGAATGATCAAAAAGTTATTCCATTTAGAATCAGTTCATTTAATTAGAAATAAAAATCACATATTCATTCATTGACACCTTTCAGATTTTTAAGCATGTTTAGTAA
This sequence comes from Procyon lotor, assembly GCA_028646535.1. Taxonomy (NCBI): domain Eukaryota; kingdom Metazoa; phylum Chordata; class Mammalia; order Carnivora; family Procyonidae; genus Procyon; species Procyon lotor. The sequence continues at coordinate 63,213,725 of CM053613.1, forward strand.
ACATATTATTTAATGAAAACATAAAGAAATTATTATTTGTAAAACTTGAAAACAATTTTAAATATAGTTTTTTCTACAATAAATGCTTTTCAACTATGATTATTTAACCTCTAAAAGTAATGCTTAACTTTATTTTATTACATAAATTCAGGACACTTGAATAACTTTATATATAATCTAACTTGAAATAGTCTTTTTCAGTTTAAATACTGAGTCTTTCAATGTGTCCTCCTTTCCCTCTTCATAGGAAATATAGACACCTTAAAAAGGTGGCCATCTATAAGACAAGGAAAGAGGCCTCAGAAGAAACCAAACTTGCAAACAACTTGATCTTGGACTTCTAGTTCCAAGGGTTGTTAAAAAAATAAATTTCTATTGTTTAAGCCACCCAGTCTGTGGCATTTTATTATGGCAGCCCTAGAAAAACAATACATCCATTCTGAGGTATTTATTGATACACATAAGGTAAATGCAAATTAAACACATAAATTCACAAACATCCTGATCAAAGTATAAGAATACATAAGTTTGACAGTACTGAAGTTTAGAAAGAAAGTTGACTAATTAGTGTTCTTATACATTATTGATGAAAGTATAAACCTGTGTAGTATCTGGAAAATTCAAGAATAGTAGGTTAGAGAATAATTTTTTTTTTTACTCAGAGATTCCACTTCCAGACATATATTCTAGAGAAATATTTGTCATTGAATACAAGGAGTCATACTCAAGGATATTTTATTACAGTATCATTATTTTATGATAGCAAGATGTAAAAATAATGGAAGAGTTCCTCAATCAGAAAACTATTGTCAGTTGAATGGAATAAAGTAGATATATTCACATTAACATAGACAAATCTCAAACCTAATCAAGACAGGGGGGAAAAAAGAGATAGTAAAATAAGATACACCAGGTGATGACATTTCTTTTTATTTTTTTAAAGATTTAAAAAAAAATTATTTGAGAGAGAAAGAAAGCAAGGAAGAGAGCGCAAGGAGAGGGGGGGCAAAGGTAGAGGGGGAAGCAGACTCCCCACTGAGCATGGACCTTGATATAGGTCTCCATCCCAGGACCCCAGGATCATGACCTGAGATGAAGTCAGATGCTTAACCAACTGAGCCACCCAAATGCCCCCAAGTGATGCCATTTCTATATATTTAAACATGCAAAATGGTACTTTGTATTATTTGCAAATAAATACATTTAGTGTAAAAATACAAAAAACATGCATAAAATGCTACACATAAAATTCAGGCTAATGGTTGCTACTGAGGTAGACTGGGGTACCAGTCTACGTTACATTGTGTAATGTATGGGGTCACAATTTAGTAATACATTTAAGATGCATATGTTAGAAAGAGCATCTCTAAAATAAAGGGAATCTGAAATAATTGTGGCAAAACATACACACACGCATAAGCAAGTTTTCATGTATTTTAACTCTATAGAGGATATATAGCTGTCCTTCATATTATTTTCTACAATTTTCCACTGATTTAGAGATAATCTATTATACAATATAATTTTAGGGTCACCTGGGTGGCTCAGTAGGTGAAAGAGCTGTCAAAGATCGAGCTCCCTGTCAGGCTCCCTGCTCAGAAGGAGTCTACTTCTCCCTCTGACAATCCTTCAGCTTGTGCTCTCTCTTTCTCTCTCTCTCTCTCTCTCTCTCATTCTCTTAATTAAATAAATAATATCATTAAAATATAATAACAATAGTTTTTAGAAAGGAGACTCAGCTATTTTTCCAGCTGAGACACAATAGCATTTGATGTTGGGATACTATGTGATAAAGATATTTATTTCCTCCTCACTCCCCATTGACACTTCTAGATTATCTTATAATGAACAATATATGTTTGAATTTCAATCATTTGACTATATACTTCCCCTCATGTTCACTTTGAACTATGAATCTCTTTCTTGGGAAATTATATGTGAGATGAAAGGGTAGTATTAAATTCAGAACTCTGACTATAGCTTGAAGCATAACCAAGTTACAGAATAAGTAGGCCAAGATGATAATCACTTGGGGAAAATAGAAAAAATTCCTGGATACTGGACTATCAACAATAACCCTATTATATCATATATGGATGCAATGACTTGAGGTCATTTGGTACACCAACTAGACCTGGTGATTCTGTTTGCTCTTGCACTATTTTTGTTTGCTTTTGTCTATTCTTTAAACAGCATTATTAAAGTATAATTAATGTATGAATAAATGCAAATATTTAATGTGTGCAATTTGATGAGTTCATATGCAAACATATGCAAAAACCCACGATATCATCACAACCACCAAGGCTATATATGTATATATATGTAATATATTTTTAAATATATTTTATATATGTATATGTATAAATACCTCCTAAAATTTCCTTGTGTCTCTTTGATTTTTTATTTTTATTATTTATATTTTTAAATATTTTATTTATTTATTTAACAGAGAGAGACACAGTGAGAGAAGCAACAAGCAGGGGGAGTGGGAGAGGGAGAAGCAAGCTTCCTGCTGAGCAGAGCGGCCAATGTGGAGAGCTATCCTAGGACCCTAGGATCATGACCTGAACCGAAGGCAGCTGCTTAATGACTGAACCACCCAGGCGCCCTTTATTTTTTATTTTTATTTTATCTTTTTTACCCAATCACATTTTTAATTAATTATTATTATTTTTTTTTTAGTGTTCCAAGATTCAGTTTATATACCACAGACTTAAGGAAAAAAAAAACCCCAAAACTAGAAAAGAAAACCCTGCCATCTATGACAACATAGATGAACCTGGAGGACATTAGGCTAAATGAGATAATCCAGTCCAGAAAGAAAAATGATGCATAATTCTACTTAAGTGAGGTGTCTAAAACAGTTATACTCAGGAAACAGAGACTATAATAGTAATTACCAGGGGTTGCAGGTTAGGGAATGTTGTTCAATGGATATATAGTGTCAGTTTTGCTAGATTTAATAAATTCTAGAAACTTGTTGTATTTAAGAATAGTTTTTATCTTAGGTAGGAATATCTTTGTCTATATAGAAAAAATATGTGGCTATTCATATGTGCCTGACAGATAAGGAAAATACACTAGATAAAAATTAGATTGTCTTCCAAGTCTTTGTCTGGGTTTTGACTATTTTATCTTAATTTAGATACAACAAAAGCCAAGGCTATTGTATTGACTCTCACAGGAGTTAAAAATTGAATAATAGACACAGACTCAAAACTATTGGTCCTACCCTTGCTTTCTACAGTTACTGGTTCAACAATTTTATTTTTTGTCAAAACTATTGTAAATTTCTGTTTTAAAGCTACTTAAAAGAGTATTGCACTTAAAAGAGTATCTAGAACATAGTAGGCTTTTAAGAAATATGTGTTGACACAGAACTAGAACAAATAACTCTAAAATTTGTATAAGACCCTGAATAGTCAAAACAATCCTGAGAGGAAAACAAAGCTGAAGATATCACAATCCAAGATTTCAGGATGTACCACAAAGCTGTAGTGATCAAAACAGTATGGTACTGGCACAAAAAATAGACAATCAGTGAAACAGAATAGAGAGCCCAGATATAAACCCACATGTTTGTGGTCAATTGATCAATGACAAAGGAGACAATAAAATAGAATGGTAAAAAGACACTCTCCAACAAATTATGCTGGGAAAACTGGACATCTACATGCAAATGAATGAAACTAAACCACTTCCTTAAAATAAAAATCTTTTGCACAGCAAAGGAAACCATCAACAAAAGTACAAGACAACCTACTGAATAGGAGAAGATATTTGCAAATGATATATCAATAAGGGATTAATATCCAAAATATATAAGGAACTTATACAACTTAACAACAAACCTCTCCAAACAATCCAATTAAAAATGGGTAGAGGGCTCAAACAGACATTTTTTCAAAGAAGACTTATAAATGCCCAAAAGACACATGAAAAGATGCTCAACATCACTCATCATCAGGGAAATGGAAATCAAATCCACATGAGGTATCATCTTACATTTGTCAGAATGGCTAGAACCAAAAAGACAAGCAATAACAAGTGTTGGTGAGGATGTGGAGAAAAATGAATCCTTCTGCCCTGTTGATGAGAGTGTAAATTGGTGCACCCACTGTGGAATTCAGTATGGTTTTTCCTCAGAAAGTTGAAAATGAAATTACCACGTGATCCAGTAATTCCACTACTTGCTATCTACTTCCCAAACTGAAAACACAAATTTGAAAGTTTTGTGTTTTTTGCAGCATGATTTATAATAGCAAAGATACGGAAGCAAACCAAGTATCTAATGATAGATGAATGGACAAAGAAGTGGTATATATCTACCAGGGACTATTAGTCCTAAAAAAGAGTGAAATCTTGCCATTTGCAATAACATGGATAGACTTGGAGGTTATAATGCTAAGTAAAATAAATCAGACAGAGAAAAACAAATACCATACGATTTCACTCATATGTGAAATTTAAGAAACAAAACAAATAAACAGAGGAAAAAAGAGACAAAAAAAACACTTTTAAATAGGTGACTGCTAGAAAGGAAGTAAGTGGGCAGATGAGTGAAAGAGATAAAGGGAATTAAAAATACATTCATTGGGGGAGGGACAGTGGTTACTGGAACGGTGCAGCGGACAGACGCAAGGAACTTGGAAATGGACGTCCCAGAGTGAGAGATTTAACTAATTAATTACCTTGAGAGAGAGTGAGAGCGCTTGCAAGTAGGGGGAGGGGCAGAGGGAGAGACTCTCTAGCCTGCACCTCGCTAAGCGCAGAGTCCGATGCCTGACTCGATCTCACAACCCTGAGATCAGGACCTGAACTGAAAACCAAGAATCAGAAGCTTGATTGGAGGGCAAGATGGCGGAGGTGTAGGAGGCACAGAGAGCCCTGGGAATCAGAAGTCC
>CM053613.1:63219131-63263369 GCA_028646535.1 Procyon lotor
AAAAAAAAATACATTCATTGTAATGAGCACTGAGTAGTGTACAGAATGTTGAATCACTATATTGTACACCTGAATCTAATATAACAGTATATGTTAATTATACTTCAATAAAAAATAAATAAATGTTGAATGGATGGATAAACATGCATTTATTGAGTAATCAGTAGTATGTTTGTGTAAGTTTTGATAATTCAACCATGGACAAGGTAAAGAAAAAAAGTGTTTGCGTCAATGAAGTTTACAGTCTAATGAAGAGAGGCAACAATAAACGTAGAAGCAATATAAGACATCAAAAAAAGCTAGAAAGAAAATAAAGCAAGTAATGAGGTAGTGAGTGACAAAGAATGGGACATCTTCTGCTTGGGTGGGCAGAAAAGGTTTCTTTGGGAGCTGATACTTGGGCTGATAGCTGATAGTGAGAGCCAGCCTTATAAAGATCTACAAGAAATGTATTTCAGGAATATTTAAAAAAATTTGTAAAGAACTCATATGGGGATGAAAAAAGGATTTTCCAGAAAGCAAAAGAATGTATTGATGAAACTTATGGTCATGGGAAGGAATGCAATCAGGAGTATAGACAAAGACCAGGTCAAGTAGGGTGGCATTACCCATGGAGGAAATACAGATTTTATTCCAATTTTAACAAGAAGTCACATGAAATTTTTAAGCAGAAGAAAAAATAGTTGAGATAAATGGTGACAATATCAGTGCTGTTGTTCTTGTAAGGTGACTAAATGGTAATGTTGTGGGACAACACTGAGGATTTTTTTTTTCGTTTTATAACTGCTTATGTCTTTTCAATAAACCTTCTTTCTTTCACATATTAGATATTGTCTATTGCTTTCCCACAAAAGCACCTGAATTTATACACCCAATAACATTCATTTTCTTTGTCCATTTATTAATTATTTATTGAATAGATTAATGGTTTTGTTGAACAGCTAAGTTCAACTGAACTGCATATATAGTACATATATGCATATAAATGCATGGATACATATATATGTGTGTGTATATGTATATACATATATATGTGTGTGTGTGTGTATATATATATGTATAAATACAAATGTATTTGACCTGCTCTGTCCATGTGTATTTGTACTGTGTAGGTTGTCTATTTCATTGCTTGATCAATTATTTAGCCAATTCCATTGATCTTGCTGCAAGGTAGACCCTAAACTGCTATTGAGAAGACTGAGTCACTGTTGCTGCTTAGAAGGTAAGATAGGTTGAGACTTGTTTTTCTCAATTTTTTGGCTTAGAAGACTTATTTCTCAGCTATTTTTTTTTCTTTTCCTAATATATATGCAGCTTGTAAAAAGAGTTTGTAGAAAGTTAAGAGTCGTACTATCTCCTCTCCAATGTTCCCAGCATGCAGAATAAATTGTTCCCAAGCCATTTGGGAACCACAAGTATATTTCAGATAAAAATTAATTCCCAAAACGTTTGGCAAAGGGATATAAGACTCTCTGCTGCAAATATTTTTCCCCACTATGATATCTCTTCTTAGGTTCAACTGAATTTTATGGTTTTATGAATCTAATAATATCTATCAAAATATTTTTAAGTTTTCAATATCCTAAGACAAAAAAGCAAAATCCAACATTGGGATTATACTTGCATAGACAAGTACACTCACAAGAATAACATATTTACTTAAAATTGCTTCATATAAAAATATTCTTGTGTTGAATGCAAAGGAGAATTTATTACATGGTTAAATCAATGTTAAAATGTATTTGTAAAGCCATATATCAGATAAATGTAATACAACTAATGAAATTCTATAGCACGAACACTCTCTGCCTTGCAGCAATATATTATTTAAAGGCTGTAGAAACTAAGTGTTTTAATGCACAGAGTGCTGTTGATCATTATAGGTTTTTGACATCTTAAAAACAGGTTGTGTTTACATCACGGGGATATGGAGATAAACACATTGAAACCTCAAGTCTCCTCTGAAATACACGCTTTCATTTTATAGGTGTTATGAGCAGCAAGCTTTTTACAAATGATTAGACTCAGGCTGAAATGGTATTGAATGACTTTTGCTTGAGTTTACAGAGCTGTTAAAATTGTTGACAGCTTTTTTCACTATAAGTACAATGGCATTCAAGGAGATGACAGGATGCATTGTCCCTTTTTATAGCCATAAATTCTGTTGCTAAGTGTGTATGTATAAGAGCAAGGGAAATTTGAGAAATGTCATACCTTATTTCAAACTCCATACTCCTTAATGCTTACACAGGATTACCTACCTTGATCTCATTAGCCCACCTGGGGTTGCCCTTTGTCTCCATCCTTAGTACAAGAGCAACCTATGCTGTTTCCCATGCTCTCAGTCATATTCAGCAGTTATTGATTAAGGTTTTATTATATCCAAGACAAAATGCCAGGCATTGCATATTCAAAAATGATCAACTTTTTGTGACAACATGGTATTGTGCTAAGTAAAATAAGTCAGAAAGAAAAAGACAAATACTGAATCACTTTTCGTGTAATTAAAAAAAAAAACCAAAACAGAAAACAAATGAACAAAGTAGAAGGAAACTCCTAAATACAGAGAATAAATGGGTGGCTGCCAGAGGGGAGGGAAGTGCTGGATGGGCAACATAGGTGAAGGGGTTAAAGAGGTACAAACTGCAGATACAAAATAAATAAGTCATGGAGGGGCGCCTGGCTGGCTCATGCTGTAGAACATGAGACTCTTGATTTCAGGGTGGTGATTTCAAGCTCCACTTTGAGGGTGGAGCCTATTATAAATCAATCAATCAATCAGTCATGGAAATGAAAATGGAAATGAAAATACATCATAGGAAATACATTCAATAATATTGTAATAATAAAAAATAATAATATTGTAATAATGTATGATGACTTATGGTAATTACACATATTTTGGCAGTCTTTGCATAATGTATAGAATTGTCAAATCATTACGTTGTGCACATGAAACTAATGTAACCATGTAGGTCAACTATACTTCAATAATAATTTTTATAAATGATCAACTCATGGTCCCTGTTCTTAAGTTTCTACATAATCATTTGAATATACACATATATTATAAATATTTTCTTTGTAAAAAAGTGAGTGGAGAGATGGAGGCATGCATACAGTGTTACAACAATGCAAATAATGTTTCTCTTTGGAAGACTTAATCTGATTTTTAAGGAAAAGTATGATAATTGGTTATTAATTAATATATTGTTTTTCTTATCTACATGTAATATAGATAATTAAAAATTTAGTTTCTTTACAGAAAGAAGCAAATAATTTAAGGAATTTTACGTGGAAATTAATTTAAGGAGTTCCATGGAAAAGTGATATAATGTTTTAATATAGAATAAAGAGAGAAGTTTTCATTCTATAATTCCACCATGTAGGCCACCTGCTATGTATTTGGAAAAAGGATTACTTTATATACTGGTCTTAATTGAACTTTACATTGATACTTATTTAACTCCTGAAACATGAAAACATGTATTAGATATAATGAGCTAGAGGGGGGAAGGTCCAACATTGGAATATCATGTTATAACAAAAGAATAGCATATCAATCTAAGAAGGAAAATTTGATAATATGCTTAACTTGCACATCAATATGATTTAAACATTCAGGAGTTCAAAAATTTTTTAAAATATTAGGTTAATAAATTTATAGATGGGCTCATCCTATTAAGAGTGGGAGTATTTTCTGGAAGCACCCTCACAGTCCTCCTAAGATACTCCACGACCTACACATAAACAGAATTTTGCTCCTGATGATTACATCATAACTGCATGGCTAAATCAATAAAGGCTGACATGGCTAACCCATGAATATTGCCATTATATTATTTAATATTAATAATAATAAATAATAATGCAGGTAATATTTTAGATATGCAGAGGCATTTTTGAGACTCCCACTTCAGTAAAGCGTCACTGAAATGCAAAACACATGAAAATAGTAGATAAAACAATGAAATAGCCATAGAAATTTCTGAGTATGTTTTTAGTGGGGTTCTTCAGCAGATACATGAACTACAGTTAAAGCAAGAAGGCCATCAGAACTTGGACATAATTATCTCTTTTAATTCTTACCATAATCCTGGGGCAGCTGGATGGCTCAGTTGGCTGAGTGTCTGTCTTTGGCTCAGGTCATGACCTCAGGGTCCTAGGATCAAGTCCCACAGGGCGGGCTTCCTGCTCAATGGGGAGTCTGATTGTCTCTCTGCTTTCCCACTGCTCATACTCTTTCTCTGTCTCTCTCATATAAATAGATAAAATCTTAAAAAAAAATCTTACCATAATCTTTGACATTGATAAGTATATCCTTATTTTTCAGATAAGGAAACGAGGCTGAGGAAATTCAAGTTATTATGTCCAAAATCCAAGAACCAGCAAGTAGCAGAATCAAAATTAATGACAAAAAAGTCTTAGAAGCACTAAAGCATATAGAAAAATTAAAACAAAACAAAACAAAACAAATATATATAGTCCTTGACTGAAGAAATCATAGGAAAATATCAAGACACGTTCATATGTACCACATCTTCTTTATCCATTCATCTGTTGAAGGGCATCTTGGTTCCCTCCACAGTTTGGCAATTGTGGCCATTGCTGCTATGAACATTGGGGTACATGTGGCCCTTCTTTGTACTGCATCTGCTTCTTTGGGGTAAATACCCAGTAGTGCGATGGCAGGCTCAAAGGGTAGCTCTATTTTTAATTTCTTGAGGAATCTCCACACTGTTTTCCAAAGTGGCTGCACCAGCTTGCAATCCCACCAACAGTGTAAGAGGGTTCCCCTTTCTCCACACCCTCTCCAACATCTGCTGTTGACCGTCCTGTTGATTTTGGCCATTCTAACTGGTGTACGGTGGTATCTCAGTGTGGTTTTGATTTGAATCTCCCTGATGGCTAAAGATGATGAACATTTTTTCATGCGTCTGTTAGTCATTTGTATGTCTTCTTTGGAGAAGTATCTGTTCATGTCTTCTGCCCATTTTTTGATGTGATTATCGGTTTTGTGAGTGTTGAGTTTGAGTTCTTTATAGATCTTAGATATCAGACCTTTGTCTGTGGTGTCATTTGCGAATATCTTCTCCCATTCTGTGGGTTGCCTGTTTTGTTGACTCTTTCTTTTGCTGGGCAGGAGCTTTTTATCTTGATGAAGTCCCAAAAGTTGATTTCCGCTTTTGTTTTCTTTGCCTTTGGAGACGTCCTGAAAGAAGTTGTTGTGGCTGATGTCAAAACATACTGCCTATGTTCTCCTCTAGGATTTTGAGAGATTCTTGCCTCACGTTGAGGTCTTTTAGCCATTTAAAGTTTATCTTCATGTATGGTGTAAGAGAATGGTCAAGTTTCATTCTTCTACATATAGCTGTCCAAATTCCCCAGCACTATTTTTTGAAGAGACTGTCTTTTTCCCACTGGATATTTTCTCCTAAAACATTTTTATTTATTTATCTGACAGGGAGAGAGAGATCGCAAGTAGGCAGAGAGGCAGGAAGAGAGAGAGAGGGTGAAGCAGGCTCCCTGCTGCAGGGCTCAATCCTAGGACCCTGAGAACATAACCTGAGCTGAAGGCAGAGGCTTTAACCCACTGAGTCAGTCAGGTGTCCCTATTCCCCTCATTTTTGGGCAACATATAGTCTAATAAGGAAAATATAACTTGTACAAATGTAATTAACATTCAGAAAAGAATGTGCATAATGCTGTAAGAAGAGTTTCAAAATGTTTTCAAACTTGTCTTCTAAGGATTATTTGGTTTCTATAGAGCATTGCTTTATTGTAGTTAGATGTTTATTACTTTCTGTATTTTTACATTCACAGTTTATTCTGTCTGCCTTACATGTAGTGAAGAATTTCCAAGCTTCAACTCTATAAAACTTAGGTTCTAGCCCAATCTCTCGGATTCTCCAACCACTAAGGAATATTATATATTAATTCTCTTTGTCTTTCTTTTCTTTTTTTTTTTTTTTATTTTCTTCTGCCAAATTGTATTCATAGAGATTTTGGAGAGAATAGGAAAATTTATGTGAAATCATTTAGAAAACTTAATAGGTTGATGAAATTATATCTATACCTTATATTTGATGTCAGTAAATTCTTATTGAATTATGCATATTCTTAATTGTTAAGTTGCCCAAATAGTTGGTTTTAGCTAAAAATAAGTCTTTCAGTGTGTTCATGAAATTCTTCAAGAAAAATATTACATCTTATTGCAAAGTACTTTGCCCTGCATTTCCATAATATGTCAGAACCTCAAATAGTCAAAGAACTTTAAATTTAGATGAGGGAAGATTTCACCACAGGAAAGCAAAACTGGTCTTTCAAAAAAGAAATGCAGCAGTATTTAAAATGAAGTGTAGTGATATCCACAAGTTACACCTCACCCACCTCACCTACCTCACCTCCTTTTCCTTTACTCTTTATTTTTTCTATGGCTTCAGTTTTCTTAGAACGATCTTCTTTCAGAGCTAACAGTTGCTTAATTTTCAGGTGATACCGCTTTTCTGTTGTGATATGTGTTGTATTAAACTCTACATCTTTCTCCCAATTGCCTCCAACACAAATAACTATGGACATTGTGTCAGCAATGTTAAATCCATACATCCCCATAAGAAAACCTCTGAGACAAAGAAGAAAAACCAAAGTGGTATAGGTATTTATCATTCTATAAGGAGATGTCTTTCAAATCAAAACAGATATTTTTAGGAAACTGTAATAATATATTAGAATAAAGTATTTTAGTAATTATTTACCAAATGGCTGTCTAATGAATTGCAATATTTTGCCACAACCTTCTACAGCTTTTCCTCAAAGTGGGCTCCCTTTTAATTTTAAGGTAGATGAATCAGTCAGTGGTAAAGTGCTTCCATTATTGTTATTTGTTTCTCCTTTGTTGCAAATCTTTCTATAATTAAACATTTATCAAAATCTTCCATATCTATCTACCTACTCTAAATAAGCATGCTTTGATGTATCTTACTGACAGATTTTAATTTCTTTCTGTGTTTGATATTATTTCTCTTTTTTCTACTTATGTAAAACCTTTTATTTGGCACTCACAGTTTTTTTTTTTTTTTAAACTACTATCAGTAATATGTAATGAAAGAGCTCTATAATTGGAGTCAGAAGATAGAATTTCTAGGAAATAATTAGATATGCATATTAATAATTTTAATAGGTTTTTAGAGCTATGAAAATAATTTAACTTTTGACTTCCTTTTTAATTTTTTTTCATTTATTAATTGAAGTGACTAACCTGGATGATTCCTAATGTTTATTCCTATTCTATAATTTTGTCTTCTTCATGACTGAAATCCTTTATTATGTAAAGCAAGCATTACATGTCTAGAGGAAAACAATCAAAATCAATTTCTAATTACATTCTAATAATAAATTTAAAATAAAATAAAATAAAAAATCTATTTACACAATAATTTGTCTACTTCTTAATTATTTTAAACATTTTATTTATTTATTTCAGAGACAGAGAGAGTGAGTGAGTGAGCATGAGTCAGGGAGGGGGGCGGTGGGGAAGCAGACACCCCACTAAGCAGAGAGACCGATGTGGGGCTCAATCATCCCAGGTTCCTGAGATCATGACCTGAGCCAAAGACAGACACTTAGTCACTGAGCCACCCAGGAGCCCAGGGTCATTTCTTAATTTTGATAATCATTTAGTATTAGTATTTTCAGTATTTTCTGTTATTCAGTTAGCTATTATAGCCACAACAAAGTTTTCAGGGGATCACTACATTCTAAACAATATTTCTAGAAATATTATTTTAAATATAAATATTTTTTTATATTATATTGGGGTAGGGCATACACCAAAAGGAAATGTAGATAGTTCTTCATTTAGGAGGCTAATTAAAATAATAAAAGACTAAGGGTGCCTGGGTGGCTCAGTGAGTTAAAGCCTCTGCCTTCGGCTCAGGTCATGATCTCAGGGTCCTGGGATGGAGCCCCACATCGGGCTCTCTGCTCAGCAGGGAGCCTGCCTCTCTGCCTGCTTGTGATCTCTCTCCTCTCTGTCAAATAAATAAGTAAAATCTTTAAAATAAATAAATAAATAAATAAATAAATAAATAAATAAATAAATAAATAAAAATAGTAAAACACTCTGAAAAAAAATAAAAAATCAAACTCCTTCCCATAGTGGAAAAATGAATGAATAAATGAATGAATGAATGAATGAATACATAAATAAAAAGACACAGCATGACACAGTGTGAAGAGTTCAGTTTGTGTTTAAAACTCAGTTAAGGGGTGCCTGAGTGGCTCAGTGGGTTAAAGCCTCTGCCGTCAGCTCAGGTCGTGATCTCAGGGTCCTGGAATCAAGTCCCCGCATCTGGCTCTCTGCTCAGCAGGAAGCCTGCTTCCCCTCTCTCTCTGCCTACTTGTGACCTCTCTTTCTCTGTCAAATAAATAAATAAAAAATCTTAAAAAAAAAAAAAAACTCAGTTAAGATAATTCAATGGTGTGTGCCTTTAAGGGGAGTAACCTCTCAGAACTTGATTACAATATTAATATTGACTTCTCATAATTGACTTATGCATTGGAAATAATGTATTTGAAATACATATGACATAGAGTGTTGTTACATAAAAGAAATCATTAAAATCAGCTCAGCATTTAGTAGATGAGCTCAAATTTTTGTAGTAATGTCCAATGGCAACAGTACATTAATCAAATAAAGCAACTGCAAATAAAACTTGTTTGAAAAGATGATGTCAAAACCTTTCATTCTGGCTTAAGCAAATTTTGCTTAATAATGAGTAAGTTATAAATAACATCATATCACTTTTTATTGAGTTATGTATTTCTATACTTTACAATGGATGTGACCACTGTAAGAGTTTCATATAATATGCTAAGTAAAGGTGAAGATGGCCTTTATTGCAGCTACTCATTTTTTCCCTAATACCTTAGACATATTATAGTTAGAATTGCCCGAAATAATATATTCAGGAAAAATTGCCATGCACTTCATAAAACCATATCTGTCCCCTCCCAGTTTACCGGGCTCTCTGCTCATCAAGGAGCCTGCTTCCCCCTCTCTCTCTGCCTGCCTCTCTGCCTACTTGTAATCTCTCTCTCTCTGTCAAATAAATAAATAAAATCTTTAAGAAAAAAAGTTAGACACTTTGCTTCACAACCTAAATAAAATTAATTTCTTTATTTTTTAAGTTTTATTTAAATTCCAGTTAGTTAACGTACAGCGTAACATTAGTTTCAGATATATAATATAAGCAATTCAACACTTCCATACAATACACGGTGCTTATGACAATATAGGCACTCCTTAATTCCTATCATATATTTGACCCATCCCCCCACCCACCTTCCTTCTGGTAAGCTTCAGTTTGTTCTCAGGGAAGTATCATACGCAATAATATATTATATCATAATATAAATAAATATATTTGGTAATAATATATTTTTTGCTCTAGAGTTTCTCTCTTTTTTAAATTTTTTTATTAATGTATAATGCATTATTTGCCCCAGGGTACATGTCTGTGAATCCTCGGGCTTACACATTTCACTTACTATACTTACTCTACTATAGTAAGCACTTACTATAGCACATACCCTCCCCGATGTCCATAACCCAGCCACCCTATTCTTACCCCCCACCTCCCTGCCACCCTTACTTTGTTTTGTGAGTTTAGGAGTCTTTTACGGTTTGTCTCCTTCCCCATCCCACCTTGTTTTATTTCTCTCCCCCACCCCCCTGACCCCCTGCCCTGTCTCTCAAATTCTTCATGTCAGAGAGAGAATGTGATAATTGTCTTTCTCTGATTGATTTATTTCACTTAGCATAATAACTTCCAGTTCCATCTGTGTCTTTGCAAATGGAAAGATTTCTTTCTCTTGTTGGCTGCATAGTATTCCATTGTATATATATAAAATGGAATACTATAGAATAATATAGTATACAATGGAATAATATATATATATATATATTATATATATATATATTATATATATATATATATATATAATATATATATATATAATATATATATATATATATCACTTCTTCTTTATCCATTCATCTATTGATGGACATGTAGGTTCTTTCCATACTTTGGCTATTGTGGACATTGCTGCTATAAATATTTGGGTGCATGTGCCCCTTAGGATCATGACATTTTTATCATTAAGGTAAATACCCAATAGTGCAATGGCTGGGTCACAGGGTAGCTCTATTTTCAACTTTTTGAGGAACCTCCATACTGTTTTCCAGAGTTGCATACTGTACCAGCTTGCATTCCCACCAACAGTGTAGGAGGGTCCCCCATTCTCCACATCCTTGCTGACATCTGTCGTTTCCAGACTTCTAATTTTAGCCATTCTGACTGGTGTCAGGTGGTATCTCACTGTGGTTTTGATTTGTATTTCTCTGATGCTCAGTGATGTGGAGCAATTTTTCATGTGTCTGTTGGCCATTTGGATGTCCTCTTGGCAGAAATGTTTGTTCATATCTTCTGCCCATTTCCCAACTGATTTCTGTGCATTAATTTTATATCCTAACATGTTACTGAATTTCTGGATGAGTTCTAGCAGTCTTGGAGTGGAGTCTTTTGGATTTTCCACATAAAGTATCATATCATCTGCAAAGATTGAGAGATTGACTTCTTCTTTGCCAATTTAGATTCCTTTGATTTCTTTTTGTTGTCTGATTGCTGAGGCTAGGGCTTCTAGTATTATGTTGAATAGCAGTGGAGATAGTGGGCATCCCTTCCGTGATCCTGATCTCAAGAGAAAAGCTCTCACCTTTTCCCCATTGAGAATGATATTTGCTGTGGGTTTTTCACAGATGACCTCGATGATGTTGAGGAATGTACCCTCTATGCCTTACTGTGAAGAGTTTTGATCAAGAAGGGATGCTGTACTTTGTCAAATGCTTTTTCAGCATCAATTTAGAATATCATATGGTTCTTGTTCTTTTTTTTATTAGTGTATTGTATCACATTGATTTATTTGCTGATGTTGAACCAACTTTGCATCCCAGGAATAAATCCCACTTGATCATGGTGAATATTCCTTTTAATGTACTGTTGGATCCTATTGGCTAGTATTTTGGTGAGAATTTTTTACATCCGTGTTCATCAAGAATATTGGTCTGTAATTCTCCTTTTTGATGGGGTCTTTGTCTGGTTTTAGGATCAAGGTGATGCTGGCCTCATAAAATGAGTGTGGAAGTTCCCCTTCCATTTCTATGTTTTGGAACAATTTCAGAAGAATTGGTATTAATTCTTCTTTAAATGTTTGGTAGAATTCTCCTGGGAAGCCGTTTGGCCCTGGGCTTTCATTTGGTGGGAGATTTTTGATGACTTCTTCAATCTCCTTACTGGTTATGGGTCTCTTCAGGTTTTCTATTTCTTCCTGGTTCAGTTTTGGTAGTTTGTGTGTCTCTAGGAATGCATCCATTTCTTCCAGATTGTCTAATTTGCTGATGTATAGTTGCTCATAATATGTTCTTATAATTGTATTTCTTTGGTTGTAATTTCTCCTCTTTCATTCATGATTTTATTAATTTGGGTCCTTTGTCTCTTCTTTTTGATAAGTCTGGCCAAGGGTATATCAATTTTATTAATTCTTTCAAAGAACCAGATCCTAATTTTGTTGATTTGTTCTACTGTTCTTTTGGTTTCTATTTCATTGATTTCTGCTCTGATCTTTATTACTTCTCTTCTTCTGCTGTGTTTAGGCTTATTTGCTGTTCTTTAACCAGCTCCTTTAGGTGTAGGGTTAGGCTATGGATTTAAGATCTTTCTTGTTTCTTGAGAAAGGCTTGTATTGCTTTATACTTTCCTCTCAGGACTGCCTTTTCTGTGTCCCAAATATTTTGAACAGTTGTGTTTTCATTTTCAATTGTTTCCATGAATTTTTTAAATTCTTCTTTAATTTCCTGGTTAACCCATTTGTTCTTTAGTAGGATGCTCTTTAGCCTCCATGTATTTGAGTTCTTTCCAACTTTCCTCTCATGGTTGAATTCTAGTTTCATGGCATTGTGGTCTGAAAATATGCAGGAAATGATCCCAATCTTTTGGTAACAATTGAGACCTGATTTGTGTCCCAGGATGTGATCTCTTCTGGAGAGTGTTCCATGTGCCCTAGGAAGAATATGTATTCTGTTGCTTTGGAATGGAATGTTCTAAATATATCTGTGATGTCCATCTGGTCCAGTGTGTCATTTAGAAGCTTTATTTCCTTGTTGATCTTTTGCTTAGGTTATCTGTCTCGGTGAGGGGAGTATTAAAGTCCCCTACTATTATTGTATTATTATCGATGTGTTTCTTTGACGTTGTTATTAATTGGTTTATATAACTGACTGCTCCTATGTTAGGGGCATAGATATTTACAATTGTAAGATCTTCTTGATGGACTGTCCCTTTAAGTATGATATAGTGTCCTTCCTCATCTCTTCCTCAAAAACTATATTATAGTCTTTGGCTTAAAATCTAGTTTATCTGGGGGCGCCTGGGTGGCTCAGTTGTTAAGCATCTGCCTTCAGCTCAGGTCAGATCCCAGGGTCCTGGGATCGAGCCCCACATCGGGCTCTTTGCTCAGCAGGGAGCCTGCTTCACCCGCTACCATTCCCTCTGCTTGTGTTCCCTCTCTAGCTGTGTTTCTGTCAAATAAATAAAATCTTTAAAAAAAAAAAAAATCTAGTTTATCTGATATAAGGATTGCCACTCCAGCTTTCTTTTCATGTCCATTAGCATAGTAAATTATTTCCGCCCCCACCCCACTTTAAGTCTGGAGGTGTCTTTGGGTTTAAGATGAGTTTCTTGTAGACAGCATATCGATAGGTCTTGTTTTCTTATCCATTCTGATACTCTGTGTCTTTTGATTGGGGCATTTAGCCCCTTTACATTCAGGGTAACTATTGACAGATATGAATTTAGTGCTATTTTATTGCCTGTTAGGTGACTATTAACTATATATTATCTCTGTTCCTTTCTGTTCTATGTTCCTTTTAGGCTCTCTCTTTGCTTAGAGGACCCCTTTCATTATTTCCTATAGGGCTGGTTTGGTGTTTGTGAATTTTTTCAGTTTTTGTTTGTCCTGGAAGCTTTTTATCTCTCCCTCTGTTTTCAGTGACAGCCTAGCTGGATATAGTATTCTTGGCTGCATATTTTCTAATTTAGTGCTCGGAATATATCCTGCCAGTCCTTTCTGGCCTGCCAGGTCTCTGTGGATAGGTCTGCTATCAATCTAACATTTTTGCCTTTGTATGTTACAGACTTCCTGTCCTGAGCTACTTTCAGGATTTTCTCTTTGTCACTGAAACTTGTAAATTTTACTATTTGATGACGGGGTGTAGACCTATTTTTATTGATTTTGAGTGGGGTTCTCTGTGCCTCCTGCATTTTGATGCTTGTTCCCTTTGCCAGATTAGGGAAACTCTCTACAATAATTTTCTCCAATACACCTTCTGCCCCTGTCTCTCTTTCTTCTTCTTCTGGGATCCCAATTATTCTAAGTTTGTTGCGTCTTATGGTATCACTTATCTCTCTAATTCTCCTCTCGTGGTCCAGTAGTTGTTTGTCTCTCTTTTTCTCAGCTTCTGTATCCTCTGTCATTTGGTCTTCTATATTGCTAATTCTTTCTTCTGCCTCATTTATCCTAGCAGTACAAGTCTCCATTTTTTATTATACCTCATTAACAGCTTTTTTTTTTAAATTTCAATTTGGTTAGAGTTTTGTGCTTTTATTTCTCCAGAAAGGGATTTTATTTCTCCAGAAAGGGATTCTCTAATATCTTCCATTTTTTTTTCAAGCCCAGCTAGTATCTTGATAACTGTCATTTTGAACTCTATTTCTGACATATTACTAATGTTCATATTGACTAGGTCTCTAGCCATCGGTACTCTTTTTTTTTTTTTTTTTGTGGTGAGTTTTTCTGCCTTATAATTTTATCAAGATAAGAATAGATGAGTGAGAGAGAAAAATACTTTGGTGTTCTGCAGTTTTCACTCTTTGATTAACTAGGTCTTGGCTGGATATTTTTGCTGATCTTCTGGGGGGAGGGTCCCATTGCCGTGATTCTTAAATGTCTTTCCCCGAGGAGGAATTGCACTTCCCTTGCCAAGGGATGGACCAAGCACTTTACTCAGGTTTGCTTTTGGGTGTCGTTGTTCCCTGAGCACTTTCCGTACTGTCCTGGAGGCCAGGAATGAAAATGGTGGCCTCCCAGTCTCTTGCCCAGAGAAGCCAAGTGCTAGGGCCCTGATCCTCAGCATGCCCTCAGAGGAAAGCAGACAATCACTTCCGTCTCTCTTGTCTATGGCCTGCGTTGTGTGCTCAGCTAGCCCGTGGCAGAGTGCCTCTATCTGTGGCGTGGGCGGCCCCATCTGGAGTCTCCAAACCCAGCAGATTCCTGCTGTGCACTCCCACACTGCTCCTCCCAGAGGAGGAAGGAGGGGGTCTCCCTGGAGCTGCCTCTTGTGGGGTCCCTGCTTGAAGAACAGTGACACATTTGTTGCTCAGATCTTGGTAAGCCTGAGCTGATATCGCACTGTGCAGCTCCTTCTCTGATTCCAGCTTCTCCACCCCAGTACCTGGGATCTCTGCCACACTTGGGCACCCCTGTCCCTCTGTGACCCCACAGGTCCTGAAACCACACTGTTCCCATGAGGGCTAATCCTCCCCCCAGCCCCCCACCACTTACCCTCTAAAGCAATGTCCCTCAGCAGAGCAGACTAAAATTTCCAATTTTGTTCTCCCCGGCTCTGTGGCTGCTGGGAGCCGGCCCCTCCCCCTGGGGTCTCTCTTCCCGTCATTTTGGATTCACTTTTTCACACATCTTACCTTTCAGAAAATGGTCGATTTTCTACTCCTAGAGTTGCTGTTCTTCCTCTCTTCTCTCTCTTGTTGCGTGTGCAGGCTTTTAGAATGGTTTGATAACTATCTAGCTAAACTTCTGGGATCCAACACTATCTCAGCCTCCTACACCTCCGCCATCTTGCCTCCCTCCCAGTAATAATAATTTTTAAAATAGTTGATGGTATATGTATAATTTATATCAAAATAGATATAATATGCTTTAAAATGTTTTGATAATATATGCATATTATATTTATTATATATTTTAAATGTATGGAAAATATTTATGAATTCATGTATTTAAGGGAATAAAAGCTGCCAAGCAGTCCATTTTCTTTTCTTATTTTTTTTTAAAGATTTTATTTATTTGACAGAGAGAAACACAGTGAGAGAGGGAACACAAGCAGAGGGAGTGGTAGCAGGAGAAGCAGGCTTCCCGCTGAGCAGGGAGCCCGATGCGGGGCTCGATTCCAGGACCCTGGGATCATGACCTGAGCAGAAAGGCAGACGCTTAACAACTGAATCACCCAGGTGCCCCATTTCTTATTTTTTTTTAAGATTTTATTCATTTATTTAAGAGAGAGATTTTAAGAGATTACAAGTAGGGGGATGGGCAGAGGGAGATGGAGAAGCAGACTTCCTGCTGAGTTGGGAGCCTGCTGTGGAGCTTGATCCCAGGACCCTGGGATCATGACCTGAGCCAAAAGCAGAAGCTTAACTGACTGAGCCACCCAGGTACCCCATAGTCTATTTTCTTGATGAATTACAATCTTTTTTTTTAATTTTTATTTATTTGACAGAGATCACAAGTAGGCAGAGAGGCAGGCAGAGAGAGAGGGGGAAGCAGGCTCCCTGCTGAGAAGGGAGCCCAGTGTGGGGCTCAATCCCAGAACCTTGAGATCATGACCTGAGCTGAAGGCAGAGGCTTTACCCAACTGAGCCACCCAGGTGCCCCAGATGAATCACAATCTATGTATATGTTTGTGTGGCATTGGTATCAATCTTGTACAAAAAACTTCCAAGACAATGATGTTAATAAAAGACATGGAAATGACATTTGGAGTTTTTTTCATAATACATTAGCAATAATGTGAGTGTATATTTGCCAAGACTGAAATCAACAACACAAGAAACAACAGAGGTTGGCAGGGATAGGGGAACCCTCTTGCACTGTTAGTAGGAATGCAAACTGGTGCAACCACTCTAGAATACAGTATGGAGGTTTCCCAAAAAATTAAAAATTGAACTTTCCTATGAGAGGCACCTTGGTGTTTCAGCTGATTAAATGTATGACTTTGGCTCAGGTCATGATCCCAGGGTCCTGGGATCGAGTTCAATGTGGGGTTCTTTGTTCAGTGGGGAGCCTGCTTCTCCCTCTTTCTCTGCTGCTCTCTCTTTCTCAAATAAATAAATAAAATCTTAAAAAAGAAATAAAAAAATACTACTCTATGATCTGTGACACCACTAGGTATTTACCCAGAGAATATAAAAATACTAACTCAAAAAGATACATGCACCCTGATGTTTATAACAACATTATCTACGTCAACCAAATTATGGAAACAGACCAAGTGTCCATCCACTGATGAATGGATAAGTAAGTTATGGTATGTACATACAATGGAATATTATTCAGCTATAAAAAGAATAAAATCTTGCCATTTGCAATGACATGGATGGAGCTAGAGATTATAACGCTAAGCTAAATAAGTTAGTCAGAGAAAGAAATATCACATGATTTCACTCATATGTCAAATTTAGGAAATAAAACAAATGAGCGAAGTGAAAAAAGAGCAAGAGGCAAACCAAGAAACAGATTGTTAATTATAGAGAAAAAGCTGATGGTTACTAGTGGGGAGGTCAAGGGGGGGATGGGTTAAATAGGTGATGGGGATTAAGGAGTGTACTTGTAATGAGCAATAGGTGTTGCTTGGAAGTGTTGAATCACTGTATTGTACACCTGAAACTAATATTGCACTGTATGTTAACTGGAATTTAAATAAAAACTTGGAAAAAAAAACTGTAGATAACCAATGGGTTGTACAAAGTCTGTAGACAGATCCATAAGCCCTCCACCTGAATGACTGTGTTAAGCATAGGAAGAGCTCACTTACTTTATTGTACATACCAATCTTGGCTAAAATGTTCATTACAATTATCTTAATACTTACCTCGTGATTAATGTATTTATCTTTCTATCTGAATAAAAGGACACGGTGTAAACAATTGTCCAACATCAATATTGTATGTTCATAAATCTGGAAGTCTGTGTTAACCTGGCAATTTCATGGTTACTTATTTGGCTACAAAGATATACTTTTTTGGAAAAGAGTGTAGTTTCTGTGGTTAGATAGAAACAAATGATTGCTTTTTGCTGGACAAGCACCAACCTCATGTCAATGTAGAATGACCAGAATGTGTCTGGCTGGCATTCCAAATGGCTGTGTGTCAATTAGAAAGTTTTCCCAAAAGACTATTGTACATTGTTTTTCTTTAAGTCAAAAAAAGTGTATAGTTTGTGGAGCAGGTCCCGTAGGAAACAAAACAAAACAAAAAAACAGAATGCCAAAAAACTTTGCTGACCACTCACACAAATTTTGTCTTTTTCATTTAGATACCTGCAAAGCATCACTTTCTTTTATTTTTTTCTTTTTGTAAAACATTTTTGTCTTCTCTTTGAGCTATCGTTCCATTTGTAGGGGGAAATTCTCTATTCTAGCTAGACAATTAGCTTCTACTTAGGTAGAGCCAGTCCTACACAATGACACAAAAGCCAAGTTAGTGGTATTCACATTTTCAGTTAGGCACTGCAAGAGCACAAATGGTTTGGATTAGAGCTATGGACACAGAAAAGGTGGTTGAGATGAAGATAAATGAGAAATACAAAGACTCAATTAAGACAAATTATTTTTTATAGAAAAACACAGGTAGTATACAACAGTGCTTAAGAGCTGAGGCTTTTGATGTCAGACAGAAGTTGAAACCCTACCTGACTGCCATTACTAGTGCTGTGAACTTGAGCAATTTACCCAATCTTGTTAATTTCTGTTTCTTCACTGGTAAATGAAATGAATTATACATCACAGTGTTTTGAAGTGGTAGATAACAGAAGACATATATTTCTGAGTCCAATGTATGACATATTAGACATTAAAACATATCAGTTGCTATTTTTACTGTTATTATTAACATCATTATTACTATTGAAAATTAACTCATAGGAATGAATACCACTAGGCATTATTTAAAATTTTACCACAAAAGGATATTTATCTCCACTGAAGGGCTTCAATATAATATAATAAAATATCAAGTGGTATCTAAGGGTAAATTAATTATAAAGTGTCATTGTCCTGTATTACTTGTATTCAAAATGGCAATCACAAAAATATATTATTTTACCAGGATATTTTTTTACTTTCATATGGAAACATTGCAAAGTCTTATATGCCTTGTCATGCCATTAAAACTACATAAGTTCTCGGGGTGCCTGGGTTAAAGTGGGTTAAAGCCTCTGCCTTCGGCTCAGGTCATGATCTCAGGGTCCTGGGATCGAGCTCTACATCGGGCTTTCTGGTTAGAGGGGAGCCTGCTTCCCCCTCTCTCTCTGCCTGCCTTTCTGCCTACTTGTGATTTCTCTCTCTCTCTGTCAAATAAATAAATAAAATCTTAAAAAAAAAAAAAAAAAAAACTTTGCTAAATACCTCATTGTTTCAATAAGAGTTTCTATACTCTTCTATATTTCTATAAGAATGCATATTAAATTTTTTTTTAAATATTTTATCTATCTGACAGAGAGAGAGAGATCACAATTAGGCAGAGAGGCAGACAGAGAGAGAGGGGGAAGCAGGCTCACTGCTGAGCAGAGAGCCCAATGCAGGGCTCCATCCCAGGACCCTGAGATCATGACCTGAGCCGAAGGCAGAGGGTTTAAACCACTGAGCCACCCAAGCGCCCCCCAGGGTAATTCTTTTAACATACAGGTTAGTTCATGACACTTAAGTGTTCAAAAGCTTCCAACATTTCCTTCTTATTCTGAGTAAAGCGGTGACATACAAATGCCTTATAATGCTCTACAAGGCCCGTACATGTATCCATTTTCTACTACTGTATCAATTTAGGAGGCTTAAAACAGCACACATTTATTATCTCACAATTTCCATAGGCCACATAACTGGACACAGTTTCTCTGGGTTCTCTGTGTCAGATCTCACCCTCATGAAGTCCTGGTGCTGACCAAAGATAGTCTCATCAGTAGTTTGGGGAAACTTCTTCATCCATGCTCCTTCAGATTGTTGGCTTATTTTACCTCTGGATGGCAGAGCCTTTTGTTTTCTTTCTGCTTGTCATAAGCAGATCACTCTGTGGTCCTAGAGGTCACCCATAATCCTTTGCCAGGTGAGCCTGCCTATAGACCCTATTAGAACCTGACATCTTTTTTCCTCAAAGCCGAAGGTGGAGAAGGAGAGCCTTTAGTCTGTATATATAAATACATGTGTGTGTGTGCATATAAATATAAAATCATACTATAATGAGAGTGACATCCCATTATCTTTGCCATCTTCTTTTTCATCTTTTGCCATAGTAAACATGAATATGGAGACCACTACTCTGTCCACAAGGTCCTACATGAACTCCTCACTCACTGCTTCTCTAACTTCATTTTCTACCACTCTCCCTCTTGCCTGCTGTACTGGAGTACAGTTTGACCTCTTTGCTGTTCCTTAACTCTCAAAGCATGCTGCTACTTGCAAGACTCCATTCTCTGGTAAACAAGTCTTTCTGAGCTAAGAAATGCATATGATAGGCACCTGTAATGCCTTTACATCCGTCCTCAACTGTAAACTTCTCAGGAAGGACATTTCTGACTACTTATAAAAAATGCAGCCACACCCATCCTCATTCTGTATCCCTGCAATATTTTTCTCCATAGAACATGTCACCACTTGACATTTTATTTTTAATTTTTTGTCTGTCTTCCTTACAGCTTCATGTAAGCACAACATTTTTGTTTACCACTGAATTCCTAGCACCAACCACAGTGCTTGCTGTCCAAGTATTGAGGAAGATTTCAATAAATATGTATACAATAGATTACTGAGTTATTCCTCTGCTTTCTGAGTAGGGATTTAATAGGATCAAAACTAAGTCTATAATATAGAAAAAAATCTTACTTTTGAATATTTGATGTTTCCCTTCATTGTGTGTGAATTTGATTGATATATTTCAAGGTTAGCATCCATAAATAAACTTATTAACTGTGTATATAATCTGGCAGAAGAGCTCTATTGGAAGGAAGATAGAAGGTATAAATCTATTCACTAAACTTTTCAGGGGACCTTCCACAAAATTAGTATGCAATAAATCTTTACTGAAATAAATAGGGACTAAGATAGTCTCTCATTGGCAGATCCTCTGTCTGTATTTTTCAATCTGCTGGAAATGATACAAGGTGATCACATGGATCTGTGGATTATTCCCACTTTTTATGACATGGATTATTAAACAATAGTTATCAATATAGACTATTGATTCAAAAGTGTCACTACTTATATTTTTGTCCACTAATTTGAACACAATTCAAATGCATTTTGTCAGACTATTGATTCAAAAGTGTCGCTACTTATATTTTTGTCCACTAATTTGAACACAATTCAAATGCATCTTGCAGACTTGTAATTATACCTGAGTTTGTTTCATTTTCCTGACAATTCCACAGTTCCTCAGAGAACATATCAGGCAATATGTATATTGCAAATATGCACATCCAAACAAAATAAGACTAGGATTTCCAAAGGAAAGGAATATTTTGTTAATGAGACCAACAGAATTCAACGTGTGCCTTGGCAATAATAAAGATACCTGAAAGAAGTAATTGGGATCAAGGTTATGAATACAAAGAAGATTAAATCAAAGTGTAAATGTATGATGGATCAAGATATTAGAATATGCTGCCAAAATATATTTTTTGGAGAAAATGAAGATCTGTATCCATATTAAAATTACCCATAAAAAGGGATATAATAATACCATAAAGGAGAAATGATTGTGAATTTGATTTAGTTATAGGTTATTTTGGAGCAAACTTGCCATATGAAGAAAGGGGATGAGGCTATATTTTTCTTATGATAATCAAGAAAGGATGAAAAGCATTAACATTACAATAATTACAGCATAATCTTCTGATAATAAGATTACTATAAGTGATCAATACGGCCCCTGATGTTCTGTTTATTTTAGTGTACTTCTCAAAAACTGGCTTTATGGAATCCCAATAAATGATTTAAATCTGTTTTGTGTGGAGAAAAATCATCTTAACAATATTTAAAAGTCTTCACCTTGGGAAAAGACACAGTTGTGTGTTGTGGGAGGATTTTAAATTGCTTCAAGATTTTGAAGGGAGATGTGGCAGTACCTATCCAAATTTTTTATTCACGTACCCTTAATTCAACAATTGCACTGCTATTGATATTTTCCACAGAGAAACTCAATGATGAAGCGGGGGAAAAGTAACATATTCCATGTTGATCATTATAGATTTGACAGTAATATGAAACAAAGAAGCTAAAATGAATGTAAATAACCATTAATTTGGAGGTTTAACACAATATGATACATATAAACTATAAAATACTATGTAGTGTTTTAAAGATAAGGCAAAATTCAGTGTTGATAGGGAAATATCTTTATCACAATGTAAAAACAAAACATGATGCAATATAATTCTGTATAATGTAATCACATTTGTATATATTTAAATGTAGGTGCATCTATATTTTCAGATTATCTTAAAATATAGATGTACATATATAAAAAGAGCTAAAATAGATATTATGTGGGCTGCAAAATCTTGATTTCCTTGATTCAAACACTACTTTCGTGACTTTGGGAAAGTTTCTTAATCTTTCTGTCTCTTTCATCTCCATCTGCAATATGAAATGAAAAATTTAATATAATGTAAAATTAAAATAATAATGTTTGCCTCTGGAGTTATTTTGAAGATTAAAGAGTCAATGTACGCATTTAGAACATTACCTACAATACTATAAGCAGTTATCATTATCAATCATTATTATCATTACCATCATTATCATATTTATCATTATTTATTGTTACAATGTGTGTATGTGATTACTGATTGAATATTTAAAATATTAAGTGGTACGCATATTTTAAAAAAGAGTATAAACTAGGTAATTAAGCCAGTGTTGAAATGCCCGTTGCATGTGTATTAGTCTACTAGCATTATTGTCACCAATTACCACAGACTGTGTGGCTTAAATGCAGAAATTTATTTTCTCACAATTTTGTACACTAAAAATCTGAAATCAAGATGCTGACAGCATTGATTCCTCCCAAGAACTATGGGGGAAGAAACTGTTCCTGATCTCTCCCAAGCTTGTAGATAATGGTTGTCTTCTCCCTGTGTTTTCATATCCCCTTCCCTCTTTCCATGTCTGTGTCCAGGTCTCTTTTTATCAGGATATTGGTCTTCTTGAATGAAGTCCTAATTACTCCATTTTACCACTCTAAAGGCCTTACCTCCAACTAACGTACATTCTGCAGTACAATTAGGACTTCAACATATGAATTTGATGGGCATGGAGGAAGAAGGACACAATTAAGCCCTTAATAGTATGCTAAGTGTTAACCTTCTCTTGGACACATTTTTTGTTGTTATAATTTAAATGTTTTAGAAATAGTGATCCAGATTATTACTGTCAGCATGCTATATTTTTCTCCATTCTTTTAATTTTAATTGATATGACATCTATATTTAAAGTGAGTTTCTTGTTGACAGTATATAGTTGGTCTTTTTTTTTCACTATGGTAATCTCTGTATTTCATATAGTATAATTAAAAACCTGATTTTTTTCTAAACAATTGATGTTTAGAGTGAATATTGGCATAATATTGTTGATTGTATTTGTTACTGTTTCCTATATTTATTGCCCTGGTTCTTTGTTTTTTGCCTCCCATAATTTTATATTCTGTGATTATTTGAGGATTTTAATTAAAATTTTCTCCTATCTTAGTATATTAATTATACTTCTTATTTTAATTGTTTAGTGGTTGCATTAGGGTTTTGAATGTACATCCACAAGTAATCCAAAATCACTTTCAAATAATACTGTAACATTTCATGGAAAGTGCAAATATTTTTTTTAAATTCTTTATTATTCCCTCTCATAACCTGTATCATTGTTCTAATTGATTTTGCTTTTATATAACCATACTTAAATCTATGAACAGATATGTAAATATATTTATAAGTATAGGTAATATATAAAAGTATATATTACATATATGTAAAGTATGTATATTCATTTTGCTTATATATAAGCATTCTTAAATATATAGTAGACTATATATGTATATAGGTAAATAAGAGAATATGTTATTATTTTGAACAATTAAGAAAAAGAAAATTTTTATTTTATTTTTACTTATTCATTCTCTAATACTCTTCCTTTCTTTATACATTTGGATATCATTTTCCTTCACTCTGAAGAGCTCTTTATTTCTCACAAAGCATATCTACTGGCAACAAATTTACCAAATTTTTGTTTGTCTGAGATAGTGTTAATTATAATTCACTTCTTATTTTTATTTTTTAATAAAAATGTTAACATACATTGTTATATTAGTTTGAGGTGCAAATTATAGTGATCCAACAATTCTATACATTATAGTGATCATCATGATAAGTATACTCTTAATCTCTCTCACCTACTTCACTCCTTCCCCAACACACCTCATCTATGATTAGCATTAATTTGTTTCCTAATTAGTTAAGAAGACATGAATGGACATTTCTGCAAAGAAAACATCCAAATGGTCAACAGACACATGAAAAAGTGCTCAGCATCACTTAGCATCAGAGAAATACAAATCAAAACCATAATGAGATACCATCTCACACCAGTCAAAATAGCTAAAATTAATAAGTCAGGAAACAAGCGATGTAGTTAAGGATGTGGAAAAAAGGGACCCTCTTACACTGCTGGTGGGAATGCAAGCTGGTACAGCCACTGTGGAAAATAGTATGAAGCTTCCTCAAAAAGTTGAAAATAGAGCTACCCTATGACCCAGCAATTGCCCTACTAGGTATTTACCCAAAAGATACAAATATACTGATCTGAAGGGGCATGTGCACTCAAATGTTTATAGCAGCAATGTCCACAATAGCCAAACTATGGAAAGAGCCTAGATGTCCATTGACAGATGAATGGATAAAGAATAAGTGGTATATATACACAATGGAATATCATGCAGCCATCAAAAAAAGAAATCTTGCCATTAGCAATGATGTGGATGGAACTAGAGGGTATTATGCTAAGCAAAATAAGTCACTCAGAGAAAAACAATTATCATATGTTCTCACTGACATATGGAATTTGAGAAGCAAGGCAGAGGTTCATGAGGAAAGAGAGGAAAAAATGAAACAGGGCAAAAACAGAGAGGGAGACAAACTGTAAAAGACTCAATCTTAGGAAACAAACTGAGGGTTGCTGAAGTGAAAGGGTGGGGGAATGGATGTGGTGGTGGGGTGATGGATACCGGGGATGGTATGTGCTATGGTGAGTGCCATGAAATGTGTAAGACTGATGAATCATAGACCTGTATCCCTGAAACAAATAATATGTTATATGTTAATAAAAAAAGAATGTGTTTTTTTGTCTCTTCTTTGTGTTGTTCCTTTGTTTCTTAAATTGCACATATGATTGATATCATATGTGAAATCTTATGTGTTTCTCTGACTTATTTTGCTTAGCATTATGCCCTCTATAACCATCTCTGTTGTTTCAAATGTCAAGATTCCATTTTTTTTATGCCTGAGTGATATTTCTTTTTTTTTTTTTTTTTTAAATTTTATTTATTTGACAGCGAGAAACACAGCGAGAGAGGGAACACAAGCAGAGGGAATGGTAGCGGGAGAAGCAGGCTTCCTGCTGAGCAGAGAGCCCGATGCGGGGCTCGATCACAGGACTCTGGGATCATGACCTGGGCCGAAGGCAGACGCTTAACGACTGAGCCACCCAGGCGCCCCTGAGTGATATTTCATTTTGTATTTATACCCCTTCTTCTTTATCCATTCATCTATCAATGGACATGTGTTGCTACCATAATTTGGTTATTGTACATAGTGCTGCCATAAACAGAAGGGTCTATATATATTTCTGAATTAATATTTTTGTATTTTAAGGAGATACCCAGTAGTGGAATTCCTGGATCATATAGTAATTCTATTTTGAATTTTTTGAGGATCCTCTATATTGTTTTCCACAATGGAAAAGTTGCTGTACCAGTTTGCATTCCCACCAACAGTGCATATGGGTTCTTTTTCTCCACATCTCAGTTCCTTGTGTTTTTGATTTTAGCCATTCTGACAGGGATGAAGTGATATCTCCTTATGGTTTGGATTTGCATTTCCCTGATAATTAGTGATGTTGAGCATCCTTTCATGTGTTTGTTGGATATCTGGATGGCTTAATGTCTGTTTATGTCTTTTGTCCATTTGTTATTGGATTTTTTATTTTGTGTAAGTTCTTTATTTCTATTACTAACCCTTTATTGGATATGTCATTTGCATATATCTTCTCTTATTCAGTAGGTTGTCTTTTATTTGCATTGATTGTTTCCTTTGGTGCACAGAACCTTTTTATTTTGATGTAGTTCCAATAGTTTATTTTTCCTTTAATATCACTTGCCTCAGGAGACATATCTAGGCAGATGTTGTTATGGCCAAAGTCAGAGAAATTACTGCCTGTGTTCTCTTCTAGGATTTTCATGGTTTCAGATCTCACATTTAGGCCCATTTTGAATTTATTTCTGGGTATAGTGTAAGAAAATGGTCCAATTTCATTCTTTTTCTTGTAGCTACCCAGGTTTCCCAAACTCATTTGTTGAAGAGACTTTTTACCATTGCATATTCTTACCTGCTATTTGAAGATTAATTGACCATATAATCTTGGGTTTATTTCTGTGTTATTTTATTCTATTGATCTATTTGTCTAATTTTGTGCCAGTACCATGTTGTTTTGGTTACTACAGCTTTGTACTATATCTTGAAATCTGTGATTATGAACCTCCAGTTTCATTCTTCATTTTTAAGACTGCTTTGGCTCTTCTAGCCTATGTTCTTTCTAAGCCTACTTTGTTGAAGGTTTTTATCCTGAATGGATATTTTATTTTGTCAAGTGCTTTTTTTTTTTTTTTTTTTTTTACATTTAGTGAAACGATCTATACCTAGTGAAATTAGTTTTTATCCTTTCTCTTGCTGATGTGATGTTTCATGTTGATTGAATTGTGAATACTGAACCACATTTGAATCACAGAAAAGAGTTCCACTTGATTGTGGTGAATTATTTTTTTAAATGTACTGTTGGATTCAGTTTGCTAATATTTTGTTGAGAATTTTTTCATATGTGCTTGTCAGAAATATTGACCTCTAGTTTTCTTTTTTGGAGTGTGCTTATCTGGTTTTGGTGTCAGGGTAATGCTAGTCTCATAGAATGAATATGGAACCTTTTCCTTCCCTTCTATTTTTGGAATAGTTTGAGAATAATAGGTATTAAGTCCTTTGGATGTTTGGTAGTATTCACCTGTTAAGCCATCTGGTCTTGGACTTCTGTTTGTTTGGAGTTTTTTTATTACAGATTTAATTTCATTGCTGGTAATTGGTTTAAAATTTTCTATTTTTTCCTGATTCAATTTTGGTAGATTATAAGTTTCTAAGAATTATCTATTTCTTCTAGATTGTCTAATTTGATGTCACATAATTTTTCATAATATTCTTTTACAATCCTTTGTATTCCTGTGGTGTCAAACATCATTTCTCCTATTTCATTTGGGATTTTGTTTATTCAAGTCTCTTCTCTCTCTCCCTCTCTCTCTCTCTCTCTCTCTCTCTCTCTCTCTTTCTCTTTGGATGAGTCTGGCTAAAGACTAATCAGTTTTGGTGATCTTCAAAAAACTAGCTCCTGGTTTCATTGATCTGTTCTATTGTTTTTTGTTTTTGTTTGTTTGTTTTAGTTTTGAGATCATTTATTTCTACTTTAATCTTTATTATTTCTCCCCTTCTATTTGTTTGGGGTTTCTTTTGTTCTTTTCTAGCTCCTATAGGTGTAAGCTTATGTTGTTTATTTGAGATTTCTCTTACTTGTTGAGGTAGGCCTATATTGCTATAAACTTTCCTCTTAGATTTGCATCCCAAAGATTTTAGAGTTTCATTTTCTTTTTTTTTTTTTTAAAGATTTTATTTATTTATTTGACAGAGAGAGAGAGAGATCACAAGCAGGCAGAGAGGCAGGCAGAGAGAGATGGGGAAGCAGGCTCCCCGCTGAGCAGAAAGCCAGATGCGGGGCTTGATCCCAGGACTCTGGGATCATGACCCGAGCTGAAGGCAGAGGCTTTAACCCACTGAGCCACCCAGGTGCCCCTAGAGTTTCATTTTCATTTGTCTCCCTGAATTTTTTTAAATTTTTTCTTTTTGTTTTGTTTTGAAATCTGTGATTATGAGCCTCTAGTTTATTGTTTAGCAGCATGTTATTTAACCTCCTTATATTCATATTCTTTCCAGACTTTTTCCTGAGGTTAGTTTCTAGTTTCATAGCATTATTGTCAAAAAAGATGCACGGAATGACTTCAATCTTTTCAATTTGTTCAGTGCCACCTCCTGACAGCGCACAGAAGAATGAGGCACAAACAATTCAGCTGCAAGAGAAAGGGAGCAGGGGATGACAGTAGAAAAGACTGTCGCCCTGAATGACTCCTCCATCTCATATTTATTAGAAAGTAGTTAACAACCAACAAAGAAGCCAGGTTAGGTCATACATTGACCATGAATCTTCCAGATAAGTAAGAAGAAAGGCAAAATACGTTTGGTCAGGTAGTGCATGACCTATAATGAGCAAACCCAAACAAGAGGGTCATCTAACTAACTGCAGGTGCTCTCCGGGGAAGAGGAGATAACGGAAAAATGAAGCAGGTGGCGTTCCGCCCTGAGTGGGCCAGGTGTTCCAAGCTCCTCGGCTTCAAGGATGTATATTGCCCTGTCCCCCAGAGGCTCATTGCCAGTACATGTTTTTCTTAAGTCTATATCTAAGCATGCTAGGTAACTAATATAATTTCTCATAGGTTATATTTTAAGCAGTACATTGTTCTGAGGGACAGTTAGAGTGCAGATTTGTTTTGTGGCTTACTATGTGATTTATTCTGAAGAATGTTACATATGACCTTGAGAAAAATGTGTATTTTTCTGTTTTAGGATAGGATGTTCTGAATATATCTGTTAGATCCATCTAGTCTAGTATGTAATTCAAAGTCACTATTTACTTGTTGATTTCCCGTCTGGATGTAATTGGGTGGTAAAGTCCCATACTATTATTGTATTACTGCTGATTACTTACTTTATTCTTGTTATTAGCTGCTTTATGCTTTTTGGTGCTCCCATGTTGAATATATAAATATTTACAATTGTTATCTCTTCTTGTTGCACTATTCCTTTTATGATTATAGAGTATACTTCTTTGTTTCTTGTTACAGTCTTTGCTTTAAAGTCCATTTTGTCTGATATAAGTATTGCTATTCCAACTTTCTTTTACTTCCATTTATACCATGAATGCTTTTCTATCCTTTCACTTTCAAGCTACATATGTCTTTAAGTCTAAATAAGTATCTTGAAGTCAACATACAGTTTGTTCTTTCTTTTTTATCCATTTCATCACCTTGCATCTCTTGGTTAGAGTGTTTAGTCCATTTACATTCAAAGTAATTATTAATATGTATGGATTTATTGCCATTTTGTTACTTAATTTACATTTGTTTTTGTAATTATTCTCTATTCCTTTATTCTCTTAATTTTTTATTTCATGGTTTGTTGGTTTTCTTTAATGAACTATTTGAATTCTTATCTCTTTATTTTTTGCATATTTATTCAGATCTTTTATTGTAGTGACCATTAGCTTTGTATAGAACATCTTATGTGTACATATAGCAGTCTATATTAAGTTGATGGTCACTTAATTTTGAACTAATTCTTTACTCCTCTTCCTACTATGTTTAAGATATATGGTGCTATATTTTACATTCTTTCATTTTGTGAATACCTTGGCTGATTTTTACAGATAATACTCATTTTTACTGCTTTTGTGCTTCCTAATTTCCTTAATTCTACTTATGTTATTTTATTTCCAGCCAAGAATTCCCTCTAATGTTTCTTGGAGGGCTAGTTTGGTGGTCATGAATTCTTTTAACATTTGTTTTTCTGGGAAATTCTTTATCCTTTCTTCTTTCCTGAATGATAGCCTTTCTGCATTGAGTATTCTTGGCTGCAGATTTTTTTCTCTTTAATCATTTGAATATATCATGCCACTCCCTTCTGGCCTACAAAGCTTCTACTGAAAAATGTGCTCATAGCTTTATGGGATTTCCCTTGTATGTAACTCTTTTCTTTTCTTTTACTGTTTAAATTCTCTTTTTATCACTTTTTTTTTTTTGCCTTTTTAATTAAAATGTGTCTTGGTGTGGACTTCCTTTCATCTGTTATTTCTTCAAGCAAATTTTCTGCCCCCTCTTCCCTCTCTTCTCCTGGAATCCCCATAATGTGAATGTTATTATGATTCATGGTTTAATTAAGTCTTCCCAAGTCTATTTTCATTTTTTATTATTTTTATCTCTGCCCTGATCAGTTTGATGCTTTCCATTACTCTGTCCTCCAGGTCACTATCTGTTATTCTCTTTCTGCTTCTTATTATTCTGTTATTCTATTAATCTTTCATTCTAGTATACTACTTATTCCATCTAGTGTATTGTTAATTTCAATTATTGACTTCTTATTCTCTGATTGGTTCTTTTTTATGTTTTAATTTTCTGCTTCTTTGTTAAGGGTCTTACTGAGGTCCTACAGTCTTTTTCTCAAATCCAGTATCTTTATGACTATTTCTTTAAATTCTCTATCAGACATATTAGTTGTCTCCATTTCATCTATGTCCCTTGCTTTGATTTTGTCCTGTTCTTTCATTTGGGACATATTCTGCTGTCTTTCATTTTGCTTATCTCTCTCTGTCTGTATGTTAACAAAATCAGCTATGTCACCTGCTTTGGAAAGTAGTGGCCTTATGAAGCAGAAGTCCTTTAGAGTCCTATAATACAATGTCTCCTGTTTTACCAGAAACTGGCACTTCAAGGATGTCTCCTATTCATGCCATGTGCATCCTATTGTTGTGGCTGAGCCACTTTTACCTTCAGTTCAGTCATCTGTAATGTCTCTCTTTACCTGTTGTGGTGAGGATTTGTTCTCTGTGTTGTTAGTGAGACAGTCTGGGAGCTACATTATGCATAAGTTGAGTCAGACCAGACATTTGCCAGAGGTACCTTAGCACCAAACTGCAGCATAATTTCCCTGTGTTGTCCCCTAAGATGCTGTCATTGTTGGGCAAAACCTATATTTAGGCCAGATGTTTGTCCTAAGCTCATAGACGGGGATTCTGTCTGATTGTTATGTGTGATTATCTTCCTTTTTCTTTGGGGTAGGAGTCACTCTCGAATGGCATTTACTCCCATTGGGGCTACTTGCACAATGCCAGATTTGTGGTACTACTTTGGATGGATACAGCTAAGAGCATATTGGAGAAGGTCCACAAGAGAACACATTGGGGGAGGCTTTTCATGCTAGCAAGATCCATGCTTATCCACAGTAGGAGGGCACCTGAAGCTGCCTACACCAAGGCAGGCTGAGTTGGAGGAGGCAGCTCTTCAGAAGCATCTGGGGGGATGATGTGGTTCTAACAAGGTTTACAAGGAAAATCTATGGGAGAGGAATTGGGATTGAGGCCTGCTGGGGTAACTTTTTTTTTTTTTTTTTTGTAATCCATGTGATTATTTTAATAGTTACTTTAAGATAGTTCATGGCACTATACAAAAAGCAATATCACGTACATTAAAGCTGATGGCAGATTGTATATATGAGGTCCACAAACAATTAATTTAAATCATTTGTTCTCATTTGATTGCTAAACATATCACTTACTATTAGACACTGTGTCTAATGGTAACTGAGGAGAATATCGGGGCTGGATGAATTATTAGCAGTTAAGTAGGGAGTGTTGCCTAGATATGTGATTTAATATTTGACATTAATTCAAGAAAATTCTCAGGCAATATTGCTTCACATATTGCTTCTTTTCCTTTATCTCTTCCTTTTCTTCCTAATTTTCCCATTCATTTTAGATGTCTCACCCTTCTCAAATATAAAGTTCTGGGTTTTGTTGTTGCTGCTTATTGTTCAGTTTTCCTGTTTTTGTTTTTGTTGTTCTGTTTTTCAGTTTGGGGAGTTTCTATTGTCATATCCTCAGGCTCAGAGAGTCTTTCTTCAGCCATGTTCAGTTTGTTAATGAGACCATCAAAAGCATTCTTCACTTCTGTTTGCAGTGTTTACGATACCTAAAATTTCTTTTAGATTCTTTCTGAGAATTTCCATTTCTATGTTTTCATTATCTATCTGTTCTTGAATGTTGTCTAATTTTTAAATTAAAAGCTTTTCCATTATAATCATTTTTTAAAAATTATGATCTGATAATTTCAGCATCCATATATGAGTCTAGTTATGATACTTGTAGTCTCTTCAAACTATTTTTTCTGCTTTGTAATTTTTGTTCAAAGATGAATATATGTTTTCATTAAAAGAAACTGTTGTAAATAAGTCTTTGGTAATGTAGTGGTGATATGTAGTAGTAGAAAGGAAAACACTGTATAGTCCTATGATGAACTCTCAGTCTTAGATGGGACAGGATGGCTAGATGGGGCTGGAATGGAGTGTTTTCCTTCCCCCTCATAGGCTAAGTACTATTAAATAATTTCTTCTGAGCACAGGCCTTGTTAGGAAGAACAAAATGCTCTGATGTATTTCAATACGGTTACTTTTCCCTGTTCCCTATTGGAAGCATATGAGCATTTTTCTCTAATATTCACTGTCTGAACTTAGTAGAGGTCCTGGAGGTAGAAATCACAAAAGCATATTATATCATATTACTCTGTCCTCCTAGAATTTTTAACTCTCAAATTATAGCCTCCAGAAATTTATCATTTACAGTTCTCCTATCTCAGTACTGGTTAGTGCTCTGTGTGATAATGAACATACATCATTAAATAGTTTGTTGAATGTAGCTAGAACCATAGTAAGTAGTCTATAGGCATAAGTGCTTATATTAGTAAATAAGAACACCTGAAAATTAATGATCTAATTATTTAATTTGAAAAGTCAAAACTAAGAGCAAACTAAACTCACATAAATAGTCAGTAGTCTACTACAATGATTGTCATTGTTCTCCTGTGTTTTATTTTTATTCTAAGCCTTGATGAAATAAGTTCTATTCTTAATAGATAAAATTGGATAGAATTTCATGGTGATTTTACATTTTTCTACTTATTTAGTTTTTTTTTTAATACAGCTTTTTTTTTAAGATTTTATTTATTTATTTATTTATTTGTCAGAGAGAGAGGCAGGCAGAGGCAGAGAGAGAAGCAGGCTCCCTGCTGAGCAAGGAGCCCGATGTGGGACTTGATCCCAGGACCCTAGGATCATGACCTGGGCCGAAGGCAGCCACTCAACCGACTGAGCCATGCAGGCATCCCTCTACTTATTTAGTTTTAAATGGAATGGATATCTTTACCCGGGTATATCTGAAATGGGATTTTCACTAATAAATATTATTTTTCATTGTCAGATCTTTTACAAAGACCCCAGTTATACAATCTCTATAGTTTAACTTACATAGAGAAATAAAATGCTCATTCCAATTATGGCAAAATTTGTCATCCAAAGAATTTATAATAGCAACATCAACATTATGGTGTATGGAGCATATTAAGGAAGTATAACAACCAATAATGTTGATTATGAGACTGTATGGATGCAGATGAATTCACAAGATTGACAGTGAGAGCCAAAAGAGAATGAGGAAGAGGAGGAGGATAGTCAGTTATGATGGTGCAAGTTGTGGTGAGGAAGATTCTATGTGACTTGGCTTGTGCTAGGTATTATGCTCAGTATTTTACATACAACCTCTTGCTTAATCCTCATAGCAGTATAGTGAGGCATGTGTCTGCTATATAGTTAGAGTTTCTGGGAGCTTGAGTTATTTGACCCAGGTCACATAATTAATAAACTTCAAAATTGAAATTCAAACTCACATCTACTTGTGTATAATTTCAAATCTGAAAAAAAAAAAACCTCAAATCTGTTTCCATTTCTAGGATGCTAGTAAATAATTATAATGTTTTTAACACCTGTTGATTGATATAGGCTATAAAAATTTAGACAAAGAGGAAACAAAACTACAGGAATGAAAATGCTATCTGGAGCCATAGATGTGAAAGCCTAGAGATAAATCCTTCAAAATTGCATTTGACATGAATGTAGTGAGAGTATTTACTATCAGCTGGAAACTCCTGAGTAAAAGTAATAACCAAAATAGCTGTCTAGTTGAATTAGGACAAAGAAAGGAAGTAGAGTTAATGACCGTGTAGGCTTCTTTTAGCAGCCTACAATCACAGAATACTTGAATCTAGTTTACTGAAGCCTCAAATCCTATTACTTAGATTTTCTTAAAGGTTTTGTTTTCTGTTAAACTGCAAAGAGCCACAAGCTCAAAATAAACCAAAAGAAAAAAAATAGAAATACACTAACATTTTACAAAGGGTTTGAGATATTTTATTTTTAAAAATCATTTTATCTAACCCACCCTTAAAAAACTTTAATGAATATAATTTAACTCAACAGTATTAAAATAAATTTGATTCAAAATGGTATTTTCAAATTTATGAACATATTAAAGAGTAAGGAAAGGCAATGTGAAAGACAGGATCAGAAACACCTGTGAAAAACTTGACTGCCCTCATAATTTTGCAAAAATGATGGAATAGTTCAAATAGAATGAAGAAATGGTAAAATTAAATTTTTCTCAATGTCTTATAATTTTAATGAAGCAGCCAAAAGCAGAAATATATATTTAATATATGCATTTTACATATAGTTATATATGCATATATAAGTATACATGTATATATATTTATGAAGATATATATATATCTTCAAAGATGTGAAGAAGTTGGTTTATTCACTCATTTGGCAAATGATTATTGACAGTCTAACAGTATAAGAAGGATTTTTTTATAGTAATTATAATTTAAAAGGTCAAAGGCTTTTATATAAGCCTTTCTATAAATAGTTTATTTCTTTAGCAACAACTGGAGACATTCTATTGGTAATTAGAGAAAGAAGGAGAAAGAGGAGCAGGTGGAAAAGGAGAAGGAAAAGGAGAAACCGTGTATTTAGAGTCCCACAATCTGTTTTAATCTGTGATCCAGGTGATTCTGATGTATGCTAAAGTGGGGAATGATTGATTGAAATTAAAGAGAAAATCAAAAAACTATGTTAACAAGTTTACAAGACTTCCCCAGCTTTGACAAGAAAGTAGAAAATATTAATGATTGCCTGAAGAGAAAGAAAACTGGAAAAGAATAGAAGTTGCCTACTTCAGGTCATTTTTGTGTCAAGTAAAAAAAAAATCCTGCTTTTTTTTTTTAAATCCTGCTTTTTAAAAGGTAAAATAATAAGAATTTCAATATATATGTATTATTGGAAAATATAATTATAATAAATGATCACAAAAAAAGAACAGAAGAATGAACATTTATTAACTGCATGCTAAGCACCAGTGATTCATATGGATTAGTTAATGGATAAAATTCTCTAATGGATAAAACTCTCTGGTTAATGGCTAAAACAGTGATAACTGCTCACCCAACCTTATGCTGACTCCGTATATAATTTTATGGTCACTCCATAGACATGAAATTTTATACCATCATCTGGATCTAAAGTGTATTCTTCTCTGTAGTTTTTCTATGGAACTGAAATATGCCAAAATGTCTTCTCAGATATTGTGATATAAATTCAGGGTGCTCATTGTCAATGTTAAGGTGAAAAGCCATTAGACCACATTTGAAATAGCCCGAATTTGGATACTAGTGTTGACATTAGCTCTAGCCTACAGCATGTTAATGCAGATAATTTCATTAATTACATAGTAATGCTACCTCACATTTTTTGCATTGTTTTAAACTCCATTTATAGTATGTTAGTGGAATTTGCTGTTCTTAAAATTGCCTTGGAAGCAAGTGATAGCAACTCAGCATAAATTAAATGAAGTGAAGAAGGGATCTACTGAAAGATCATGAACAAACTAAGAACAGTCAGACAGATAGAAAAGCTGCATCTTAAATATCATTCTCCCAGGTGCAAACCATTAGCCAGAGATTTGGGTGCAAGTAATATATGAAAAATAACTTCCAGGAAAAACTAATTAAGAAGTGGGTATAGAAGGTATAGAACAGGGAGGGAGTTCATTAAAAATGTGGTTTCAGGTGAGTCCCAGACTCATCTGTCTTCCAGGGAACTCTGAAGTGTAAATTGTATTTCAGCATTTGTTTCTCATTTATGCATAAAAATGAGCTTTTCTATCACTACATCAATCAGGCATTGACTACAGCAGGCCTCAACAGCTTTAACTCTGCTTTCTTCAAGCTATCCAAGTTGTCAGGAAGCTCCTGAAGTGAATGACAATTCTCTGAAGAAGACTACAGGTATGAGCAATTAGCAGCAAAGCACAAGAAGCTAAGGGATGAGTACCCGGAACTGGTGGGGGAAAAAAAAAAAAGAAAAAGAGGAACTTAGGAGATGTTGGTGAGAACCAATAGTGTCTTCTGAAAAGACAAGCACAGCAGAACCTTAAGAACAGCTGGGACTCACTGATTTAATATTTTGAGTATGTCCTTCATTTCCACTCTTTGTGCTAGATTCCTTACTCTCTACTTGTATAATACCTTTCTGCAACATGGCAAAAATTACTCTCATACTTTATGCATGGCAGGTTCAATTAATGGAGAGAGAAAAACTCTGTCTCAAAACCAGAAATCTGAGGGAAGGATTGATTGACCTTATTTTTCAAGTGACCATATTTGACTCTCTTTCTCCAAATGGAGGTCAAGAGGTGGTGGTGGTTTGTAAGAATAAACAAGGTTTATTGTTTACCTTGTAAACAAGGTAATTAGAATATGCGCAGAGAGAGAGAGTTCCTGAAAGAAAGGGTTAAACATGGGACGTTGGTCCTAGGGTTCTAAACTATAACATCAAGTGTAAACTGTATAGATTGTTATGCTAAAGGAGACCTTCCCCTATATAACTCCTTTTTGATACATAAAGAGAGAAAGAGAGAAAACACAATTAAAAATAACAATCAGAACTTCTCATTTCAGAAGTAATGGCATTGTAAATGTAAATAAAGGGAAAAGAAAGCAAAATCTAGATCTAAAGCTCTAGGATAAGTAGGATAATTAAAATTTTATTATTTCATAATAATGCTTACACATATATACATGCCCTGTAGATATTAATATTTTCAAAAATTCCCTTTATTCAGTTTTGAAATATTCTACTTTCTGGTGCATGAAGTAGCTTGTTAAATAAATATGCATGCCTGTTTGCATGCTTAATTATCAAGATGGATTTTTAAAAGGCTCATTTTTGGTTCATTCAGTAGAAAACAATGATTCAAATTGCTTTTACTATAAGGAAGTAATGAAATGTTACTTCTACTCTAGTGAAAATAACCAGTATCTTCCAAAGACATATCTGTTTTTGTAATTGAAAGAATACTGTCACATTTTTTGTGATAACTGAAATTCCTCATAAAGTTTTAATATTTGTAAAATTTGAAGGAGGTAACTCTTGTAAACTTGTTTAGTTCATACTATTCTAAACAAAATCCATCACTAAAGCCATGTCCAGACAGTGATTGACAGTTCAAATTATCTTTCATAACTTAGATAAATTGCAAAATAGGAGTAAAATCAGAAATATATTTTGCAAAATGAAGAATGTTTTCATTATAATATTCTTCTCTATGGCACTTTAAAAAAGAAAACCAAGCATCTCAGCAATTTAATACAAAGCATTACAAATAATAAATGACATGCAATCACTAGTAGACTCTATTCTATATGAATATTATATGCAATGAATTAATAATGTATCACCTATATTCTATCATGAATTAAACAGAAGAAGGTAATTCTCTATGGATAAAAGCCTATCTAAGTGTGTGTTTTTGTATGTTTTAGAAGTTTGGTCAAGTGGCTACCTCT
The DNA here is from genome assembly GCA_028646535.1 of Procyon lotor. Classification (NCBI taxonomy): domain Eukaryota; kingdom Metazoa; phylum Chordata; class Mammalia; order Carnivora; family Procyonidae; genus Procyon; species Procyon lotor. Next base: position 63,256,178 of record CM053613.1, read on the forward strand.
GTTTATGATTATGCTTAATATAATTTGATTTATGTACTAAGTTTCCTCCTAAGACACTGTTATACTTCAGTGTTTATAAAATGTAACTTTAAATATTTCTTATTAGAGGTAGGCCTAGAACCACAAACATGTCATCTTCAATATAAGTAAAGTTTAGGAAAACAAATGACAAGAATCTGTGATTTCTATGAAAAGATGCAATTGACAACCATTAGGTTTTCTTTCAAATAAACATTATTTTTAGAACAGTTTTAGAGAGAGAAAATGGCTACAGAGGTATACAGAGAGTTTCCATATATTCTGTACTCTGATTCTCTTATCAACATCTTACATGTGTATGGTATATTTGTTACAATTAATAAAACAATATTGATACATTATTATTAATTGAAGTCCATACTATATTCAGATTCCCTTAGTCTTTGCATAACTTCCTTTTTCTGTTCCAGGATTCCTTCCAGGACACCATATTGAGTCTCACTGAGTCTCTTTAGGCTCTTAGATGTGACAGTTTCCTAGACTTTCCTTTGTTTTGATGACTTGATAGTTTTGACAAAAACTATATTGGTCTGTTATTTTGCATGATGTCACTCAAATGGAATGTATCTGATATCTTCTCATCAAATGGGTATTCTGTGTTTTGGTGAGGAAGATCACAGAATTAGAGTGCCATTTTTATCACATCATACCAAAGGTAAAATATAACAATGTGACTTATTAAAGTCAATGTTAATCTTGATCCAAGGTAGTGTTTGTCAGGTTTCTTTACCATAAAGTTGCTCTTTATCCCCTTTTCATGCCATAAATAGAAGGAAGTCACTATATGCAACTTATACTTAGGTAGTAAGGTGTTAAGCTTCCCCTCTTTGAGAACAAGGTATCTATGAACACTATTTGAAATTCTTCTGCATGCAATGTTTGTCTTTTCTCACCATTTATTTATTCATGTAAATATTTACTTATATTAGTACAGACTTGTGGATATTTATTTTCTACTTTGGGTTGTAATTCAACACTACATTATTTATTTTGTTGCTGGGATTGTTTTAACTGATTATCAGGAGGTCTTATAGTTGCAGTTAGTTCCTGTGTCCCTTAGACCTCCATCATTGTTTTTCTTTTCTTTTCTTTTTTTTTTTAACATTTTCCTTACTTTTAAGACATTCCAGGCTCATATTCTATATTTCCTGTCCTACTAATAGTTGAAAAATTTTTATCTTGTTTGTAAACAAGTGTATATAATTAGAGCATGCTTTTCTATTTGCAAGTTTTTTGTTTGTTTGTTTGTTTTGTCTCTTTTGGGTCAACTCCATGGATCAAGAAAGAACTAAAGAAATTGCCAATTGAATAGCACTGAATACTGCATTTAAATAGATATTTTATGAGAATCATACAAGCAGGCCATGAAATCAACCACATCTCTCCAAGAGGAAATATGAAAACTGAAAGCTTTCCATTAGGTGGTTCTCTTTGGACTAGATAGTTATTGCCTTTGTAAAACCAACTTATAAAACATTCCAAAAATGATACCAATCACAACCTGGGCATCTCTCCTCAAATGTCTTAGCATTCATTTAAATTTTAGCCATTGTCACTGAAATCTTCACCAGCAACTGTTTGAGATCCTAAAGCCCGTGATCCTGGGAACTGGAGACATAGTCTTGATCTTTTCTCATTTATGCTGATAACACCTTCTTTCCAAATCACGTTTATTTGCCCAAATTTCCTCCACCTCTTCCCTGAGGTGCCAGAGAGCAATAACACCAATAACAACAACAACAGCTCAAATTCCCTAAGAACTTTCTATGTGCTAATTCTATGTTAAGCAGTTCATACATAGTGTCTTATTAAACCTTTCCACCAACAGTATGAGATAAGCATATTTTAGAATTCCAACTTGAGTAATATCCTTAACAGCTCCAAGACCAAGAAGTAGTAAATACACTTCTCTTGATAATTATATTGTATTGCCTCTCATGGAGATCCATATCAGAGATCTAGATGTTTTGAGGTGTTTGGCAGGATTGGCTAGGGAAAAAAAAAATAATATTATTATATTCAAAGATTAGTGGCTATATTTGGGAATAAAAGACTCTGTTTTTATTTTTATCTGCTTGCTTTGTATTAGCATAAAACTAACATGTGTGTAAATATAATATTATTTCTGAGAAATTATATTCCAAATAACTATATATCTGTTTTCTGAGGCAGAAATTACTTTAATGATAGAAAAACAGATGGTACACAGGTTTTGAGTCACAAAGAGCTGAATTCAAATTCTGATTCTGTTGCTTGCTAGTTTTGGGATCTTGGATATAATATCTGAATTTTCTCAGCCTCAATTTCTCACTGAGACACAAGAAGAATTATATATTTGTTAAAGAATTATAGTAAGAATTACATGAGAGAGGTATGTCCAAGTTCTGATATTTCTTGTGCTGTAATTCTACTCTAAGTATCTACTGAATAACCTCACTAAAAACATACTCAGAGATTTTCAGATTAATATGACTTCATCTCTTTCATCTAGTTATTATTCATTTCTCTGTTATCTTAAATAAAAAGTTTTCAAATACAACTTTATTGCATGACTTTTGATAAATTGTTACCATTATTACCTAAGTTTCTCCAACTAGTATTCTTTTCTCAGACCATATACTAACTTTCAATCCTGTGGGCTACAAGTCTAGGTTTTCTCTTAGACTTAACCTTCATTTCTCTTAGACTTAACCTCGAGTACCTATAACTTATCAGTATATTGCAATATAGGCTTATCTCAAGAAAGAAGAAAACTCTCAAATACACAACCTAACCTTAAACATAAAGGAGCTAAAAAAGGAACAGCAAATAAATCCTAAATCCAGCAGAAGAAGGAAAAAAATAAAGATTAGAGCAGAAATAAATAATATAGAAACAAACAAAAAACAGTAGAACAGATCAATGAAGCTAGGAGCTAGTTTTTTGAAAGAATTAATAAAATTGATAAACCCCTAGTCAGACTTATCAAAAAGTAAAAAAAGACCCAAATAAGTAAAACAGTGAATGAAAGAGGAGAGATCACTACAAACACCACAGAAATGCAAACAGTTATGAGAATATTATGAAAAATTGTATGCCAACAAACGGAACAACTTCAAAGAAATGAATAAATTCCGATAAACATATAAACTACCAAAACTGAAACAGGAAAAAATAGACAATTTGAACAGACTCATCACCAGCAAAAGAATTAAATCAGTAATTAAAAATCTCCCAACAAATGAAAGTCCAGGGCCAGATGTCTTCCTGTGGCATTTCTAGTACACATTTAAAGAAGAGTAAACACCTATTCTCAATTTGTTCCAAAAAAGAAAAAAATAGAAATGGAAGGAAAACTTCTAGACTCATTCTATGAGGACAGCATTACCTTGATTCCAAAATCAAAGACCCCACTGAAAAGGAAAATTATAGGCCAATATCTCTGATGAACATGGATGCAAAAATTCTCAATAAAATACTAGCAAACTAAATCCACAATACATTGAAAGAATTATTCACCACAATCAAGTGTGATTCCAGAGCTGCAAAGGTGGTTCAATATTTGCCAATCAAACAATGTGATACAGCGCATTAATAAAAGAAAGGATAAGAACAATATGATTCTTTCAATAGATGCAGAAAAAACTTTTGACAAGATACAGCATCCATTCTTGATAAGAAACCTTCTACAAAGTAAGGATAGAGGGAACATATCTCAACATCATAAAAGCCATATATGAAAGACCCACAGCTAATATGATCCTCAATCAGGAAAAACTGAAAGCGTTTCCTCTATTGTCAGGAACAAGACAGGGATATTCTTTCTCACCGTTATTATTTAACATAATACTGGAAGTCTTAGCTTCAGTAGTCAGTCAACAAAAATAAGTAAATGGTGCCCAATTTGGCAAGGAAGAAGTCAAACTTTCACTATTTGCATATGACATGATATCTATATAGAAAACCTGAAAGACTCCACCAAGAAATTGTTAGAAATAACACATTAGTTCAGCAAAGCCACAGGGTATAGAATCAAGATACAGAAAACTGTTGCATTTTTATATACCAATAATGAAATAGCAGGAAAAAAAAATCAAGTTTGATTCCATTTACAATTGCACCAAAACCAATAATATCCTAGGAATAAACCTAACAAAAGAGGTAAAAGATCTGTACTCTGAAAAATAAAGATAGTTATGAAAGAAATTGAAGAGGACACAAAGAAATGGAAAAACATTGCATGCTCATGTATTAGAAAAATATTATTGGGGCACCTGGGTGGCTCAGTCGTTAAGCAGCTGCCTTCGGCTCAGGTCATGATCCCGGAGTCCTGGGATTGAGCCCCGCATCGGGCTCCCTGCTCTGTGGGAAGCCTGCTTCTCCCACTACCATTCCCTCTGCTTGTGTTCCCTCTCTCACTGTGTTTCTCTCTGTCAAATAAATAAAAAATCTTTAAAAAAAAAAAAACCATTATTAAAATGTCAATACTACCCAAAGCAATCTACTCACTTAATTCAATCCCTATCAAAATACCACCAGCATTTTTCAAAGGGCTAGAACAAATAATCCTAAAATTTGATGGAACCACAAAATACTCTGGATAGCCAAAGCAATCCTGAAAAAGAAAAGCAAAGCTGGAGGATTCCAGACTTCAAGCTATATTACAACACTGTAGTCATCAACACAATATGCTACTGGATAAAAATGGACAAATAGATCAATGGAACAGAACAGAAAACCCAGAAATAGACCCACAAATACATGGTCAATTAATTTTTGACAAAGCTGGAAAAGAATCTCCAATGGTAAAAAAGACAGTCTTTTTAACAATGGCATTGGGAAAACTGAACAGCAATATGCGAAGAATGAAACTGGACCACTTTCTCACATCATACACAAAAATAAATTCAAAATGGATAAAAGATCTAAATATGAGATACTTCTAAAGTAGAACATAGGTAGAAACCTCTTTGACCTCAGTCATGGCAACTTCTTACTAGACATGTCTCTGGAGGCAAGGGAAACAAAATCAAAAATGAACTATTGGGACTTCATCAAGATAAAGTTTCAACAGAGCAAAGAAAACAATCAGCAAAACTATAAGACATTCTATGGAATGGGAGAAGGTATTTGTAAATGACATATCTGATAAACAGCTAATATCAAAAATATATAAAGCACTTACAAAGTCAACTCCCAAAATATAAATAATCCCACTAAGAAATGAGTGGAAGACATGAATAGACATTTTTCCAAAGAAGATGTACAGATAGCCAACAGACATGTGAGAAGATGCTTAACGTCACTCATCATCAGGAACATACAAATCAAAACCACAATGAGATACCACCTCACACTTGTCAGAATGGCTAAAATTAACAACACAGGAAACAACAGGTCTTGGTGAGGATTCAGAGAAAGAGAAATCCTCTTACATTATTTGTGGGAATGCAAAGTGGTGTAGCCACTCTAGAAAACAGTGTGGAGATTCCTCAAAAAACTAGAAATAGAACTATCCTATGACCCAGCAATTGCACCACTAGATATTTACCCAAAGCATACAAAAATACAGATTTGAAGGGGCACAGGGCACATGCACCCTGATGTCTATACCAGTATTATCAACAATAGTCAAAGAATAGAAAGCAATAGAAAGATAGAAAGAGCCCAAGTGAATGGATACAGAAGATATGATCTCTCTCTCTCTCTCTCTCTCTGTCTCTCTCTCTCTCTCACACACACACACACACCATGGAATATTACTTAACCACCAAAAATAGTAAAATTTTACTATTGGTAACCACATGGATGGAGTGAGAATGTATTATGCCAAGTGAAATAAGTCAGTCAGAGAAAGACAAATACTATATGATTTCACTCACTTGAATGTTGAAAGAAATAAAACAGATTAACTAATGGGAAGGAAGAAAAAGAGAGAGAGAAACAAACCATAAGAGAGTCATTGATTGAGAACAAACTGAGGGTTGATAGAGAGACGTGGGTGGGAGATGGGTTAAATGGGTAATGGGCATTAAGGAGGGCACTTATGATGAGCACTGAGTATGATATGTAAGTGATGAATTACTAAATACTACTACTTAAGCTTATATTAGACTATATGTTAACTAACTAGAATTTAAGTAAAAAATTGAAACCAATGCACAATCAAAAGAATAAAACACATGATTGGGGTGTTGTTCCAATAATTTACAGAAATGGATTAGGAACCAAATATGCTCCAGAGGCCATAGTTTGACTACCCCTGCTTTAAAAGATGCAGTTGGGTAAATGATTTTTAAGATTCTATTTTGCAGCCTATGGTCTTTTAAAATATATGAATAATGAACATGATTTAAATAAATCAATCTGACATATTACAATACAGAGTGGGTATATAAACTATGTTAATACTGTCTAAAAATGGCCTGACAGAGGAATCGTGGAGTGGCGGACATAGTGGGGAAGTGTCGAGGTAATCTTTGCTGGAGCTGAGGTTCTGCTGTGAGCCTGGCAAAGGTCCGTCGGGAACATTCTCTGAGCCTCAGATGTAGAAGACAAGACTTGTCAGCACTGCCTAGCGGGATTGCCAAGAATCAGACGAGAAGATGGCGGAGGTGTAGGAGGCACAGAGAGCCCTGGGAATCAGAAGTCCAGCTAAAGAAGAGGAAATCACTCTAAAAGCCGGCAAGCGCAACAGCAGAGAGAAGAGAATAAGAACAACAATTCTAGGAGCAGAAAATCGACCACTTTAAGGAGGTAGGATGTGCGGAAAAGGTGAATTTAAAGCGACAGGAAGAGACCCCGGGGGGAGGGGCCGGCTCCCAGCAGCCGCAGAGTCGCGGAGCACAAAATCCGGAACTTCTAGTCCGCTCCGCTGAGGGAAATCGCTCCGGAGACTAACCGGGGGTTCAGCCCTTGCAGGAACAGTGTGATTTCAGGACCCGTGGGGTCACCGAGGGACCAGGGGAACCCGAGTGCAGCAGAGCTCCAAGGTATTGGGGCGGAGAAGCCAGCGGCAGAGAAGGAGCCGCGCAGCGCCGCATAGGCCTACCTTGGACTATAGGAACAGAGACATATAGTCCATATAGGGCTGCCGTACCTCAAGCGGGGACCCCACGGGAGGCGGCTCCGGAGACACCCCCTCCTTCCTCCTCCGGGAGGAGCAGTGCGGGCG
>CM053613.1:63263869-63293616 GCA_028646535.1 Procyon lotor
TAGGGATAGGGTGGCTGGGTTGTGGACAATGGGGAGGGTATGTGCTGTTAAGTGCTGTGAAATGTGTAAGCTGACAATTCACAGACATGTACCCTGGGGCAAATAATACATTATATGTTAATAAAAATTAATAAAAATAAATAAATATATAAAAATGGCCCGACAGAAGAGTGGTTAAAAGTAAGGTCCCTAGAGCCAGAACTGCCTGGCTTCAAATCTTAAATCCTCTATTTATGAGTTGTATAATCATTATAAAGTACTTTACCTCTCTCTACACAGTTTTCTCAAACATTAGTAGGGAATGGTGGCAGTTTTAAAACAAGTCTGTAACTTTGACACTTCTTCTATTGAGAAGTATGGTCTAGGCCTCTTCCCCTTGACTCTAAACTGCCCTTCATAATTCACTTGTAACTAATAAAATATGTAGACATGATCCTTTTCCAAGACTGAGTTAGAAAAGATCTTTCAATATCTACCTGGTTTCTCTGTTTTCTCTGACAGAATCCAGTTCATGTGTACAAAGCACAAGTATTCTGAGATCTACATACATACATACATACATACATACATACATACATATATACATACATTCAGTCAACAGCCCAGATGATATTCCAGCACACGGCCAGCATCAACTTGCCATCCATGTTAGAAATCTTGTCACTTCAGGCATCAGATAACTGTACCCTTAAGCTGTTACCCCACTATAGCTGCATGAAAGACCCTAAGCAAGATTCACTCAGGTGTGTCCTTACCAATTCCCAAACCAAAATATTATGAACAAAATAAAACAGTTGTTATTTGCCAACATTAAAGTTTGGAGAAATTGTGTATGCAACAGCAGAAACCAGAAGAGATATGATAAAAGTAATATTTCTTCTTATAGTTGTTAAATAAATTAAATGATCTAATATGTGTTAAAGTACTTAGTACAATGCCCAAGTATTATAAAGAATAAGTGCCTGTATATTAGAAAATTATTAATATATTGTTAAATTTCAGCTTCCTAATAGAATGAAAAGTAGTAAATTCTGAGGATAAAGTTTAAAAGAATAAGTATTGCTACATTAATAAAGAAAATATATTAATATGCAATGGAGTATCTTATACATGAGGCATAGTGCCTAGGGTGCATGATTCTTCTAGGGACATAAAAATGTTTTAATTTTTACTTCTTTTAAAATCAGAAGGAAAACATATCTAATGACAGTGAATATATGATAATTGACAAAGTCTGGATAATATTCCTCATTATAATGCAGCCATAACATATTGCCTTGGGTGTTGTATATAAGTGATGAATCACTGAATTTTACTCATGAAAGCAATATTGCACTGAAGTTAACTAAAATTAAATAAAAATTTTTAAAAAATAAAAAAAAAAGTTTTTTGTAGAGAAAGGACCCAAAAAGGCAAGAATCCCTAGACTTCACAAGAGTCATAGTATGTCTCCAAATATGCATAGAGACAATAGAGTCCCCTTTTAGAACTTCTAAACCTAGTGTTACTCTGAAATTATTGCTTGCGAACTTGTAATTTTTTTAGAAAAACTCTTCCTATTTGGATAATTGCTCAGTTCCTCATTAAGATAAGCCCCTGTGACATAATATGTACAAGATAAACTGGAATTTTTATTGGTTAAAATTCAAATGCTAGTGAAGTGAAAAAAAAGTAAGAAAGGACCTCAGGAGAAACATTTAGGGTGAATAATACATGATTGTTAAAGAGATGTCATACTTCTTGGTATTTCATTCTAAGTCTACTCTTAATTTTGTGCTTAAGGCCTCTACCTTCAAATTAAACTCTAAATAGCTTAATTTCTGAAACTATAAAAGAGGGTAATCTCTAAGAACTGTTAGAATTTTATATCTTGGTTCAAGGTTATATGGACATGAGAGATTTCCAATTTTTTTTAAAGATTTTATTTATTTATTTGACAAAGAGATCACAAGTAGGCAGAGAGACAGGCAGAGAGAGAGGGGGAAGCGGGCTCCCTGCTGAGCAGAGATCCTGATGCAGGGCTTGATCCCAGGACCCTGAGATCATGACCTGAGCCAAAGGCAGAGGCTTTAACCCACTGAGCCACCCAGGCGCCCCAAGAGAAGTTTCCAATTTTGAAAATATCTTTTAATCTGCTCCGTGAAAGATAATCTCAAGAGAATGAAAGGATAAGCCACAGACTTCTCTTGCAGAAGATAATATTTGCAAAAGACACATCTGGTAAATACTGTTTTTCAAAATATACAAGGAACTCTCCAAACGCAACAGTAAGAAAATGAACAAACCAATTTAAAAATGATTCTAGCACCTTAACAGACACTTTATCTATGAAACATACACATGGAAAATTAGCATATGAAAAGATGCTCAACATCCTATGTTATCAAAGAAATGCAAATTAAAACAAGAGTGATCACTGCATACCAGGATCACTCACAACACCAAATGCTGACAAGAATGCAGCATAGCAGGAACTCCTTCATTCATTGCTGGTGTGGATGTAAACTGCTAGAAAGGTTAGGTGACAGTTTGGTGATTTCTTATAAAACAAAACACAACCTTATCATATGATCTAGCAATCATATCCCTTCGTATTTACCCAAAGGAGCTGAAAAGTTAGGTCCACACAAAAGCCTGCACATGAATGTTTATAGCAGCTTTATTCATAATTATCAAAATCTGGAAGCACCCATGATGTCCTTCAGTAGGTGAATTGAAAAATAAACTATGGTACACCAGATGATAGAGTATTATTCAGTACTTAAAAATGATATGTATCCATGATAAGACATAGAAGATATGTAAGTGCATGTTACTAAGTGAAAGAAGCCAATCTGAAAAGGTTACATACAGTATGGTTCCAACTACATGACATTCCAGAGAAGGTGAAACTATAGAGAAAATAAAAAGATAAGTGGTTGTTAGGGATGGAGGGAGAAAGAAGATGACTAGGTAGAGCACAGAATTTTTAGAGCATTGAAAATACTCTATGTGATATTTTAATGATGGACATATGTCATTAGACATTTCTCCATGTACCCATGAAATGTACAACACTAAAAGTAAACCCTAATGTAAACTGTGGAAGTTGAGTGATTTTAAAAGGTCAATTGTAACAAATGTACCACTCAGATGAGGGATGTGGATAATAGATAATGGGAGAGGTTATGCATGTGTAGGGGCAGGAGTATATTTTTCTCAGTTTTTTGAGAACATTAAACTGTTCTAAAAAAAAAAAGTCTTATTTTTTTTTAATTTAAATTTAAGTTAGTTAACATACAGTGTAGTATTGGTTTCAGGAGTAGAATTTAGTGATTCATTAATTACATATAACTTTCAGTGCTCATTACAAGTGCCTTCCTTAATGTTCATCATCCATTTAGCCCATGCTCCACCCACCTACCCTCTTCAACCCTCAGTTTGTTCTCATTAGTAAAGAGTCTCTTATTATAATTTATATCCCTCTCTGTTTTTATCTTATTTTATTTTTCCTTCCTTTCCCCCATGTTCATCTGTATTCTTAAATTTCACATGAGTGGAATCATATGGTACTTGTCTTTTTCTTAAAAAAAAAAAAAAGCTTTTACAATGGTAAAACATATTAACAATCGTTGATATGTTTAGTCTGTCATTTACATGAAGGTATATCCCTATTTTATTTTGTTGACATTATGTTTCAGTAGCATGTAGGGAATATCTTTAAATTTTAAGTGGGATCTATGATTCCTTTAGCAGAATGAAGTATTAACAATCAATTTTTATTCTTCTGAGTTGATCTTAAATTAGTTCTAAAAAAAAGGCAATTATGAATCCTGAAAACACTCAACTCATCCATGTCTTAAGCACTGGTAATGAGAGAATACCTAGAAAAATTTTTTTTCAGCAAATTTTATTTCTAAATCAAGTCATTTCTGCTAGTTTATGAAATGCTGACCAAAGTAACAGTTACCTGACAAGTCTAAAAGAGAATCCTGACTTAGGCTTCTCCAGAAATAAATTACAGTGTGCTTTAGCTAATCTTCGTTGATTATTATTTTTTATTAAAAATCTCCATATTATGCAACTGCTGTGAAAAAATGCTCAAAGCAATACTTGCAATGTGGGGCTTATAAACTGGTTCATGAAGAAGAAATCTGCATATGATATGATAACATGTGCATGAAGTTCACTAGACAGGGAAAAAGAATCAGGTTCTGACTCCAATTCTATAACTTAGTAGTTGAAGAATTGTTATCAAATATTTTCTCTCCCTGAGCTTCACTTTATTCTTCTGCTAGAATGAAATAATTAAGCCTGCCCCATCTGCTGCAACATGTGTTTATGAGAGGAAAGAGTGTGGATATTACACATGAAACATTTAAATGGTAATGTAAGAGAGCAGGTTTGTTAATTGCAGTAATAATAGCAGTAGTGTTAATGGCAAGAAATAAGGTATAAATATATCAGACTGACAGCATATTATAGAAATTTAGATTTAGAAAGAAAACTTCACAGGTATGTCTTTACATTCAGAAGCTAATTAACTAGCAAACACTGCAAACAGAAAGCACATTGGCACCAGGAATATAAAAATCAATATAACTTTTTGTATTTAAAAAGTTTTGTTCAAAAGAGAACCTATATATAAACATAAGGTCCTGTAAAAACTTCAATGCAGGCCATAAATTTCCAGATAATTATTTTTCATGACTTAATAATATTCACAAATTAGGGGAGAGGCCCATAATGTTTAATTTTGTTGTTTAAAAATATTCAAAATTTTGTCATTTCACACAAGAAAGAAAATGTTATCATCTCAATGGGAGGAACATCATTACCTCAAAACAAAGAATGACATTCGCCTTGATAAAACATGTTCAATTTAGTAACCTTATATATACTAGATCATTGATTTTATTCATTCTCATTTCACTATGGAATTGTCAAAACCTAATGCATAAGAAAACACAATTTTAGAAAATCAAAATAAGTATATAGTGAGATTATAAAAAGAAGTGAGTACATTTTATTTATTTATTTATTTATTTATTTATTTATAAAGATTTTATTTATTTATTTGACAGAGAGATCACAAGTAGGCAGAGAAACAGTCAGAGGGAGAGGGGGAAGCAGGCTCCCTGCCGAGCAGAAAGCCTAATGTGTGGCTGGATCCCAGGACCCTATGTGTGGCTCTATCCCAGGACCCTGAGATCATGACCTGAGCCGAAGGCAGAGGCTTTAACCCACTGAACCACCCAGGTGCCCCAGTAATTTTATTTAATAAAGTTAGCATACACATATTTTAGGAAAGGTTTTGTCAAAGAAGTTACTTACAAACTGAATCCTGAAATATGAAAGATAATAGAAGATGAAGCAAAATTAAACAAATTTATGGTTAAGAGGTTGAATGACTTGCCTAAACTTAGTCAGTGTTCAATCTAATTCCTGACACAAAAGCCAGACTCTTAATGACTACTACAAATTATATTTTTCTATCCGTAAAATGGAATTTCTTTTTCTTTCTTTCTTTCTTTCTTTCTTTCTTTCTTTCTTTCTTTCTTTCTTTCTTTCTTTCTTTCTTTCTTTCAGAGAGAGAGAACGTGTGTACTCCAATGGGGAAGGGGCAAAGGGAGAGAGAGAATCTTTTTTTTTTTTTTAAAGATTTTTTTTTAATTTTTTATTTGACAGAGAGAGAGAGAGCATAAGTAGGAAGAGAGAGAGGGAAGCAGGCTCCCTGCTGAGCAGAGAGCCCGATGTGGGGCTCGATCCCAGGAACCTGAGATCATGACCTGAGCCAAAGGCAGAGGCTTGAACCCACTGAGCAACCCAGGCGCCCCGGGAGAGAGAGAATCTTAAGCAGGTTGCACACCCACATTGAATCTCAACACAGAGCTGGATCTCATGACACTGAGATTATAACCCAGGCTGAAATCAAGAGTCAGATGCTTATCCAACTGAGCCACCCAGGTACCTCTTTGAAATGGAATTTTCAAATATAAATTTCTTAGATTACTTAGATTATTGTGATTACATAAGACAATTCATGTAAAAACCTTAGCATACTTAGCACATACTAAGTGCTTAACTAAACATTATTAATAACTTTTCTTTTACCATTACTTTTAGTACTATTACTATTATTTTATATAGTTAGAGTGAAAGATTCAGCAAGGTGTGTGAAAGGTGGAGTGAGTGATAGGTACGTTCTGGAACATAATGCATTTTTTATATTATACTGGAACTTTGGGAGAGCCAATCAATATTTTGTTCATAGAAGACTCTTTTTGATATTACCATAGAAACATATTTGATACAAGAATTGAAACACAAATATTAGTTTGGCTCCTGTTCCAATAGTCCATGTGACACAGAATGATGGCATACTATGGAGAAAATGGCTATTAAGAGAAAGATAGTAGTAAGGATTGCAGAGTTATTTAGGAAACAGTGAATGTGGTGAACCATTATGTGTTGGGATGTTTGTGAAGGAGATAGAAGAGTTTAAGATGTACCCCAATTTTATGATTTATGATAACATTTCTAGATATTCAGAGTGAACTATTGTGCATAGTGATAATTTATTATTATTATTATTATTATTATATTAAAATAAACCCTGTGGGCTCTGAGGGTTGAGGGCTAAAGCAATAACTGAAATAATCCGTAAGGTGGTAGAAATCAAGTCTAAAAAGTCTATCATTTCTCCCTATAGAGAGAATTAAAATGTTGGGTGGTAAAAACATGCACTATTTGTATTGTATTCCAAAGGTTTAAAGAAGAGGATATTGGACTAATCAACCACTATTATGTGAATTTTATTGATCTAAATATATGGTTTTGTAATAAGGCTAACCTATCCCAGAAGTAAATGCAATCATGCTCAAAGTAAAATGCTAGCAGCACTCACTGACAGGGAAAACATACTAAAAGGCAGATTTAGTTAAGGAAATGATGAATGAAAACTTCAAGATCTAGTCTGGAAAATAAATTTTTAGCTTTGTAAATAGCAATGTTAACTGTTACAGAAAAAGATCTCTGCATTTATTTATTGATTGATTGATTTTAAAGATTTTTGTTTCTTATTTATTTGAGAGAGAGAGAGAGAGTGCATATGAGCGAGTACAAGCAGGGGGAGTTGCAGAGGGAAAGGGAAAGCAGGCTCCCTGGGATCATGACCTGGGCTGAAGGGAGATTCTTAACCCACAATATTTGACTTTTATACAATATATATTTGTCAACTCAATAAATTAATTTGAGTTTTATTAATATTTTGTTTTTATTTTGGAGGAAAAGTTATACTAGCTATTTACTGGGTTGTCCATATAATATTACTGTCAGGTCAGTGGCAATTTCGACATCTTAATAAACAATATATAAGTTACAAGAAGCTTAACCTATCTTTTGTTAAAAATATGAGGTGGAGACAATAACCAAACTATGGAAAGAACCGAGATGTCCATCAACAGATGAATGGGTAAAGAAGAAGTGGTATATATATATGCAGCCATCAGGAGAAACAAAATCTTGCCGTTTGCAATGACATGGATGGAACTAGAGGATATTATGCTAAGCAAAATAAGTCAATCAGAGAAAGACAATTATCATATGATCTCTCTGATATGAAGAGTTTGAAAGGCAGGGCGAGGGTTCATGGACGGTGGGGGAGGGAAATGAAACAAGATGGGATCCTGAGGGAGACAAACCGTAAGAGACTCCTAAACCCATGAAACAAACTGAGGGCAGCTAGGGATGGGTGTGGGGGTAGGGATAGGGTGGCTGGGTTATGGACATTGGGGAGGGTATGTGCTATGGTAAGTGCTGTGAAATGTGTAAGCCTGATGATTCACAGACATGTACTCTGGGGCAAATAATACATTATATGTTAATAAAAAATAAAAATATGAAGTGGAGAGTAAAGTTAAGATGTTGGGATTTTCAGTTGCTAAGATAATTCCAAAATTTTCTTCATACTTAAAAATTTCCAAAATTTCTTAAAATTAATTTCAAATTCACATGTATCAAAATTATGCCATTGAATAAAGAGACTATTGATACCTGGGAAGGGAATAATTCTTTGCATTGGTCCTATTAACTCAATAGTCTTAAAACCCTATAGAAAATAAACAATTTTAACTTCCCTTTATTGATTAATACCCAAAATAGATGTTTGAGTATAGCACAGCATTTGTCATGGCATTTCTTTTTTTTTTTTTTTTTTAAAGATTTTATTTATTTGACAGCGAGAAACACAGCGAGAAAGGGAACACGAGTAGAGGGAATGGCAGCGGGAGAAGCAGGCTTCCCGCTGAGCAGGGAGCCCGATGCGGGGCTCGATTCCAGGATCCTGGGAACATGACCTGAGCCGAAAGCAGACGCTTAACGACTGAGCCACCCAGGCGCCCCAGTCATGGCATTTCTACCAAAGAGAGTTTCGAGAAAAAAAAAAAAAATCAATACTCTGGATAAATCTGGATTAAGGTGTACTGAAATGGACAATGGGGGACGTTGTCTTCTTATGACCAAATTATTGGCAAAGCTATTAAATCTTCTTAACAGATCCAAGTGAATAAATAGATAAATAAATAAATAAAATTAAATATTTTTATTAAATGCTTTTAAGTAGGAAAATTATCATTTAAATAGTAAAATGGCTTGACCTTTGCTAGTTTTAAGTCCTCTGCTCATTTTGTAATTAGACTGCTGATTTTGTTGTTTTTGTGTTGTAGAAGTTCTCTACATATTCTATATATTCACCATTTGTCATACATATGGTTTGCAAATATTCTCTTCCATTATCTATAGATTTTTATCAACATTAAATGAAGGGTCCTGTCTACCTTTTTCATCCCTTTTTTATCCTTGGTGGCTAACATACATTACACCATTGATTCATATGCTTTCAATTATATATGTTTATATTCTTTAATTTATATAAGAAAGAAAAATGGATGTTAAAACATAAAATATTAGCTATCACCATTCAATGATGGAAATGATCATTTATATCTGTAGCTTTATTTCTCTCTATTTTCCAGATTTTGTGTATTAAAACATACATTTTTACATTAGAGAAAATTGTTAACCTTTCCTGCAAAATGTTCACGTTAGAGAAAAAATTTCATTATATAAAGAATTAAATAGAATTTAAAGTTACAGGAAGACCTCACTTAACATGTTCTCACTGTCAAATCTGTGGTACCTCCTTAACATTCCCAAGGATATAAATGTAAGATACAATGCTGTGTCTTGCATAGATTTATAGTTATCTTCACAAAAACCTTTGGTGGCAGCCACTATTTTTATATTACCAATTTATGGAGGGAGAAACCGAGGCTTGAAGAGATTAAGTAAACACACACACACACACACACACACACACACACACACAAATAATTATTGGCCCTAGGATTAAATGCAGAAATTCTTAATGGAAACCCTGCCTCCTACTACTTCACTGAATTTTACTGTCTGAACAAAACAAAATTTGCTCTATGAAAGTTATCAGTGATGGTCATCACTTTTTTCTTAATCCACTAAGGGCATCGCTGAGCCCACAATCATTTTAAAAACTCCTCATCATGAAACAAGCAGATGAAGCAGGATGTTCCAGTAAGAACTAAATGACTGTTTTCTTCAAAGAACCTGCATAAATTAGAATTAAGCAAAGACATGTCAACTACATAGGCTTAAATAAAAAAATTCAATTATCATTTATTTAAAAATAAACTAATTTACATTTAACCATAAAATGCTGGTGACTTATGATGTTGAACTAAATATTAAAGTAAAAAAAAGTCATTAAATTATTCACCATGGAAGCAAATAAATATAAATTACCAACACTTAGCTATAGTTGAAAAGAAAACATAACAGTATATAGTGCTATCATTTTCCAAACAACAAGACATACTTAATATTTATGGGAGACTATCCTTTTCCCTGACATTGATTCTAGCATGTATCCAGCATATAGATTTTATATAAGGGCCATTAAGTAACATATAAGCAACTGCTCCAGTATTGCTTTGCAGAAGATGAATGGACAACATTTATGTTTCCCTGCCAGAAAGAAGTTTATAATTAAATCTATATGTATAGACAACACTTACATGGTAGGGCTAAGTGTTATAAACTAGAAAAATCCAGATAATGTGACAATAAAGACATAGAGTTTAAATAACCTGGAAGAATATTTAACATATACTTTTGGTAATTATCTATTTATAATCGACTTATGATGTATATGCTTTAAAAATTCCACTTCTCAGACTTAAGCCTGTGAACAAGAGTTGCCATTGAACAAGTTTCTCAGTAGGACCCAAGTATCTCTCTAAAATAACAAAATTTTTTGAGATTTTTGGGAGTATGGATTATAGTGAGTTAATAATTTTATTTCTAACAGTTCATAGTGCTAATATTTCACGTTAATTAAAAAGTCATATTCTCAAAGCAAGATATGCAGATAACATACTTGATATCAAGTTATAAAAATTTAACTTGCCAGAACTAATTTAGCAATTAAGAGAGAAACTCCATTTATTTTTACACAAGGTTGTGTATATTAGCCGTAAAAAAAAGATCTAAATCTGCATAAGCATATGGACAATCATTGCATTGATATTCAAAGGTTGTGCTAAATATGGAAGAAATGTTGTGATTGGAAAATATGTTAGGACATGTTACCAGTCAGCTACCACAATTATAAAAGAATATAAGAATATAAGTGTGGTTTCTATGAAATATATTATAGGTCTAAATGTTATAACTCTATTTTGCATATGTTGTATTAATATCTCCATTTCAAATACTAATAATATTTGAATGTCATGGCTACAAATATCATGAAATAATTCTACTTCAAGTTCCTGAAAATGCAATGATAGCAAATGTTTTATTAAAGAAACTGAAACCCTATAGGAAATGTAAAACTAAGTATTTAAACTTTGCCAATAAGCCTGTGAAATCCATTACAAATATGTTGTTCTTTCATTAAAAAGAAAAGTCAGTGTTAACTGATGCCACGGAATTGGAGGTCACCCCCAACTTATGCTGTTGTAAAATAATGACACTCTAATGGACTAAATAAATACTGCACCATAATTAACTTTAAATGCAGTTATGCAATAAGATGTGTTTGATTTGGAAATGTGACTCTTAAAACTACCCATACAGGACTTTCAGCTACCACTGAGAATGTAGAAAACTAGGAAGTAACATCATTCCCACCTGTTCAACAACACCATCATCAGGAGAAACAACAACAAAGCTGGACGATCAGCAAATCCACAAATTTCCAACCCATAAGAAGCTAAGATCACAGACCAACCAACTAACTCAAAATCTATGGAAAGACAAGCAGCTTCAGGGGGCTCAAGCACTTATGTCCATGAAACAGACACCAGTGGACACAAGTAAGAGTAATTCAGCTAAAATTCAGTCCTTTAAGTAGAGTATGAACTAGTGACAGAATACAGAACTCCTGGGAAGAAGGGTGCAGACACAAAGGGAGTCCCCATCCACTCGCAGGCTATTTTGAAGGATCTCTTCAGGTGCTCAGGAAAAATATTGATGACAGTACTGAGAAAGCATTCCTTATGGTATAGACATAGAGGAGGTGACCAGCAGCCATCCAGAGAATCATCTTCGCTAACTGTTTTACAGACAAAAAGTTCAACTTACTGGGAGAAGGATTAGAGGATCTTTGAGAGCACTCTTCCCTTCCTCCATCCCACCTGCCATCCCCCCTCAATACACACAGAACAAAGTGCTGCCTAAGATTCAGCCTTAGAAAGAGAAAGTCTCTGTCCAATTACCCTTCCCACCATGAAGTCAGTAAGCACCGAGCAACAGGTGACAGATCTCACTTCAGGGAGAAGGGAAAAGAACATGGAGAAAGACCCACTCTGAGGAACAGCATCAAGGAGAGACCTAAGTCTGCGAATGGAGCAGACATTGAGAAAGTATGGGGAAGAGACACACCTCTAACAAACCACCCTAAGCTTGGAGTACCACTAGGGAAATTTGCAACTAGTGTGCACTGACATATCCAAGCCCAGAGTTGGTCTGGAGACAATTATTATTACTTGGAATTAAGATTCTTCTGCTAATCAGAAATTAGACAGAAGTAAAGTCTTTTGCACTTGATTTTTAGTTGCTATGTTTTTGACCATAAACAAAGCAGGTGATATATTTTTCTTAACAAATATTTAATTTTTGTGTGAACTACTACTGAACAAGAAGCCAGGATTACTAATGCTACTGTCATTTTTTTCATACATGTTATTTCCTTAAAAATCTTAAAATGAGTATTACATTAAATAGTGAGTGTCAGGTTGCTGACTACTTTAAAAATTGAAATAAAATTTTTAAAAAATTGTAGTGGAAAGGGGAATATTTATATATGCATATCACTATTCATTTTAGTGGATGACTGTACTTCTAACAGATTATCCATTTGTGCTGGCTTGACTAACATTCCAGATACGTGAGCAATCTTCTTAGGGTTGACTGTTTTTTTGCTCTCTCCTTATATATACTATCTGAGAGACAAAATGCATGTATAACAGTCTGCTAACATCCTGGAGAATTGAGAAGAAAATCAGGAATAGATGTAAAATACAAAAAAAATCTCATTTAGACTAGTTATTAGGACTCAGTTCATTCCCTTCTGTTTTACCATAAAATTAGTATTTATTGTCTTCCCTTGTGACCCACTTCCTACCATGAGGAACTCATAAAATAGTGAGAAACACACACACACATACACACATGCACACACAGGCACACCTGTCATCATCATCATACCATATGGTAAAGAACTAAGGGAGAAATGTACAGCAGTGTAGCTCTACAAATGCAGAGCATTTTGAAAGCATAAACATCATGACAACTAATCCAACTCTAAGTTGAAGGTAAAATAGGAAGAAGGTAGCTTATTTGAGAAGACTTCCTAAATGCTTGATGTGAGTTAAACCACATCATGTACATTAATGTACATTAAAAGTACATTCAGGACTATATATTACTGAATTCTTACTTTTCTCAAGTTGATATAATAGAAAGGGAGAGAAGGATGTGATTCATATGTGATTTTTTTTTTTTAAGAGAAAGAGGGATGGAGAGAATGAGAGTGAGAGAATCTTAAGCAGGCTCCATACAGAGTGGGCCCAGAGTGGGGCTTGATCTTACAACTCTGAGATCATGACCTGAACTGAAATCAAGAGTCAGAAGCTTAAACAACTGAGTCATTCAGGCGCTCCTCACATGCAATTTCTTAAGGGTGGTTCATAAAAATGGAAAAAGAATGCCCTTGTTTCTCACTTGATTTATGAACTTAGATCACAGTTTGGGATGGACACTAAACTGTAACTTGGGCATTGAAATAATGAAAATGAAAGAAAATATATCAATTTTTTCACACTGAATAAAGTATGTCTGTGAAACTTTTTATTCAGTTAAGTGTGTGTGCATGTATGTGTTTATGGGTACATACTCTGGGTCCATAAAGTATTTCTTAATAAGTTCCCCAGATTCCAATGTATTTTGTTAGAAATCATCAGCCAGTAATAACCAATCTTTTACATATTTTACTACTCCTCCATATGTTTTGGGTACTTCCCAAAGTACTTCCCAGGGGTACTTTGTACCTCTTTTGGGTACAAAAGTACTAAAAGTAACTAAAAGCAGACCAATATGTGGTGGTTCTGTATCTGCTGTCTGTATGTTTTCATATTGTAATGACTGAATGGGTCAAACTGAGGTCATTAAGGAAGTGATCTTTTGTATTCTTGACTAAGGAATTTCTTAAAATTTTTCCTCTATATAGGATCATGTTCAGACATCATATATACATTTTCCCCAGAATAAAGTATTTAATACCCCCAGTATAGGAAATAAAGGCAAAAAGATAAATCAACTCATTGACCCTATAGACAACAAAGAGAATAACATTGTTATGGTTTATTGACTGGAACACATGCACTATTCTTAACCTCACCATAACCCTACAATAATGGGATTATTAATCCTATGTGAATGGTAAAGATACCCAGATTTAGAAAGTTTAAGTAATTGGTACTGAGTCAAGAACTTATTTTCTTAAAGATTTTATTTACTTATTTGACACTATGAGAGAGAAAAAGAAAGAGTGCAAGCAGGGGAAGTGGCAGGTAGAGGAAGAGAGAGAAGCAGACTCTCCACAGAGCAGGGGAAGCCCAATGTGGGACTCAATTCCAGGTCCCTGGATCACTACCTAAGCCAAGGGCAGATGCCCAACCAACCGAGCCACCCAGGCATCCCTGAGTTAAAAACTTTTTATGACACAGTAAAAGGATTCTAATTTAGATTGAGCTGAGTCCAGACCTCATGTTGTCTGTCTATTGATATTTGAATTTTTTTTTTTAGAGGAGAGAGCTGGGGGGCAGAGAGAGAATCTTCAGCAGGCTCCATGCTTCTCAAGGAGTCTGACGTGGGGTTTGATCTCACAACCTTGAGATAATGACCAAAATCAAGAGTTGGATACTTAACCAAATGAGCCATCCTGGGGTCCCTTGATACTTGTATTTTTAAGCTAATTATTTATTTAAGATGGTTATGTTTATTATTAATATTCCTTTTATTAAATAAAAGTGTTCATGATACCATATGAAATTACATTTTAACAGTTATCATTTATACATAAAGGGAGAACAATGAAGTCTACTGTTCTTTATGTTTATATTTAATCAGAAAAATAAGCAATTAATTTACTTTAAGACTCAAATTGATATAATAGACATATAATATTAGTTGTTTTGATACGGATTTTAGTTTGTGATTCCCATATTTTTCTATTTGTCATTACTAAAATGTCCTCCTCCTCAACTTTGGTAATTCCGTTGTATGATTTAGAATTTCTATTTGGGGGGTGTCTGGGTGGCTCAGTGGGTTAAAGCCTCTGCCTTCAGCTCAGGTCATGATCTCAGGGTCTTGGGATCGAGCCCTGCATTGGGCTTTCTGCTCAGCAGGGAGCCTGCTTCCCCCCCCCCCCACCGCCTGCCTCTCTGCCTACTTGTGATCTTTTTCTCTCTGTCAAATAAATAATAAAATCTAAAAAAAAAAAAAAGAATTTATATTTGGGGTAATAGTGTCAGTAAGCCATGCTGCAATTAATATAGACCTGAAAATTAAGTGCAGTTTTGAACCTGAGATTGAGATCAGACTCGCTTTTCATGTACCTGTTATTATATTTCTAATAAAACATGTTTTTTATTGAATAATTATATAATATATATGTTATTTACATAAGTGGTATAGAAAATGAAATACCAATTTAAACAAGATTGTTGACAAATGTACCAATCCTGGGAATTTTGACTTGATTCTTATTTTCTAACTTTAATTTTTTACTCCCACTATAAGTTTTTATTTAGCTTAATCAGTTTCAGGCAAGCATGCTTTATATTTAGGAGTTCTTTGGTTTCTCATGCTCAGGAATTCTGAGAGTTTTAATCTGCTAGACCTGCTTCCCACCTGTCAGACTATATTAGAATCTGAGACTCTTATTTACAAATGTCCTTGTACTTCCATGTAAATTTAGAATTAGCTCTCTTGTTTCTCCAGCTCTGTTCTATTATAGTTTCTGAAACATTCACTTATAACCATGGCTCTTACAGTATCTAAGAATCACACAAAAATCACAAATTTCTTGTAAACAGAGATTCTGCTATAGGGAGTCTCATATCAGAGTTATAAGTACACATTTCAAAAATCTTCCAAATCCTTTGATGCACAAGGCCTCGGCTACTCTTTGAGAAACATTACATAATCTCTTGCTCCCAAACACCACAGTGTAGACCACCACAGCCAGCCTCAGGAGCTGGTTCACAGTTCAGACCAGACCTCCCTGCCTGTTGCTTCTGGACCCAGCCTCCTTGCAAATCCCATGATTCTTTACTGAGCCCTAGTTGTGCCTCTTAACTATGAATAGATGAATTAGGATAAGATGAAGCTTTTTTCCACTGTGTTCTGCTTTCCAAAATGCAGTAAAAACTAACTAAATAAATAAAAGATAATTTTCCCATAATACACTTTTACCACTCTCTCTTTTTACTCAACATTTATTGAAGCAAGACAGGCACTAGGAAGAAAAATGCACCTCTACTTGGCCTTTCTGATATGTCTCCTAGATCCCTTTATTTATAATGCTTTATGTGATCATGCAGAGTTCCCTAAACCCTTTTTCAGCAGTACAAGTCAATTTCACACATATTGAATACTGTTTACTTCTCTGCTTTTCTAAGTAACCACTTGCACTATCAACCTGACTGAAGTTGACAGCAATTACTTTTTAAATGAACGAAAATGCTTTTGACAATTTCAAATATTCTCTGTATAACTTTTTTTTTTTTCTTAAAGATTTTATTTATTTGACAGAGAGAAACACAGCGAGAGAGGGAACACAAGCAGAGGGAATGATAGCGGGAGAAGCAGGCTTCCTACAGAGCAGAGAGCCCGATGCGGGGCTCGATCCCAGGACCCTGGGATCTGACCTGGGCAGAAGGCAGACGCTTAACGACTGAGCCACCCAGGCGCCCCTCTCTGTATAACTTTTAAACAATTATGCATAACTGTACATTTTCTCACACACACCTAGTATTATACTCCTGATTTTATATTCACCAACTGCGTAAACATGAGAGCACTGTTATAAATACACTGGTACTACTGAAAATTAATTTTAAGATTTAAAACAGAAAGAAAGTTATAGTGGAAAGGCATGAAAATTTATGTTGGATACCTATCTTTTCAGTTTCTTTCATTTAAGCCAGCTTCATCATTTTGGATCCTGTTTCTTCAAATGGAAGTAGAGTGTAGTTAGAAGTGCTAAATTGCTGTTAATAAAAATATCTTATTTCAGTGTTTTAGTGTTTGTTTTTATTTTTTTCAGATTCTGCATTTGTTTTTACTGGCTAACAAAGATAACATAATTAAGATAAGTGAGAAAATTAAGCTATATTACCTCATTTCACAGTACTGTGAGTGGGGCTAAGGATCAAAATTCCAAAGTTTTTGCCAAATCTTATGTATGCTGAACAATCAGAACCAGAGTAGATAAATATGTTTGCTAGTGTATATTAATTAATCATTAGCTTTGCAAAGAGTGTTTCTAAGCCAAGAATAAGATAGACACTTACATTTTCTTTACAAGATAGAACGTGAGGGGCGTCTGGGTGGCTCAGTTGATTAAGCATTTGCGTTTGACTCAGGTCATGATCCCATGGTCCTGGGATCGAGTCCTGCATCAGGCTTTCTGCTTGGAGGGGAATCTGCTTTTCTTTCTCCCCTTTCCTCGGTGCTTGTGCAAGCTCTCTCTCTCTCTCAAATAAATAAATAAAATAGCAGAAAAAAATCAAAAAAGAAAGGACATGAGAAATTTACTTCCCACAGGTATTATCTAAAGGAAGAGAACATAAGTGAGAGAAGAAAAGGTGAAAAGGAGAAAGTCAGAGCAAGCCACCAGGACAACATGAAATAGAGACATTCACAGTGAGCAGAGCAGGTAGAGAGGCTCTCGTGTTCTCCAAATGTATTATGTGAATTTAGACCATTTTCACTTCAATAAAAATGAAAACATAAACTGAAGAAGTAGGGATTTCTGGGCAACTGTCGATGTTGTGGATTTAACAATATCCACTTCCTATTTTACAGGGCTTGAGTGCGGCTTAGGTAACATATTGTGTCTGAATCTATGTTGTACTCTATAAGATCAAGATCATGCATAAGCGTATTTATAAAGTCATTGAAAAAGCATAAAGGCTCATGGTTACAGAGAATGCAGACAAAAAAACCCTGGTAAATATGTTTTAATCACAAAACATATTCTAATCAATTAAATTTAAAATCTAGTGTTTTATTTTCTTTTGTGATGTTAATAATTTTCTACATTAACTTAGAAAAAATGTCATATATATGTAAGAGTGAAAGTGTATAGAATAGTTTACTAAGAACTAGTGGGAGTTCAAGAGGCTCTAATAAGCATTGTTTTATCTATGAATCCCAAATGCTTTTTAAAAATCTCTAGAATCACAGTGATAGCAAAACTAAAATAAATTAATTTTCAGTGACTTAAAGCAAGACATCAATCTATTGTTGCTACAATATTGATTGAATGTATGTCAATTTGGATGGACAGGTCATGTACCATGACTTGTAGTACAACTCTTGACAGGTCCGTCCTCTTAAAAAATAGATATTAATAGTTTTTGAATGGACCAAAGTAAGTTTCAAACTCATAGCATAACTACATTATATAATTACATTAACTTTGTTAATGCAAACTTTTAGAGTAAGTCATCTATCAATGGTACCACAATAAAAACGTCCTTCAAAAATTATAATAAACTTTCAGAAGAGAATGTTTAATATCATGAAAGAGTTAAAGTTAGACAGAAATTCTCAAGCAAATACTTGGTTTCTTAGCACATTATTTGAGAGCAAAAATAGAAGTGAAATTTATATAGAAAAATATATAACAAGCACGATTAGGCAAGGTGTAGCTTACATATTTATTAGAGCTACGAATAGTAATTTTAAAAAATTAAAGTGATTCAAATTACTATAAAGTTGATACAAATTAGTTCAAAATAGACTTGAGCTAAAAATTAAAGTCATAGAAATATATAGTGAAGAGAAAATTATAACAGTTTACATTTACACATTCAAAATTTTATGTTACTTCTTGGTATGCTATGAATCTCACAGTAATTTTATTGGTTTATTCTTTCAAATTGTAATTAATTTCTCCATTATGTATACAGACAGATAGATTCATGTATAGAAACATACTTGTAACTTAAAAATTAAGATTTTTAACTTCCCCATTTTGTCACTTCAGACTAATGAGCAATAATAACTCCAGTGTGGGTATGACATCATTGTCAAGATTGACAAGAAAAAGCTTATTATGGTGCTAGAAATGTTGAGAAAATTGTTTTTATACCTTAAAGCATGTTCTAAATATATGACAATTATTTGAAGGAGAAATTACTCTTTATTAAAAATATACCCCACAAGTAAAGGATAAGGTTAAATATCAGTCTTCCATTGATCTTTCTAATAGAATTTCAAACCCTAAGGTTAAAGGATATAGAGAAAAGAATCACAGTACTTAAAGCAAACAGGCTATGTGGGAGAAACCAACAAGAAGCTCCTCTCAATCAAGTGTCTATTCTTACTTAAAGACGCTCCTGATCCAGCTCTAATAGCACCTCTCTTGGTTCCCACTGCACTTATGAGAGGCAGGAAAGTGCAATGACTGAATGTGGCCACTGGCAACGGTTATCCTGGCCTCAACTCCTGATTTTAGTTCCATGGATTAAGCAAGATATTGAATTGTTATGTGCTTAATATGGCGTCTAAAATCATACACTGTCTAAAATTTTAGTATCCATGTATTTAGAACTAGACTATGAAATTTTTAAATCTGCATGTTTTATTCATTTTTATATCTTCTGCATTTGCACAATGAATAAACTATTTTTATTGATAGGCAAAAAAGAAAGTAGAGACAGAAAGAGGTAGAGAGTGGGGGAGAACACCCAAGTTAAGTCTATTTCAGTTATAAGGATCTTCTCCTTGGGTGATGAAGAGTTGACATAAAAATTGGGTTAGGAGATGATTTTGAGTAGCTTAGCATGAACATAAACCTATGGACATTAAGACATTGAGAATGCATATATTCAATTAGGATTCACATATTGACCTCTAGGGTCTTTAACTATGACTTGAACACAATTTTGATTCAGAGCTTGCAGTTAAGAAATTAAATAAATACATAAAACCAACACAGATATATCTTTAGGGACAAAACTGACTTCAAAGTTTTAAATTTGTAAGAAAACAAGACATGGAGAATTAAAGAGTTTCCAATAGGAAACAAACAAACTAAAAACAGAAAAGCAATTTTCCCCCAAAGCAGTTCTGTTTTCTTTTTAGAGAAAGAGAGAGAAAGAGCAAGTGCATGTGGGATGGGGTGTGATTGGGAAGGGAAGAGGGAGAGGGAGATAGAGAGAAGCTTAAGCAAGCTCAGCATGGAGCCCATGAGAGACTCTATTCGGGGCTCATTCTTATGACCCTAATATGACCTGAGCCAAAATCAAGAATCAGACACTTCACTGACTGAGCCAGCAAGGCACCCCTTGAAAAGCAGTTCTTAAAAAGAGGGCACATGTGAACCAGTTTGGATTTTTTTCATTTAAAAACAAAAAACAAAAAAAATCCTTTCAAGAATTTTATTGGAATTATGGGAGAGAGTTTAGAGTTCTGGGAATGTGACAGAGTTGACTATATGGGATGCATTTTTCAGGATAGAAAATTGTGCAGTTCAGTCCAAAGGGACAGATCTCCTATAAAAAGTAAAAGTGTGACCTATTCAAATTGTATAGTGCTGTTTGAAAAAGTTGAAGCAACTTGAAATTACATATTTATTAGAGCTATAATAACATGGAAGGTTATCATGAATATCAAAAAAGACATATTTATTTCTTTTCTTTGTTTTTTCCTTCTTTCCTTTTCCATTCATCCATTTATTCACTCAACAGGGAACATGAATTAAGGTTGTATACAAGGTACTATCCTAGGTCCAGGAGAAATAAAAATTAGGAAGTAAAAATAGGTCTTAAAGAACAGAGTTTAGTAAAGTAGGAAAAATAATTATAATGAATTGTATAAATATAAAATGGTATTTTTTTAAAATATAAAACAGTATTAGTGCAAAAGATGGATGGAATGATTGATTCATTCAAGGATAAGACAAAGAATTAGACAGTAAAGGCCATATAGGAAGATTCTGAAGCCACCTGAAAGGAAAGATAGAATTTCATACCTAGAAAAACAAATGAGGGGCATCTGGGTGGCTCAGTCAGTTAGTAACATGTAGAACTCTTGATTTTGGCTCAGGTCATGATCTCAGGGTTGTGAGAAGGATCCCAGCATTATCTTCCATGCTGGGTGTGGAACCTGCTTGGGATTCTCTTTCTTCCTCTCCCTCTGCCCCTCCCCCCCTTAAAAAAAAAAGAAAGAAAAACAAATGAAATCATTTTAGCCATAGGAAATAGTATATTTTTTATAAAGTAGGTAAGAAACCACATAATGAAGGATAATGCTTACTCATTGACTTTTAAAAACCTTTAATTAAGTAAGTCAAATAAATCTGTTTTCTAAAGAGAGATAAGCTTTATTCTGACTTTCTTCTGGAATTGAGTAGTAATTTATCACCTTGATGTTGAATGATTGCTTTTCAGATGGATCTATTTCAGTTTTCCCTCTGCTCTTAAGATGTAGTGCTTATTCCTAGGAAGGAGAAATTAATTTTAATTAATGTCTCTTTCTCAAAGTTTGGAGTCGTAGGGGTTTTTAAGTAAAAGCCCACACTGTAACAACTTGTCCCCATTGATATGGCATTAAAGTACAACCTTGCCTCTAGTTTCTGAAATCTCAAATCAGCATTTTATCCCCTCAGCTGTTCTTTTTTTACTAACTCGTTAATTCCTAAATTTTCCGTATCTTCCCCTAAAAAGAAAAATTTCTCTCACATGCTCCATTCCATGCTCATGACTACAGCTTTGATTTGCACTATTGATGGGTTTTCTCAGACATTAAATCATTACCATTAATAATTCTGATAAATTTATTGATTACATAAGTGAAATACCTTCCCACAAGTCAAACTTATGTAACTGAGAGTATCTAATACTTATTTATATATCTATTTCATTAATGCAATCAATAGCTATATTACGATGAAGCTTTGTAGATCTTCTCAAATGGCTCTTTTAAGAGGGCTTTATTCACAGAAGAAAAACAGTTAATAATATTCAAAATTAATAAATACATAAAGAATAATAAGATATGATTTTGGACAGATCATTTTTATGAGAACAAAAACATTGTATAAGCATATTAATGATAGTAAAATATATTACAGATGCAAATAAAAGTGTTAAAATTAAGCCATCAATTTAAATCATCAAATATATTGAGTATATACAAAATCAATAAAGAGCTTAATTATGACTAACTTGTATAATTGAAAGAAATATACCAATATAAGTATAACTGTAAGTGAACCTCAGCTAAACCTGGGTAAACAATAAAATAAATGAATTTATTTTGAAAGTCCCACTGCCCTAATTTGTTCATTCCTACAGACCATTAGATTAGCCTATCCTATTGAGTTTTGTAACTATTTTATCCCCAGTACCAAGCTCAGTGTGTAGCATAAAAACTGGTGCTTAATCTATACTTGGTAAATAATTAGATGAATGGCATCATGCTATTATGATTTTACTTTCATTTGATTCTGTGTGTACCATCTGAATAAGTCTAAATAAATTATGTTTACTTACACATTTTTGATCCAGCAGGTTTCTTTATGCCACTAAAGCTTAAATTTCTCCTATCTCATTTTCCTTTTAGTTTTATTTTAGAAAATAAGGCCAATTAATTTAAGATGTCTATAATTAAATTGATTTTAATATGTCAATTTTTCAAAAAAGGCCAAGACCATATGGCATGTATCTTTGTATTCCCAAAGAAATTTGTCTCAGAGTAGGTAATGGGATGAAAGTGGATACAAGTTGATTTTCTAGTTCCATGGACAATAATACATGAGCTATTGGCTGAATTCTAACATTATATATATATATATATATATATATATATATATATATATATATATATATATATATAAAATTATATATATAATTCTAACATTATATATATATAAATATATATATATATATTTATATATGTATATATATATGTAAATATATATATATTTACATTTTAATATTTTTTAAAGATTTTTTTTTTATTTAAGAAAAAGTGAGACGGAGAGCACAAGCAAGGCAGAGGAAGAATGAGAAATGGACTCTCCACTGAGCCCAACATGGCATAATTTTTGTGAGACCTTGGGATCATGACTGAGCAGAAGGTAGACACTTAACTTGAGTACCCAGGTGAACTGGCTGCTTTCTAATGCACCAATGTTGCTTGTCTACATTTCTACTTTTTGTCAAAATTGAGATTGGTTGTTTCTCTTACTGATTATTTTTATAAAAATAGATATATCTTCATTCTTTCATAATTGTTTAAGTGTTCAGCTTTAAAGTATTTCTAAAGTTTCTTTTAAAATAGAAATAAAATTTTCAAGATATTACATAGCTTGCAAATAAAATTTATTTATGAGCTTACAACTGACTCTTGATTTACATAACTATAGTGTGTTCTCTAAAGTAATCAAATACTTCTGAGAGTTTCTTGAATTCAGAGAGTCTAACTAATGCTATTTTTGTAACTGATTTTCTTTTGCCCAATGTGCTGAATAATTTCCTATAATTAAGTAAGTAAGAATTAAGTTGTAGCTTTTAATTTGCTCTTTTTATTTCTCTTAATCAAATATGGTAGTGATTTCACTTAAGCACTCTAGAAAAATATATATTGACCAAAAAAATAAATATATAATCTTCTTTACGAAAGTGAATTTCAATATGTCTAAATGATTTTAAATTTTCATAGCTATTCAACTTGTCAAACTTTGCAAGCTCTGAGCAGAATTTTTATTCTGCAATTCAATAATTTGGTAACAAAGGCAGTAATTATCTGAGTTATGATTGCACTCATGAAGCAAACTGCACAAATAAATATAAGCATTAAATGATCTTCAGATAAATTATAATCTCTTTGATGGTATCTTCTTATTTTTCTTAAATCTCAGAGTAGTGGCACAGGCAGGTTATTAATAAATCATTGTGTGGCAATTAAAGGTGATTATCATAACTACTTATGCTAATAACCATTAAAGATGAGGTAAATCAAATAGTCAGGAGAAAGGTTAAAAGGTTAAATGCCTTTTGAAATACAAAATATATTTATCTGCATGGTCCTGTAAATGTGCTATCATTTCTCCTCTAAAAAACAATAAACTATCAAATTAAAATAAATTCTTCAAAAAGTAGCATTAAAGACCCCACTCTAAATTTTTAAGTTACCTGAACTCACCTGTATAAACTCAGTTTAGGAGGAAACAGGTACATATTTGCTTATGGAAATGGCTACACACACATACATGCTCCTTGATAATATCTTACAAATATGTTCCAGACATTGTCTTAGGCATTCTATATGTTTAATTCACACTGTAAATTTCTATATTGGGTTTATTAATATATTTCCATTTCTCATATAAAGAAACTGAGACACAGGAGGGTAATTTTACATAGAAATAAATTTAAAAAAAAGTTTTTTAATCCACCTAATCTGGCTCTCATTTCAAGCTCTTACTTTCAATGCTGCCTTGGAGACCAAAGACAACTCTATGGGGTATCTTTTGTGCCCTCACCCTCCACCATAACTCCTAACCTTACATAGGAAACATGATATGAACTAGATGTCAGGTAGAATTTTACTAATTAAAAGAAAAACTCTCTACTAAGTCAAAATGTTATACATGAATAATAAGTTTATTCAGTGCATAAGTGAAAGTGCTAATAATTTGTTTCTGTGGCAGAGTAAATCTTACTCTATTTTATTCAATTCATTTCTTAGTTGCACAGTGGGCTTTATTAAAGAAACCTCAAATTCCTTCTTTGAGAGAAAATTAACAAACATTCTCAAGTAAAATAGTAAAATTTAAACTACAATATTTAGTAATAGTAAAAACAGCCATGATAATAACTTGGTAACACTATAGCTGGTAAGTGTAGCAGATGATGGTAGTGTCCAATAAATCTCTTTATTTTTACCACTTTGAAGCACACAGCCCAAAATTCTTCCACTAGGACATGTATTTCTTTGCCGACAATCTTTTTCTAGACACTGAAACATACTGTACCTTCTGTACTCTAGGCCAGAGAATGGGGGAATCAATGCTACCTGAGACCAGGCCTCATTCAACTAATGGAAATTGTTGTACAAACTCCAACTCTCTCAATTTGTGGATAGGTTAGACCTGAAGTCTATGTCCTACACAAGCATTCTGGTCACCCACAATAATATTTAGCTCAATACTGAACTCCACATTGCTTCCTTCCACCCCATTTGTCTTTCTCACTCCCTTATCCTCTACCTTTTGCCTTCCAAGTTAATTGTTTGCACTTGAATCATTGTCTCAGAAACAACTTCTGAAGAAACCTCTGTTATCATGTTTAGGTTAGCCTGAAAAGCTGTACAAACATTCAGCTTAGATTTGGATTATGAAATTTACATGGAATAGTAGGCTCCACCTGTTTCTAATAACCTCGATAGATCTATAAATGTAAAAACATGAAGTATATTTAATATGCTAAATGCCTCAATTCAAAACCTCATCCTGATATTGCAAGAATCATTCCCACAACACATAAAAATGAATTAATTTCTTTCTTTTAAAAAATAATTTTTGGAAGTAGTCATTTTCTATAATTAAAAACTTGCCGGCAAACACAACAGGAGAGAGAAGAGAATAAGAACAGCAATTCTAGGAGCAGAAAATTGACCACTTTCAGAAAGGTAGGACGTGTGGAAAAAGTGAATTTAAAGCAATGGGAAGAGAGACCCCGGGGAGAGGGGCCTGCTCCCAGCAGCCGCAGAGCCATGGAGCACAAAACCAGGAAATTTTAGTCTGCTCTGCTGAGGGACATTGCTCAGGAGGCTAACGAGGAGTTCAGCCCTGGAGGGGACAGTGTGGTTTCAGGACCCGTGGGGTCACTGAGGGACCAGGGGAACCCGAGTGTGGCAGAGGTCCCAGCTATTGGGGTGGAGAAGACAGCGGCAGAGAAGGAGCCAAGCAAGGCTGTGCCCTTTAGGCTTACCTTGGACTATATGAACTGAGACACAGTCGGACTGTTGCACTTCAGCAGGGACCCCATGGGAGGCAGCTCCGGGGACACCCTCTCCTTCCTCCTCCGGGAGGAGCAGTGCAGGAGTGCGCAGCAGGAATCTGCTGGTTTGGGGACTCCAGACAGGGCCGCACGCACCACAGATCTAGAGGCACTTCGCCATGGGCTGGCTAAGCACAGAGCACAGGCCACAGACAAGGGAGCTGGTAGTGATTGACCACTTTCTTTTGAGGATGTGTGGAGAAGCATGACGCCCAGCACTTGCCTCCTCTGGGCTGGAGACTGGGAGGCCACCATTTTCATTCCCAGCCTCCAGGGCGGTATGGAAAGCGCTCAGGGAACAAAGACTCCCAAGAGCGAACATGAGCAAAGTGCTTGGCCCAATCCCTGGCAAGGGTGGTGCAATTCCACCTCGGGCAAAGACATTTGAGAATCAAGGCTATGGACCCCTCCCCCAGAAGATCAGCGAGAAAATCCAGCCAAGACCTAGTTAATCGATCAGGGAAAACTGTGGAACTCCAGAGAATTGTTCACTCTCACCCATTTACTCTTACCTTGACAAAATGACGAGGTGGAAAAACTCACCACAAAAAAAAAGAAGAGACAGTACCGATGGCTAGAGACCTAGTCAATGCGGACATTAGTAATATGTCAGAAATAGAGTTCAAAATGACAGTTATCAAGATGCTAGCAGGGCTCAAACAAAGCATAGAAGATATTAGAGAATCTCTTTTGAGAGAAATAAAAGCCCTTTCAGGAGAAATAAAATAAATAAAATCTAACCAAGTTGAAATTTAAAAAGCTATTAATGAGGTACAATTAAAAATGGAGGCTTTCACTGCTAGAATAAATGAGGCCAAAGAAAGAATCAGAGATATGGAAGACCAAATGATGGAGAATAAAGAAGCTGAGAAAAAGAGAGACAAACAACTACTGGACCATGAGAGGACAGTTCGAGAGATAAGTGATACCATAAAACACAACAATATTAGAATAATTGGGATCCCAGAAGAAGAAGAAAGAGAGACAGGGGCAGAAGGTATATTGGAGAAAATTATTGTAGAGAGTTTCCCTAATCTGGCAAAGGGAATAAGCATCAGAATCCAGGAGGCACAGAGAAGCCCCCTCAAAATCAATAAAAATAGGTCTACACCCCGTGATTTAATAGTAAAACTTACAAGTATCAGTGACAAAGAGAAAATACTGAAAGCAGCTCAGAATAAGAAATCTGTAACATACAAAGGCAAAAATGTTAGATTAACAGCAGATCTATCCACAGAGACCTGGCAGGCCAGAAAGGACTGGCAGGATATATTCAGAGCACCAAATGAGAAAACTATGCAGCCAAGAATACTATATTCAGCTAGGCTGTCACTGAAAATAGAAGGAGCTTCCAGGACAAACAAAAACTGAAAAAATTTGCAAACACCAAACCAGCCCTACAGGGTATACTGAAAGGGGTCCTCTAAGCAAAGAGAGAACCTAACAGACCAGGAAGGAACAGAGACAATATACAGTTAACAGTCACCTAACAGGCAATAAAATGGCACTAAATTCATATCTGTCAATAGTTACCCTGAATCTAAATGGGCTAAATGACCAATCAAAAGACACAGAGTATCAGAATGGATTAAAAAACAAGACCCATCGATATGCTGTCTACAAGAAACTCATCTTAGACCCAAAGATACTTCCAGATTTAAAGTGAGGGGGTGGAAAACAATTTACCATGCTAATGGACATCAAAAGAAAGCTGGGGTGGCAATCCTTATATCAGATAAATTAGATTTTCAGCCAAAGACTATAATAAGAGATGAGGAAGGACACTATATCATACTTAAAGGGACGGTCCATCAAGAAGATCTAACAATTGTAAATATCTATGCCCCTAACATGGAAGCGGCCAATTATATAAACCAATTAATAACAACGTCAAAGAAACACATCAACAGTAATACAATAATAGTGGGGGACTTTAATACCCCCCTCAACGAAATAGACAGATCATCTAAGCAAAAGATCAACAAGGAAATAAAGCTTCTAAAGGACACACTGGACCAGATGGGCATCACAGATATATTCAGAACATTCTATCCCAAAGCAAAAGAATACATATTCTTCTCGAGCGCACATGGAACATTCTCCAGAATAGATCATATCCTGGGACACAAATCAGGTCTCAATTGGTACGAAAAGATTGGGATCATTCCCTGCATATTTTCAGACCACAATGCCATGAAACTAAAACCCAATCACAAGAAGAAAGTTGGAAAGAACTCAAATACATGGAGGCTAAAGAGCATCCTACTAAAGAACGAATGGTTTAATTAGGAAATTAAAGAGGAACTTAAAAAATTCATGAAATGAAATGAAATGAAAATGAAAACACGACTGTTGAAAATCTTTGGGACACAGCAAAGGCAGTCCTGAGAGGAGAGTATATAGCAATACAAGCCTTTCTCAAGAAACAAGAAAGATCTCAAATACACAACCTAACGCAATACCTAAAGTTGCTGGAGAAAGAACAACAAAGGAAGCCCAAACCCAGCAGAAGAAGAGAAATAATAAAGATCAGAGCATAAATCAATGAAATAGAAACCAAAAGAACAGTAGAAGAAATCAGTAAAAGTAGGAGGTGGTTCTTTGAAAGAATTAATAAAAATGATAAAACCTTGGCCAGACTTATCAAAAAGAAGAGACAAAGGACCCAAATTAATAAAATCATGAATGAAAAAGGAGAAATCACAACCAACCCCAAAGAAATACAAACAATTATAAGAACATACTTTGAGCAACTATACGCCAGCAAATTAGACAATCTGGAAGAAATGGACGCATTCCTAGAGACACACAAACTACCAAAACTGAACCAGGAAGAAATAGAAAACCTGAACTGACCCATAAGCAGTAAGGAGATTGAAGCAGTCATCAACAATCTCCAAACAAACAAAAGCCCAGGGCCAGACGGCTTCCCAGAAGAATTCTACCAAACATTTAAAGAAGAATTAATACCTATTCTTCTGAAAAAAAAAAAATACCTATTCTTCTGAAATTATTCCAAAACATAGAAATGGAAGGGAAACATCCACACTCATTTTATGAGGCCAGCATTACCTCGACCCCAAAACCAGACAACGACCCCATCAAAAAGGAGAATTACAGACCAATATCCTTGATGTACACCAATGTAAAAATTCTTACCAAAATAGTAGCCAATAGGATCCAACAGTACATTAAAAGGAATATTCACCACGATCAAGTGGGATTTATTCCTGGGATGCAAGGTTGGTTCAACATCTGCAAATAAATCAATGTCATTCAATACATTAATAAAAGAAAGAACAAGAACCATATGATACTCTCAATTGATGTTGAAAAAGCATTTGACAAAGTACAGCATCCCTTCTTGATCAAAACTCTTCACACCGTAGGCATAGAGAGTAAATTCCTCAACATCATCAAGGCCATCTATGAAAAACCTACAGCTAATATCATTCTCAATGGGGAAATGCTCTCAGCATTTCCCCTGAGATCAGGAACATGGCAGGGATGCCCACTATCTCCACTGCTATTTAACATAGTGCTAGAAGTCCTAGCCTCAGCAATCAGACAACAAAAAGAAATCAAAGGCATCCAAATTGGCAAAGAAGAAGTCAATCTCTCAATCTTTGCAGATGATATGATACTTTATGTGGAAAAATCCAAAAGACTCCACTCCAAGACTGCTAGAACTCATTCAGGAATTCAGTCAAATGTCAGGATATAAAATTAATGCACAGAAATCAGTTGCATTTCTATACACCAATAGCAAAACAGAAGAAAGAAATTAAGGAATCGATCCCATTTACAAATCGCACCCAAAACCATAAGATACCTAGGAATAAACCTAAACAAAGAGGCAAAGAATCTGTA
>CM053613.1:63294116-63306164 GCA_028646535.1 Procyon lotor
CAAAGAAATGGAACAAATAATCCTAAAATTTACATGAAACCAGAAAAGACCAGGAATAGCCAGAGGAATGTTGGAAAAGGAAACCAAAGTTGGCAGCATCACATTTCCAGACTTCAAGCTGTATTCATTCCAAAGCTATAATAATTAAGACAGTGTGGTACTGGCACAAAAACAGACACATAGATCAATGGAACAGAATAGAGAGCCCAGATATGGATCTCCAACTCTACAGTCAACTGATCTTTGACAAGGCAGGAAAGAATATCCAGTGGAAAAAAGATAGTCTCTTCAACAAATGGTGTTGGGAAAACTGGGCAGCCACATACAGAAGAATGAAACTGGACCATTTCCTTATACCACACACAAAAACAGACTTGAAATAGATCAAAGACCTTAATGTAAGACAGGAATCCATCAAAATCCTTGAGGAGAACACAGGCAGCAATCTCTTCGACCTTAGCCTCAGCAACTTCTTCCTAGAAACATCTCCAAAGGCAAGGGGAGCAAGGGTAAAAATGAACTACTGGGACTTCATCAAGATCAAAATCTTTTGCACTGCAAAGGAAACAGTCAACAAAACCAAAAGACAACTGACAGAATGGGAGAAGATATTCGCCAATGACGTATCAGATAAAGGGCTAGTATCCAAAATCTATAAAGAACTTCCAAACTCAACACTCAACAAATAATCCGATCCAGAAATGGGCTGAAGATATGAACAGACATTTCTGCAAAGAGGACATCAAATGGCCAACAGACACATGAAAAAGTGCTCCACATCACTCAGCATCAGAGAAATACATATCAAAACCCCAGTGAGATACCACCTCACACCAGTCAGAATGGCTAAAATTAGCAAGTCAGGAAACAACAGATGTTGGTGAGGATGTGTAGAAAGGGGAACCCTCCTACACTGTTGGTGGGAATGCAAGGTGGTACAGCCACTCTGGAAAACAGTATGGAGGTTCATCAAAAAGTTGAAAATAGAACTACCCTATGACCCAGTAATCACGCTATTGGGCATTTACCCTAAAGATACAAACGTCGTGATCCGAAGGGGCAAGTGCACCCGAATGTTTATAGCAGCAATGTCCACAATAGCCAAACTATGGAAAGACCCTAGATGTCCATCAACAGATGAATGGATAAAGAAGATGTGTTATATATATATATATATATGATGGAATACTATGCAGCCATCAAGAGAAATGAAATCTGACCATTTGCAATGACTGGATGGAACTGGAGGGTATTATGGTAAGTGAAATAAGTCAGTCAGAGAAAGAAAAAGTATCACATGATCTCTCTGATATGAAGAACTTGAGAGGCAAGGCGGGGGTTTGTGGGGGTGGGGTGGGGGAGAGAAATGAAACAGGAAGGGATGGGGAGGGAGACAAACCATAAGAGACTCCTAGACTCATGAAACGAACTAAGGGTGGCTGGGAGGCGGGGGGCGGGGGGGGCTAGGGATAGGGTGGCTGGGTTGTAGACATTGGGGAGGGTATGTGCTATGTTAAGTGCTGTGAAATGTGTAAGCTGACAATTCACAGACATGTACACTGGGGCAAATAATATATTATATGTTAATAAAAAAAAGAAGGAGAAAAAAAAACTTGCCAACTTGCTTATATTACTGTTTCAAATCATTTTGTGAAGAACTTAGTAATGTTTGTTCAGTGATATTTCATTCTCTTCTATGGTTTGTTGTTTTGTGATTTACAGCATTTTTAAGTTTATTTACTAAAATGGCAAAAATTTGACTTATTGGTAATCAGAGAAAGTCAAGGTACCCAATATTCTCATCTTAATTCATCATAATACCAATGGACAAGCTAGGAACTGAGATTACCTGGAAAATGTAGTAAAAACAAGATTCAGTGACTCCTTCACTACAGATATATTATTGCTCAGGTAATCAAAACTTTTGCATTTTCCACTATAGTGGAATCTTATAAATGATTTATGTTCAAAATCCTTAAAATGCACTCACTTCAATGACAAGGTAAAAAAATATGTCAAGCATTCAGAATAAATATATAATATATATTTATATAGACATACATACATATAAGTGTATTTTTTCTTTTTTAACAGGCATTTGTGTTAGAGTGTATGTTTTTTTTTTTTAATATTTAATTAATTTATTTATTTGACAAAGAGAGGCGCAGCGAGACAGAGAACACAAGCAGAGGGAGTGGGAGAAGGAGAAGCAGACTTTCCCGTGAGCAGGGAGCCCCATGTGGGGCTCGATCCAGGACCCTGGGATCATTACCTGAGCCAAACGCTGAGCCAAACACAGACAAATGCAAACCAACTCAGCAACCTGGTTGCCCCTAAAGTTTATTTTTTAAAGAAATTTTGGGTTTAGGTGCACCTGGGTGGCTCAGTCATTAAGTGTCTGCCTTCGGCTCAGGCCCTGATCCCAGGGTGCTGGGATGGAGCCCCGCATTGGGCTCCCTGCTCGGCTGGAAGCCTGCTTCTCCCCCTACCATTCCCTCTGCTTGTGTTCCCTCTCTCGCTGTCTGTCTGTAAAATAAATAAAAAATCTTAAAAAAAAGAAATTTTGGGTTTATTATTTTAAAATTGCTCAGAAAACACAGAGACTTCTCATATATCCCCTCTCCACCACTCCACATATAATTTTTCCTCTTAACGTCTTGCATTAATGTAGTATATTTATTGCAGTTGATGAACCAATACAATATTACTAATGAAATGTATAGTTTACATTAAGAGGAACTATTTGTGCTATACACAAATGTGTGGGTTCAGGCAAATACATTATGTCATATGTATCCACCCATTACAGTATCACACAGAATACTGTTACTGCCCCACATATGGCCCGGTCTCCATCTATGCATTTATTATTTTTTAACAGAGGAAATTCTAATTTAAGTTCTCTATATCCAAGGAGTTTTGTCAGAGTGATCATAAATAGTAAGAGCAGGTCAAATGATCTAACAACATTAAAACATAAATTTATTGTTGCAGGGTCCTATATCATCAAATCAATCTAGTTTTCTAAAAGGAAAGAAAATGAAATTGGCAATTTGCTCCATTTCAGGAAATAAATTCCTAAAAGGCAGAATATGAGTACTGTATGTAGAACTTTCCAAAACATTTATAAATTCAGCTATACGTAGGAGAGAAAAGTCCTCTTTTCCTCAAAAGGAATGAAATTGCACCTCGATGAAGCATTACAAAGTATGTCTACACAATGAGGTTCTATGGCCAGATGCTCAAATACTTGCTGACTCAGGAGAAGGTTTATTTATTGCAAGGCTTTTTCACAAGCTTTATTTATTTTTATTAAAGATTTTATTTTTTTATTTGTCAGAGACAGAGTGTGAGAGAGCACATAACCAAGGGGAGTAGTAAGCAGTAAGCAGAAGGAGAAGCAGGCTCCCCACTGAGCAGGGAGTCCAACAACAAGAGGCTCCATCCCAGGACCCTGGGATCATGACCTGAGCCCAAAGCACACGCTTTACCAACTGAGCCACTCAGGAGTCTCTCACAAGCTTTAACAAGATAATTTTCACCATCACTGTCCAATATATTACCACTGTGATATATGCGGCAATTCCCAACCAAGATTTCCCTATTGGTCTTTGTTGCTTAACCATTTTTCTTAGGATTAGTATTTCAGAGGACACACTTAAAAAACACTACATTAAGGAAATCTTTGCTCTGCTATGCATTTCTATGACCTCTGCTCTTCTCCACACATAATACAAGACAAGGACAATCATAAAGTAAATATTTACCCTGTGAGAGACTAGATGGCGTATACATATAATCTACTGAATCCTTATACAGGCCTCAAAAATAACTACTGTAATTTATTTACTAAACCAGAATATTCAGTCTAGAAGTATTGCTTAACTTGTCCAAAATACACATACACACACACACACACACGTGTTTTTTATATTGTGGTAAAATCAATATAACATAAAATTTATTTCTAATTCTAATTCTAATAAAAGTCTAACCTTTTTTTAAGTGTACACTTCACTGGCATTAATACATTTACAAGATTGTGTAAACATTATCACTATTTCCAGAATGTTTACATCATTGCAGACAGAAACTCCATCATTATTAAACAGTGGAGTCCCATTCCTTCTTTCCCACCAGCCCCTGGTAACTTCTATTTTATTTTGTCTCTATGAATTTGCATATTTTAGGTAATTAATATAATTGAAAACATAAAGTATTTGTCCTTTTGTGTCTGGCTTATGCCACTTAGCATGAAGTTTTCAAGATTCATCCATGTATCAGAATTTCACTTCTGTTTATGTCCAAATAATATTCCATTATATCTATATACACATTGTAGAAAGCCCAAAGGGCTTTGTCCAGTTTATTGCTTTCTGATTAGGAAGTGTGTATGATAGAAATGGAGATAATATGTAAACACAGGATAAAATGAAAAAAAAATCTATATTATATCCAAAGCATAAAAATGCATAGTCTAAAATAGATGAATTTTTATAGCTACACATTAATTTCATTCTTATTGTAAAATTTCTTTAAGTAAATACCTTGCAATTCCAACATTTCTTATTTTTCCTGTTGGACTATCATGACTTACATATAAAAAAATAAAATTAATAAATAATAGTATAAGAAAAGTTGAAATCTAAATCAAAATTTATAAGAAAATGAAATGTGTCAGAGGCACTATAGTATCTCTATTTATAGCAAAACTAGGCACACAGTTGGGTCAAAAATATCTTGAATGAATAAATTGAATTTTGGATGTTTCTGTTTACTTAATATAATTATAAATGTACAGAAAAGATATGAGAGTAGTACAATTCCTATCTACACTTAACTAGGTCAGCAATTAATAAGCTGACCCATTTATTTTGCAATCTTGCTGTTTCTGCTTTTCTCTCTTGTCTTTCTCCATACTCTTTCTAAACCATTTGATCAAATATTAAAGACAACATTCTGTCCTTCTATTCGAAACACTTCAATGTGTATTTTGAAGAACAAGGAGGTTCTCTTTCATAACTGAAGTACAGTGATAAAAATCAGAGATTTACAACTGATACTGTATTCTTCTCTAATCCACCTTGGACAATCAAATTTCACCATTTTCTCAATAATGTTCAGATCAAGTATATTTTCCCAGTTCACAATCCAATTTAGAATCCCACGTTGCGTTAAAATGTTGTGTCTCTTTAGTATCCTTCAATCTGGCATGTTTTCTCAGCATACCTTTGTCTTCCATGACCTTTAAGTTTTGAAGAATATAGGCCAATTAGTTTGGCATATGCCTTTCAAATCTGATTGGCTTCTTGTTTCCTCATTATATTCAGAATGTATATTTTTGCTCATCATTCTATAGTCCATCGTTATCATTGCTGCCTTACTTATGCACTTAAGTTCTTCTTTTTTTTTTTTTTTTGAAGAACAAGAAGTTGATTTATTTCTCATTTAACAGTCCAGGAAAAGATTCAGTCCCCTATGCCATTCACAGCTGCTCTGCTATCTTTACCAACTGGTTCCTGGATTACCTGCACATTAACACTGTAGTCAGGTGGAATCTGAAAAATTCTCCAGAAATGTCCTGGAAGAATACATGAAAATCTTGGTGTTTTTTTTTGGTTCTGTTTTTTGTTTTTTAATGGATCAGGCCGGAGAATGGCACAAACAGTTTTCTTTTACATATCACAGGAGAGGGCTTAGTCACATGGCTACCCCTAACTGCAAAGGAGGCTGGGAAATGTAAATATAGCTGCTTGTTCAGGAAAAAAAAAAATAAGATTTTACTAGGCAGCTAATGGTTTCTGCCACAAAACTCATGTTATATATTAAAATTGCAAATGCATTTGAGACATGGGCCGAGAGTTCCAGCAGCGAACAATCTAGAGAAAAAGTCACTTAACATGCATTATGTGCAATAGTGAAATAATAGATGGAACGTATTTACGTATTCATCATATTCCTGGTCCTGTTATTGCATGCCTTATGTAGATTATTTTCTTTTTTTTTTTTCATCATTTCAAATGCACTTAAGTTCTTATATTCTCTTTTCTTCTCTTTCTCCTGGAAAAACTCCAATCTTAATTAAAAAGGCCTTTCTGCCTATTCATTTCTTTACTTGTACAACTGAACATGCTTGGAAAAAAATTCATAAACTATATTAAAATAGAGAAATAGATTTTCTAGATCTGCGAAAGCCAATATGGTAGTCACTAGCTACATATGGAAACTGATCACTAGAAATGTGCCTGGATGGACTACGGAACTATAGTTTAAATTCTTATTTAATTTTAATTGCTTTACATTTGAATTTTAAAACCAATTCTCAATTCAGTTACTTGAAAACTTTTAAGTATGCATCAAACAACTCAACTATATAAATCTACTTTATCAACCATAAACTTTATTAAATATAAATTAAATTTTCTCATTAAAATTTAACATTTGATTTGAAGTATGTTGTAAGTATAAAATACACACCAGATTTGGAAGACAGTATAAAAAACAAGGCCTGTACTATATCTCATTGATTTATTTATACTGACTACATGTTGAAATGAAAATATCTTAGATAAAGCAAGACAAATGAAATATGTCATAAAACTAATCACATTATTTGTTATTGTTTTTAAATATTAGTTCCAGAAAATGTTAAATTATCCATGTGATTTACCTTGAATTTCTATCAGATAACACTGCTCTAAATTCTTTAACCATGATTTTAATGAACAGAAAATACTGGTGAGAACTGTGATGGAAGTTTGCCAAGAATGCTGAGGAAACACACAAGAGAAAACTAACTCAGAATAATAGTCAGAAATCGCTACAATTGACATTGACTTGAGAACACAACTATGGACAGCTAAAGATAAAAAGATCATGTGATAGGGTCTTCATTTATTCAACAAGTATTTTTGGTTTATATTCCAAGGATACTGACTATACTTGGAATTGTATATTTGGCATTTTGTATATATACTGTGCTTTTAAAACACATTTAGTATCTGGCCCCTCCTCAGGCCCAAGCCACCACCACCTCTTCTTTATTGGATTATGTCCATTATGCTTTAATTTGTCTCTTCGCTTTGTCTCTACAATGTTCTTCCCACCACGACCACCACATGTGATGTGTGTGCACATGTGCACACACACACACACACACACAGTTTATTTTTAACAATGAAAGTCGAGCAAGACTTTAAAAACATAATACAAAAAATTTCGCCATACGTCTCAAAACCCTCTAGTGGCTTCCTATCTCCTTCAGAATGAACTAAAATTTCTTTGACGGCATGCAAAATCATCCAGGATCTGGGTACCTGGCTACTGAATTATATGAACTTAGAAGCTAACACTCTTAAACACTGTCACTCACAACCAGAAGCTTTGGTTCTTGTTCTTCTCCTTTCTCTGGACTGGTGTTCCCACACATCTGTTTTTCTGTCTTTACTTCCGTCTGGTTCCTGCCAACATGTCCATCTTATTAAAAGAGCCCTTCTTTTTTTTTTTTTTTTTTAAAGATTTTATTTATTTGACAGAGAGAAACACAGCGAGAGAGGGAACACAAGCAGAGGGAATGGTAGCGGGAGAAGCAGGCTTCCTGCCGAGCAGGGAGC
This sequence comes from Procyon lotor, assembly GCA_028646535.1. Taxonomy (NCBI): domain Eukaryota; kingdom Metazoa; phylum Chordata; class Mammalia; order Carnivora; family Procyonidae; genus Procyon; species Procyon lotor. The sequence goes on from CM053613.1 coordinate 63,301,730, forward strand.
CCGATGTGGGGCTCGATCCCAGGACCTTGGGATCATGACCTGGGCCGAAGGCAGACGCTTAATGACTGAGCCACCCAGGCGCCTCTAGAGCCCTTCTTGACACTCTATTTAAAATAGCAAATCAGGGGCGCCTGGGTGGCTCAGTGGGTTAAAGCCTCTGCCTTCAGCTCAGGTCATATCAGGTCCTGGAATCGAGCCCCGCATCGGGCTTTCTGCTCAGCAGTGAACCTGCTTCCCCCTCTCTCTGCCTGCCTCTCTGCCTACTTGTGATCTCCCTCTGTCAAATAAATAAATAAAATCTTTAAAAATAAATAAATAAAATAAATCATGGGGCACCTGGGTGGCTCAGTCAGTTAAGCATCTGCCTTCAGCTCAGGTCATGATCTCCTGGTCTGGGATCAAGCCCTACATCAGGCTCCTTGCTCAGTGGGGAGTCTGCTTCTCTTCCTTCTCCCTCTGCTCCTACCTCCTAGCCCCCTACTCATGACTCTCTTGCTCTCAAATACATAAATTTAAAAAAAATCTAAAAAAAAATAGCAACTCATTTTACTTCAAATTGCTTACAATATTTCATATTGTGCATATTTATTCCATATTTGATTGTATATGGCCCCCCACTTTCACAAGTATGCAAAGTCTTTGAAGGTAGTGAATTTTGTCTTTTGTACTAGAAGAGGACTTGTTATATACCTGGCAGGCAGTAACTATTTTGAGATAATAATTTTTCAAAAGCTGGAAGAAAGGTATCATGGCAAAAATGCTTAAGCGATAGCAGTCAGTAAGCAAACTGGTACTGTCAGCATTGTATCAAGATGGCAAGATTACAAATGTAGTCATAGTATTTCTAATGTTTGTTTATTTATTTATTTATTTATTTATTTATTTATTTATTTATTTATTTTAAAGATTTTATTTATTTGACAGAGAGAAACACAGCGAGAGAGGGAATGGTAGTGGGAGAAGCAGGCTTCCCACAGAGCAGGGAACTCGATGTGGGGCTCAATCCCAGGGTCCTGGGATCATGACCTGAGCCGAAGGCAGCCGCTTAACGACTGAGCCACCCAGGTGCCCCTCTAATGTTTATTAACGTAAATGCATATTTGTTTTTTAAGGTCCTTTGATGCTCGGGTTGTCTTTATTACAAATTTCTAAAAATTAATAAAAATTGCATTTTGACGATATACTTAAAAGAATTAAAGGTCATAGAGTGAAAGAAAATAAATGAAATTTAATTTGAAATGCAAAATGATGAAAGTGACAAAAATGTAGCTCGGATCAGAACCTTAAACACTAATATTCAGATATAATGTTCACATATTTAATAATTCATATATAAACAGAAAGATTATCTAATTTTTTTAAAAAATTCTGAATATTTTAAACTTTTATGCTAACAAAGGTTTTTCTTTTTTTTTGTTGTTAAAGAATTTATTTATTTGACAGAGAGAAACACAGCGAGAGAGGGAACACAAGCAGAGGGAATGGTAGCGGGAGAAGCAGGCTTCCTGCCGAGCAGGGAGCCGGATGTGGGGCTCGATCCCACGACCTTGGGATCATGACCTGGGCCGAAGGCAGACGCTTAATGACTGAGCCACCCAGGCGCCCCAACAAAGGTTTTTCTAAAGTCTAGAGTTACTTTCATAAACAGAAAGCATAATCTTTTTAAGAAACAGAAGAAAAGCTGAAGTTTATGCCTAGCTTGAACAAAGAAAGAAGGGGATAGAATAAGTGGGCTATCAGGAGATCATGAAAGGAAAGTAAACTCAGAAAAAAGAAGCCCAGTCAAACTAATATAAAGCAGTCATAGCATGATTTAACTTCAAAATTTTATTAAAGTGTTTTAAAAATATATATATGTATATGTGTGTGTGTCTGTGTATACAGTTTAAAGAATACTTACACTGAACATATTTATAAAACCACTACTAGAAAAAGAGCTACATTAGCATCCCAGTACCTTCTCTTTCTTTTTTCTTTTTTTTTTTTAAGATTTTATTTACTTATTTGACTTATTGAGACCGAGTGAGTACAAGTACAAGTAAGCAGAGAGGCAGGCAGAGGGAGAGGGAAAAGCAGGCTCCCCACTGAGCAGAAAGCCTGATGTGGGGCCTGGGATCATGACCTGAGCTGAAGGCAGCCACTTAACTGATTGACCCACCCATGTGCCCCATAGTACCTTCTCGTTTGTGTTTCATTCTAACCACCTTCCCCACATCCAAGAGTAAACAGAACCTTGACTTCTAATAACATAGATCAGTTTTGCCTATATTTATATGTCATAAAAATTGGATTAGTACATACTTTATTGAGTCTTACTTCTTTCATTCAAGATTTTACTTTTGAGATTTAGTATAATGTTGCTGCTTAGTATTACATCTTTTCTATACCATAATTCATCCATTAACCACTGATAAATATCTGGATAGTTTTCAGTTTTTAGCTACTGCAAAAAGGGGTGTTATAAACATTCTAATACATATTTGTAAGTGTTTATGTAGTCTGGGTATGCATGTGTGTGTGTGTATACAGTTAATCCTTGAACAACATAGACCTGAACTGTGCAGATCCACTTACATGAGGATTTTTTTTCCAGTAAATACAGTAAAATAGTGTAAATGTATTTTCTCTTCCTTATGATTTTCCTAACAACATTTTCTTTCCTCTAGCTTAATTTATTTTAAAAATAAAGTAAATAATACATATGATATACAAAATATATGTTAATTGACTATTTTTATGTTATTGGTAAGACTTACATTTAAAAGCAGGCTATTAATCAAAAGTATTACACAATTTTCGAATGCACTGGGCCCAAAGCCCCAAAGTCACCCCTCATTCAACATTTTAGTGTCCATATATTGACATATATTATATATGTGTATATAATATAATATATATGTGTATATATACACATATATAATATATATAAATTTGCACACGCACATTTAGGCATAGTACCAGGATTGTATATTCAATAAGAGAAATATATATCCTATTGATAGTAATTTGTAGCATTGTAGAATCAACATAAGAATTAAGAGAACTCAAAAAAAGAAAAGAAAATAATTAAGAGAACACACTTAGAAGAGTCTCTGGCAAATGTTTAATAAGTGTTAGTAGTGGTCATTGTATTGTCAAATTACCAGAATAACTCATTTAGTAACAGCAAAGAGATTAAATATATGAATTCTAGGCATGGATAGGCCTGCATCAGAAACTTTGCTGTGTCACTTTCAAGCTGAGTGGTTTTTAGGTACGTTATAAAATGTACAAAGCATAGGTAGTTGTAAATGCTTAAGAAGAAAGTAAATACAGGGGCGCCTGGGTGGCTCAGTTGTTAAGCGTCTGCCTCAGGTCATGATCCCAGAACCCTGGGATCTAGCCCCACATCGGGCTCCCTGCTGGGCAGGAAGCCTGCTTCTCCCACTACCATTCCCTCTGCTTGTGTTCCCTCTCTAGCTGTGTTTCTCTCTGTCAAATAAATAAAAAATCTTTAAAAAAAAAAAGAAGAAAGTAAATACAGGGGCACCTGGATGGCTCAGTCAGTTAATATTGCATCCAAGTCTTGATTTCAGCTCAGGTCATGAGATCAAGCCCTGTGACAGGCATCAGGCTGGGTGCTAGGTGTGTGGCCTGGCTTGCTTAAGATTCTTTCTCTCCCTCCCCCTCTGACTACTCCCAAACCTGCTTCTGTGTGAGCTATCTCTCTCTCTCTCTCTCTATCTCAAATTAAAAAAAAAAGTAGAAAGTAAATATAGACTTAGCACAGCAGCAAGTATGATTAATAAATGTTTGTAGATATTAGTATATTATGTAATTAATAGTGCTGTTAATACCATCATTGTCCTTTACTTATCATGTCTTTGTAATGCACCATATGAATTTAAACAAAGGCAATGCTTAATATCTTAGCCTTTTCCCTGGATACAAAGATGTGTTACCCAAGAAACCAACTATCTCCTAGCAACTTCATGTTTCAATTCCCTTTTAACTTGGAAGTTTTTCAGATGCAACCGTGGATCTTTCTGAACTTCTGGATCAGCTCATAAGGTCCAGGTAACAGAGAGTTAATATAAAATAACTAAATAGCAATCTTATCTCTTTGACTTTAAAAAGCATGAAAGATAAGGTTGCTTATCATGCTAAAATTAATACTGAGTGTGTCTGAAAGTAGAGACTCAAAACACTCAGCATTACTGAGAAGTGCATCCTAGGGCTTATATGCTAATTAAAATTCTGCCTAAACTTATATTTCAAATACTATATTTAAACTAAATTTACTTGAAATGAAGAGACATAATTCTTTATTTAACTAAAGCTCATTGTTGCATTTTCTAAAGAAAAATCCATAATGTGATGTTCTTTAAAATAAATCCCTGGATTTTATTAAGGTAGTAAAATTACCAATATATGTGACAGTGGATTTTCTAAGACA
>CM053613.1:63313457-63357659 GCA_028646535.1 Procyon lotor
TTTTTTTTTTTTTAAAGATTTTATTTATTTGACAGCGAGAAACACAGCGAGAGAGGGGACACAAGCAGAGGGAATGGCAGCGGGAGAAGCAGGCTTCCCGCGGAGCAGGGAGCCCGATGCGGGGCTCGATCCCAGGACGCTGGGATCTGACCTGGGCCGAAGGCAGACGCTTAACGACTGAGCCACCCAGGCGCCCCCCTGAATGTGTTTTGATAGAATGTAGGAAGTATGTAGTCACAATGTTCCTTAACTCTGCCTTTTTAAAATGAATGCAAATTTATAATTAAAGGAACAATCTGTTTCTGACTGTGGGTGTTTTTGTGTTTGTTTTGTAACTAAATATAAATTCAAGAAGGGTAGAAAGTCAGATGCTAGAATTCATATTAGAGTTCTCCAAATAATAGACCCATGACTGAAGAGTCAGAATTTTAGAGAGTTGATTGTAGAGTCCTCTGTTACAAATACAGAAATGACATCAGAGAAAAACACGAGACTATATTTCCTAATGTGTCTTAAACATGTAAGTACATACATCATAGTAGTAACAGAACTATAACAAAACCACTACCAACACCTGAGTGTCCTGATTCCTTACTGACTTCCTATTCAAATGCTACCATGTAGCTATCAACAAAAAAACATTTAAAAGAATGTTTGCAGATTATTTAGGCACATATATTGGCTCAACATGTGTAAAGAACAAAACCTTTGAAAAAAACATGTACGTATTTTCATGTCCTATCAGTAATTTTTGTATCATGTCAACAATTTAATTAATAAAGAATTGTGTTTTCTTTGAGCTTTAGCTGATTTCTTGAAATCATAACAAAGCCAATATTTTGAAATCCAAGCTTTATTGGGAAAGAGGATTTTGAAATTTTCCAAATTTCCATTTTCATGTGGAAAACCAGATCTCATAGTCTTAAAACTTTACCAATATCAGCAGAGTTATAAGATTTATCAAAAGTGCCAAACAGCAGGAAGGGCTCTTCTCTTTCCAACAAAGCAGCTGAAAATCAGGACAGGAGGCAGAGGAAGAGTAGAAGAAAATGCAACAAGAAGAAGATTGGAACATTCTGACTTGCTATTTGGTGTTAAAATATTCAAAGGGTAGATCAAGGCCCAAAAAATACTCCTAAAACAGAGATCTTTACCCCTCATTTTAATGACCTTGCTGAAAAAAATTGAAAGAACTTAAGAAGAAACACATGATGCTGCTCAGGAAAAATATGCAGAAATTTTTGCATATTAGGAATACTCGTTATTTTATTGCTCATTATTTTAAAAAAATAGCAAGTAGAGGGGTGCCTGGGTGGCTCAGTGGGTTAAAGCCTCTGCCTTCAGCTCAGGTCATGATCACAGGGTCCTGGGGTTGAGTCTTGCATCTGGCTGTCTGCTAGGCGGAGAGCCTGCTTCCCCCTCTCTCTCTGCCTGCCTCTCTGCCTACTTGTGATCTCTCTTTCTCTCTGTCAAATAAATAAATAAAATCTTTAAAAAATAATAAGTAGAAGGAGTGATGCATTCATCCTGTATTTCTTATATAAGCTATATTGAGTAATAAAATAGTAGATCGGGGAAGTTTCCTTTATAGAAATATTTCACCATTTGTTCTGTGCTCCATTCTCATGGTTCTACCCTCTGCACCATCTTTTTCATGAAGGGTAAAAATCACATGTTGACGTTTGAATAGTTTTCTGTTTGCTTCCTGCTGATAAAGTTTTAGCATTGGAATAGACTATTCAATTTGTATTCCTTGTCTATTTCAGCCCCAAATGATAGTACTTCCAATATAACTCTAAAAATATTTTGGGTGTCCTCTAAGTCATTTTAAGTGTTAGTTCCTTTGACAAAAGGTAAAACCACATATCTCTTCAAGATTAAGGGTACTGCTGAGACTGTTGAGATAGAATACCTTTAAGCTACTTAGTAGCACTATTATTTGGTTGGGAGGCTCTTTGAGGTATATCCTTAATTTTCTGAGAAGAGTTTTTGTTTAATGCAAAGGTACTCTAAGGTATTACCTTTAATTTTTTTGAGAGCTTAATAAAAACTTTTGTAGTCATACTTTCAGCTTCATCTTTAGACCCCATTTGTCTTGCTAACCCTAGATTTAATCATTGCCTCACCATAATTTAATTTTAGTATCATTTGCCTGCAAAAGAGGATGAGAAACTTCAAAATCATGATGTTTTAACAGTTTTCCTTTGTTCTTTCTTAAAAGTTTGTCACTGTCCTCTTGCATTTCACTCTAAAGCTCAAGGAAAAAAACTACAATAGGTGACACTTCTTTGGTTGTAAATCTTCTTACCCTGATCGCCCAATTTATTAGTAATATTTTCTACTTTCCATATAGCTGTAGGCAACAAGTTGTTAAACTTATTGCCACTACATAACAAATATCTCTTTTTCTCCTGTTTCCAATAAAATATTCTTCACCTTCTGGAGAGTTCTTATCTACAGCATGCTCAAAGTCCAAACCTCTACAGGTGGTAAGTTCAAGGTACTCTAAGCTTTCATTAAACTCTCCTCACAATCCACTTTTCCTTCTAAGACCATTCCCCCATTTTAGGTTGTAGTTATGGCAGTACTCTACTTCTAGATACTAACATTGATAATAGTCAACTATTGCTGCATTAAAATCTGTCCCATACTTTTTCAGATTAAAATAACAAACATTTATTCACTCACATTCTAAAGGTCAAGATTCTGGGAGTGGTTGCTTAGTTGGGTGGTTCTATTCCAGGGTCTTTTATGAAGTTACAATCAAGCTGTTAGTCCAGACAGCAGTCTTTGCATTTAAGAATTGATGGATCTGCTTCTGGGCTCATTAATGTGGTTTATGGCCAGAGGTTTCATTCTCTCGTTATGTAGGCTTCTCAATAGGGCTACTAATGATATAGATTCTCCATACTGAGAGATCAGATATTAAGAGTAAGAGAGAGAACCTCCAAGATGCGAAGCCACAGTTGGTTTTTTTTCTTTTTTTATAACCTAATCTTGGAGTGACATGTCTCTACTTCCACTGTATTCTATTCATGAGAAGTGAGTAATGGAGTACAGTCTATACTCAAGGAAAGGGAATGTGGAGCACAGTTTGCTACTATCTTTCTTTGGAAGTTAAATATGGTTAAAGAAATTGTGTATGGATTCCAGGTTCATAAGGGTTCAATAGTGGTAATTTTGTAACGTTCTTTAAATTGGAACTAAATGTTCCAGCATGTGTTGGTAATGTTCATATAAGTTTGACCACAAATAAAACAGCAAAAGATTTATAAGGTGTAAGTAAAATGGTGAAGATTTTCATTGTCACTGATTGGCTATCTCAACATGTTGGTGCATGGCAGAATTCAGGCCTGAAATTCCTCTACTTATCACTGGATTTCTTTCAGTTTTCTTTTTTTATTCTCCACTCCCTGGGCCAGATACATGTAGACTTCAGCAGGGAAGAGCACTAGACTCCCCTATGGTTCATCTAATGTCATCAAGGTTGTAGGCAGTGAGACCCTGGCATATGTCCAATTTATCCTCTCTCCTGCTCCACACCAAGCTTTTCTTCTTAACTCTTTGTCTTGCTGATTTAAGGCAATTACAGATTCATCAGCTGATACACAGTAGCATATTTTCACAGTGTTCTTTACCAGTTCCCACAATCAAGAAAGGTCTAATTCTCACAATAGCTGCCTTATCCACTATTAAGAGTTCTACTTTCCAAATAAAATGTAAAAGGATATAGAGCAGGTTACTATTGCAGTCTAGTTAATAAAAAATATATCAAGATAGCTTCTGAACATATAAATGGTAATCAGTGGTTATGAATGAAGAAAATGTTATTAACTCTCCAGACATAAGGGTTCACATGTGGATCCTTTCTCCTACACTACTAAAAAGTAGCTATAAGTACTTGAACTCTATTGTCTCTCTATTTTGAGAGCAACAATTTGGGAAAAAAAAAATTACTGACACAAAGTACATGATTTGGTCACTTCTCACTTAAAAGAAAATCTCAAGGTATGCATTCTTTATAACCTCCAAAATGAAATCTAAATGATAAACCAAAAACACTCATCTCTCATCAGTACCATCCAAATGTGTATATTCAAACTCATCCAAAGTGCCTACTTTTTTTTCAGAGCCATCATGTTTGATAAGCACATTGCCCTTATATATGTTATTTTCATGGATACTATCTTCTAATATTTTAAGAAAACTATCATGAAGTTTTACTACCTGGGTTAGATTCCCTTCTTTTTTTCCTTACTCTAAAATACACTCTCACTTAGTATTTATTGCTTGCATTTTATCTCTTTGTCTTCCTTATTACATTGTTTGCTAAACCTAATGAATAAATGGAGTAACTCATGTGACATTAACTATAAGAATGTAATTAATTAGCAATATGACCCTGAAGCTTAGGTACCATAACTTACATAATTAGAGACTACTGTGTTCATTCACTGCCTTTCAAAAATAGGTACCACTCTAACAGCAACTGAGCATTGTATGGATGGTTGTCTCTGATGCTTAGAATTACAGTCATTCATTAAATACTTTTATAAAGCAGAAAATATTTTCAACATCAACCATGAGAATGGACAGATAGACAATAAACGTCTGCAGCCCTGCAAATGAAATAAAGTAAAATGTTCTTCCAAACATGAAATGTAACAATTTTCTTTATTATCTGAAATATGTTGGGAAAGCAGTTGATATTTTAGTTTTGGTGAAATAGAAAGGTGGAGAAAGACATTAAAGACAGGAAGAAACTAAGAAATGTGTTTTGCTGCAAGTACTTAATAATGATTACGTGCAATTCTCCTTCTAATGCCAGACATGTTTTGATATAGAGTCAGTTGCTGACAATGGGTCTATGAGTAAACACATAATATGGATTCTTCCTCATAGTGCTACACTTTTGAGAAGGTGCATCTTTGGTTCAATAAAAGGTTCTATTTTCTTAGACATATACTATCACCATAGATACTGAATAAAAGCAAATGCAGCCTAATAAAGCAGGTGCTCAGAGGATTTGGACAAGCTATAGCCTAATTTTCCATACCTCTTATTTGCCACGGAACTTATGAATACAATTACTAAAAAAGTAATCATCTAGTAATTCCATTTAGTATAAAGGATGGAATGAATAAGAGTTTTGTTTATTCTACTTAAAGATGTGCCTATACTGGCAATTTTACAATCATTGTAAGACTACATTTACAAATATATGGAAATTATAATATTTGAGGTAGTACCCTCAAAGACCCCCAAACCCCCAGGTATTTTATTATATGTTCGCTGATGACTGATATATTTAATTGTGCACAAAATTAATATTTCATAATTTCATGTATGGAAATAAATGCTAATATCCTTATTATAGCTGATGAATTGGCAGCATAGCCAACAATTCTGGGTTTTAGTTTTTCATTATAAAAACAAAACAAAACAAAAAGCAGATAAAGCTTGGTAAAGTTACTATGAAAAGAGTAAACAACATGAAGTGTGTGGGGTGCTAAGCAAATTTTTGTAATAATACATATTAGCTACTATATTTACTTTTGCATTTAAATATTCATCATCAAATTATTCCAGAAAATAAGTCTGAATGCAAATAGAGGGGAGGGAAAATTGTGGAACTTTCAAATGGTAGGAAAAAGGCTTGCATGACATGCATAGAGTTGCATTAAATGTTGAATAAATGGATTCTAGAACCAGACACAAAGTATGAGAACAACAGAAGTAGCTTGTAACTGCCAGGACCCGATATTCTAGCTCGTTTCACAGTGTTATATTCCAAATGAGATTATTAAGCACTTAGAAGCTCAATTTCATCATCTTGTAAGATGAAATGGTAATATACATTTCATTAACTGATATGGTGTGTTCCAAAGCCCCCATCATAAATCACATTTCATTGAGTTGTTTACATAATGAAGATAAAAATTATTTTCAAGGGTCATAACTAAAGGAAAAATGAAGAGATAAACTGTATTATTGTTGTCATTTTTAAGATGAACAAACTTGCTCAGAAAGTTGATATGCTGACAGTATATTGTAGGTTTCAGGCAGAAATAGTGATCAGCAAGTTCTCTATACACACTGACTGATATACAGATTGGAGTTTGTAAGTATTAAATAATTTGTTGAAAAATAAGTGATTTACACATGGTCAGAGGAAAACCGGATTGCTAAGCAAGTATTCAAAATCATGACTTTGTGGTATCAGTGCACCCTCCTGTGTTGTTAATTCATCCTCCCCCACATTTCCCTCACTTCCTCTTCCTCTTTCTCATCCACTTTTTCTCTCATCTCTCTCCGTCTCTCTGTCTCCTCTTTCGAAAAGAACATATTGAGTGGTACACTATTGACATCTAAGTGGTAGTACAGAATGTGGATATCTGTAAAAATGCAAAAAGGTGGCATGTATCCAATAAGAATCTCACTAACTTGAAGCCCATCTTAGAACAGAAAACTAGTATAACACGAAAGAATTTCTTCTTCTTTTATTAAAGGTTAGGTTCAACGCCTTTAAGGTATAAGTAGAAAATGAGATAAAATAAATGTTTCTCAGAAAAAAATTAATGAAATAGGATAACAACTACTTCGGAAATTCTATTTAACAAAAATGCCCCACTTCAGTAATATTCCACATCTGTTAATAACCAGATGCTCTTTACTTATCCAAGGAGTTGTTTCTCCAATCCTCTATGTTGCTTCCTAGATTTTCAAAAATCAGTTTTTAAACATCTAATATTTTCAAGGAAGCAATCAAACTATTTTCAGAAGTTAGTAAATTTGTCTTTAGGGCCTAGGGAAGCAAACTGCAACTGCACTCCCAACTTTTATGGATTTATGTCTCTATTTCAAACAGAAGCTCAAGAATATGGTTATTTTTCTACCCAGAATGTGAAACTCTGAAAAGAATGTTTGATTAGGCTGATATAATTCTAAACTAAACTGGAAATAAATACACATGCATTTTATTGTACCCTCTTTAACAGGATATGACAATTTTGCTTTGGTTTAAAAGTTTGAAATGTATTTTATAGCACAGGCTTTTGGAGAGATAACCTTTTGATACTCAGGACATAATCCATTGTCAGGCAAATGCATGTTTTTAATATTGCTAACTGTTATGGCATTTACATTTCACTTCAGATTTCTAAACTTCACGTATTCATTACATAAATATAGAAACAATGTAATACAATATTTTAACTAACAATCTGCTCTTAGTAGAACCTTGATGCCAATCTCTCAGAAATATTTTCCAGATTTTATTTTGTTACCTGCTACAATACAGCAACTATCATATATATATTCAGTAGTTTAATCTAACTTTGCCTAAACTGGGAAATTAAATTTTCTTCCACTTGCTTAATTTTCTTTATCAATTTTCTCTTTTTTACTTATATAAGTCTAATATTCCAAGAATGTTTTCCCTTGAATTTTCTTAAATTAGAATTATATAGAATAATCACAATATCAAATCACAATACTAAAGTCTTTTTGTATTCCTCCCTTCAAAACTTCCCCTTATATTTGAACTAGAATAGTTCTCTTGGACCATTTTGGGAATAAGTAGATCACTAAAATATTGATTTGCCTTTAATAATGCAAAATTGACTATAATGGCTATAAAGGAATAATTTTCACCTGTTTTGTCTGATAACATCAAGTTCAGAGGATTATGACATTTTTATTTTATTCTGTGATGTCACTTCATGTCAAAAAACACTTTGTCCATACGTAGTGTTTTTAACATGCTCTATTCTTCAAGTTTCTTTTACAATTTTTAACAAAATAGCTTGTATACATGACTTTAAAAGCATCTAATAGCACAGAGAAGTTTCAATAAAATAAACCAATTCCTAATGACAAATATTATTTTTGCTTTTACTTCTTAAATTATCAATTCTAACTTACTATGTAATATACTTGGATCAGTTTTTGATTTATCAAAACATTACCTTTTCACTCTTTCATCTAAAATATATAGCTCTCGCTCTCTTGCTGTAACCCTACTTCCCTTCTTATGTTTCTCAGTTCAATTGCACAATTATGCTCAGTCTCTTTTTCCACTGTTCAAATCTGCATTTTCAGTGTACCAAACCTTCCATTCCTTCTTCCAAACACATAGATATTATAGAGTGACCTCCCTTTTTGTCACATGCAGATATCAGTATTTAATCTTTTTTCCTCATCTTCTCTCTTCCACTGTTTTTATTCTTATGTGCCAATCTCAGTGTTGTAAATATGCTTTGTATTCCCAGTATATTTTATTTCATAGTTAAGTTTTCTCAGATTGGTCTGTGGTTTTTTGTTGTTGCTCTTTGTAAGGAAAAAGCCAGTAAAAAACACCTAATTATCATAACTGTAATTATTTTCAGTAAGAAGTAATATACTCTGCAGAGGTCTGGTCTTTGCCCTTGGTCACAGCGGAGGTAATCTCTAGGACCAAAGGAATGTCGAGCTTGATAGGAGTGTCTCGGTTTGCTTAGAAGCTTTGTCCACTGCAAAGTCTAACAATGTGATATGTGATGGAGTCTTTGAGACATGTCATATAAATCCTTACCTCTCAAGAACTTGACAACCAAAGCCATTAGCCTGAACCCCCAACTAGCACCTGTACCCACACAAATAGTATGTCGTCAAATACTAATGAACTGTAGATACCAAAGGCTCTAGAGAGCTTCTCTGTTCAGCAATACACAGTATGGTGTATACTATTACCATCATAGCCTGGAGCAGGTTATGCTGCCTGTGACCACACAAGGAGATGACAATCAAAAGCTCCATGTTTGGACTGCCTGAACTTGGTAGACTTTAATTGTATCCTTTCACTACTCTAGAAAACAGTAAGTATAGCAGTTTTCTGAGGTCTAGGAGTCATTTTAATGAAATATTTAGCCTGCGGATAGCTGTGGAGAACCCCAAATTCCTAGGCAATTGATCTGAATTAAGAGTGTGCCAGGGCTCACAAACCTGTGACTGGTGTCTCAAACAAGGAAATCTTATAAGGACAGTTCCCTCAGACTTTGCAGTTTGACTAATACATTACATGTAACTGCAATAACATTTCCATCTCTAGGACTCCAGATGCTGCTATTATGCCAATGAAAGTGACAGTTTCAATTTTTTTAATTAATTTTTTATTAACATATAATGGATTATTTGCCTCAGGGATCAGGTCTGTGAATCATCAGGCTTACACATTTCACAGCACTCACCATAGCACATACCCTCTCCAATGTCCATACAGTTTCAATTTTAAGTGGCTTTTTTCACTTACATTTCACAAAATCTCCAAATCATAAGACATTATGGTTTATTTTTCCTGTATTGAAATCATCCTTTTTTTTTTTTTTTTAAGTTTCATCTATTTCTTTTAGAGAGAGAGAGAGAGCACTGGAGAGAGAGCATGAAGAGGGAGGCGGAAGAAGAGGCAGGTGCAGACACCCCACTGAGAGGGAACCGGATGCGAGGCTCCATCCCAGGACCCTGGGACCATGACCTGAGCCAAAGGCAGATGCTCAACCAACTGAGCACCCAGGTGTCCCAAGGGATCATCCTTTTTATATTTGCTTTTTATGACATTTCTAGTTTTTGACAAGGCTTATATACTGTTTAGCTTTTTGTCTGGAACTAGTTTTATTTAGATCTTCCTATAATTTGTCCAAGGTTGGACCAGAATTCAATAACTTCTCTCCCTTTATTTTTAACTATTCATTTAACTAAAATGCATCCTCAAAGGAGATCCCAAAATATTTTGTTGGTATAAACTTTGAGTCTTTTCAAATATGAAAATAGTTTTATGCTGCCCTTTTTTTAAAAGATTTTATTTATTTATTTGACAGAGAAAGAGAGATCACAAGTAGGCAAAGAGGTAGACAGAGAGAGGGGGAAGCAGGCTCCCTGCTGAGCAGAGAGCCCGATGAGGGGCTGCCCTTTTTTTTTTTTTTAATAATTTAACTGAATGTAAATTATAGATAGGAAACTATTCTCCCATAAGATTTTGAAGACCTCGCTCTATTCTCTTGCTAAATGTGTTCTATCTTTTCTTCTCAAATTTCTTTTCTCTTTAACACTTGTTTGTTTATTTGGGAGATTTCTTGACCTTATCCTCAGACCACTGTAGGATACTTTCTTGCTCGCTGTTTGATCTCCAGCATGTAAAATAGTTTCTGATATAAGTAGGCTCTCAGTAAATAGTTATTGATCCTTTAAAGACTGGATTCTATGCCCTTTTAATATATATTCATTATTATAACTTTATTAGGCAAATGAGATTTTTTAATTAGAAAAAGGTAGGTTTCTTATAAAAATAATTAATAACATTTCTGTACTTTCATTTTTTTAAAGTTCTTTAATTTGTTATGATATCTATTTTTAGTTATTCTCCTAGAAATACATCCTTCTGTTTGGCCACACTGCTTTGAGAGGATTATTTTCAGAGTTTTAGGCAATTTAAGTCCTCATTTTTAGCTATTTTGATTACTCTAACTATAGTCTTACAATCAGAAGTTATATTAAGTAGATCATGGAAGTTTCTATAGTAAACTGTTCTTAGATTTTCCTTATTTTGGTATCTTTAAATAAAATGTGTTTCAAAACAGAACAGGAAATCCAAATTCTACATGTATAACCTCAATAAATAGATAAAATTAATGCATTTATTCATTCACTTAAGAAATTGTTAATAGTGGGGCACCTGGGTGGCTCAGTCGTTAAGCGTCTGCCTTCGGCCCAGGTCATGATCCCAGCGTCCTGGGATCGAGCCCCGCATCCGGCTTTCTGCTCGGCAGGAAGTCTGCTTCTCCCGCTACCATTCCCTCTGCTTGTGTTCCCTCTCACTGTGTTTCTCTCTGTCAAATAAATAATAAAAAAATCTTAAAAAAAAAGAGAAATAGTTAATAGTGCATAAGTCAGAATAATATATAGATGCTAGGGGTACAAAAACAAATAAAATATAAAGATTACTTATATTGTATTATTAACTATATATTAAGTTATATAAGTATATATGAATATATATTTATAACATATAGGTATATAGATAACATATTGGCATATAAATGTTATTAACTATAAGTATAAATATTGTGAAAATATTCAATTCAAAGACTCATCATAGTCTTTGTAATTTTCTCAAAGAAGGAAACTTCAATGCCTTTTGGAGCCTACACCAAAACAAAAAGTGTGATGGTTAAAATGTCAGCAGCATAAAATTTGAAATATTGTATCACATTATTTGGATAGCCAATTTAAGATGTTATATCCATTAAAATCCATCATGCAAGGTGGTGAAAGTGTTCAGAAAGATAACCATTTCAATTTCATTACTTCAAATAAGACTTGGCATTGCAAGTGTCTTTTTTTATAGTTAAAATTTATAACCAAATAAAATTTGAACAGAAGAAAAACCTTCTTGTCTACAAATATATTGTTATTTAAATAGATACTACACACATAGTAGGCTTTCTATAAATAGGCAATGAATTATTAAATTCAAAAGCTAGATACAAAAAAGAACTTGATTGCATAGAAAACAATGCCTGGTCAATTAAAAGTAATCACCATACATATATATTCACATTAGATATTTGTGTTTCAAATTCAAATTTTCAACAGCAAATTAAAATCTCTTGTCATTGAAAAGAAATGTCTCACTTTGTTTATGTATGGGTATGTATAATATCCAAATAGGTTTTTAAGTAAATACCTGAGATTACAAAATAATATTTACTTATAATTTAAGGCATTTTCTAGCATCATGTACTACTTAATAAGGAGAATAAGAAGGCATTCACCTCTAATAATCAGGTAAGGTAGTGTCTATAAAAGAAAAATTTTCTAGCTTAAGAACATATTTTCTAATGTGTTAATTATTGTATGACTCATAGAAGAGTGGAATGTTAAGTGTCAATTTTATTTTTAGTAAATGTATAAGAAAATGTTATTTTCTAATAGTAATATTAATGACAAAGTAGTTTTTGAAAGGCATATGAAGTCATATCACCCCAATTTTCTTTCTGAAAAACAAAATTAAATTAAGCTGATTACATTTATGATGGTTCAATTACAATTATTATGGATGTAGAATAACAAAACTCCCACCAAAAAACAAGTAAAAAACACCTGAAATTTTTATTTAAAAAAATGGTTAAAGAATTGGAAAGAACCTGAGGCAACCTAACAGAGATAAAATTTTAAAAAAAGGAGAAACAACTCAAAGAGATGAACTGACATTTTGCAGCTCCCGCTTTTCTTTTAGGACCTTTGTAAATTCTGGACAATGGGCAAAAAGTGGAAGGTCTGGGAATGAGACCAGGCTAACAGTTGCTACTAAGAGGTGAAAAAATCAACAGAGAAATGACATCTTTCTGGGCTCAAGAGTAAACAGCTACAGACAAGAGATTTCTAGGATTATTTTGAGAAACAGAGGGGAATTGAGTTCACTATCATATCAGTTTTAATCTCAGGGCATTCACTTCTTGAAGAATTAAATTCTGAAGTTTCCTAGTGTTGAAGGCTAAAACACTAAGTAGATTGCCCTCAAAAACAAAGGCAAATTTCAACAATCTTGTGATTCTGAGGAGAAAAAGATTCATTTTCAAGAACCAACCAGGTGGCAAGACTTCACTAGTGATCATCTCAGATTCTCAGTCACTATGTGCAGGAGTCTACACCCTAGGAGGAGCTGCAGCTCCAGAAACAAGAGTTTTTTTGGGTTTTTTGTTTGTTTGTTTGTTTGTTTTGTTTTCCACTATTTTCAAATGAATTTAGAGTCATTTCATTTCCTGATTGAAAAAACTGATCTTACCCTGCTCTAGTTGCCTGAGCAGAGGAAAGGTTGAATGTTTCTACAAAAATATATGATAAGGCAACTCAATAATTTTTCAGATATAAGGCTCAGAATTTATTATAAAAATGTTATGCAAAGAAACGGATAAAGACTGAAATTCAAAAGAAAAAAAATGTGCAAATAGAATCAGTGGTAAACCTTACATTGTAGTTATAAGAACATCTTTAAACTGGATGTGATTAGGATATGTTGAAAATAGGGAAAATATATAATCTGGAAATTGTTTCCTGACAAATGACTCTGACAGTAGAATGGACACTGCATAAAAAAGAATTAGTGTTTGAAGGAAATTAAAAGTTAGAGTAATAGAAAGGATTCATATTAAAGCACATAAAGAAACAAGAGTAAAAATTAGCAAAAGATCATAATGATATATGAAACAAAATTGAAAAGTCTGACTTACTTTTAACTGGAGATCCAGAAGAATAGAAGAGAATGAACAAAAGCATTATTTCAAGAAATACAGGCCATGAGTTCTCCAAAACCAAGTACAAACATCAAACCACAGGTGTAATAAATTCTGTACACCCTGAGAAGTATGAGTACAAAGGAATCTACATCCTGGTACATCATAGTAAAACAAGCAAAAACCAAAGATAAAAATAAAATTTTAATAGCAGCTATAAAAACTGACACATTATTGTTGTAAGAACAATAATGTAACTAATGGTTGACTGTTTATAGAGGTATGGAAACCGGAAAACCATGAAAAAATATTCCTAAATGCGTACAAAACAAAATGCTATGAGTTCTACATTCAGCAAAAATAGTATTATAAGTTGAGACAAAATAAAAACTATTTCAGAAACACTAAAATTAAGGAACATATTATTATCACGCCTTCACTTAAAGAGAATCATTCTAGGTAGAGGCACAATAAACAGGAAGAAAAGATTATACATGAAAAGGCAAATGTTTGGCTTAAATATATTGGATATAGCTAGACAAAATAATAATTATAATGTAAATATTAAACACATGTAAAATTAAATACACAAAAACAAAAAAAAGGTGGGAAATTTTTAACATCATTGACATTGCTTGAACTAATAATTTATATTAAAGTAAGTCCAGAACCCACACTTAATTTTCATTCCAACTGCTTAATAAAATAATGTACATAAAATAAGTTGATCATATAATTTAAAATGCAATTGAAAAGAAGGCAAGAAAGTAGAGTATATACCAGAACAAATAGTAAAATGGTAGATATTACATATATGTACATGTGTATATACATATATGTATGTATGTAAGTAATAAATGTCCAAAAACTAAGTATTAAACAAAAAGGAGATATTATTATACCAGAATTATTTTTAAAAGTGAGTTATATATTCCTTATCAGAGATACACCTTAAATGTGTGTGGACATATAGAGACTAAGAATTAAAGGATGGAAATGGTCCAAAATGGTGGCATAGGAAGATCCTGGATTCACTTACTCCTACGAAGAGATCAAATCTATAGCTACATATGAATCATTTCCCTCTGAAAAATATCTGAAAACCAGATGAACTTCTCTTCCACAAAAAAGATAAAAGGACCATAGTGAGACAATTAGGATAAGCAGTGACACAGTCTGGGTCCTAGTGAAAAAATGCGCCCCTGACACAACAACACACTACAGGGAAGGATCTCACTAATCTGGTAATCTAGTGCTTCTAGAGAAGTGAGGAGTTGGGCCCACATCAGGAATTCCAACCTTTGGGATCTTCACTGGAGAGACAAGCTCCAGAAAATGCCTGGTTTGGAAAACAATGGGGCTAGCATCCAAGGAACCCAAAGTGCTATAGGAAACTGTGATTCTTCTTTTAAAGGTCTGGCATGTGGGCTGACTTACCCTTGGACACAACAGAAAATGGCAATTTGAAAAGTACCTAGACTATAGGTGAAGAAGATTCATTTGCTGGTCTGGAGGCATCTACTCTAGAAGTAGAGGGTAGTTAGACCTCTCTCTGGAGATGGAGGTGCTGGCACATATCAATTGTGTGCTCTCCTCTTACACCGCTAGCATCGGAAGATGTGCTAAATGAATTTGACAAAGTATTAATATACATACATATTAAATATATTTATTAATATACATATATTAAATATATTAATATACAAATAATACATAATAAGGAGAAAAACAAGTTCAAAAAGAGATATCTAAATGAGAAAAAAACAACCACTGATAGCATGCAACAGAATGAATCTAATAAACTTAGCAAAGTAAACCAAGTTGAAAAATGCAAATACTGGGGCGCCTGGGTGGCTCAGTCGTTAAGCGTCTGCCTTCGGCCCAGGTCAGATCCCAGAGTCTTGGGATCGAGCCCCGCATCGGGCTCCCTGCTCCGCAGGAAGCCTGCTTCTCCCGCTACCATTCCCTCTGCTTGTGTCCCCTCTCACGCTGTGTTTCTCGCTGTCAAATAAATAAAAAAAAAATCTTAAAAAAAAAAAAATGCAAATACTATAAGAATTCCATTCATAGAAAGTTTTATAGCACATAGAACCAATTTATGGTGTTGGAAATGAGGAAGTCATTATCCTTTGTGTGTTGATTAGTAACTGGAAGGAAGCACAGTAAGGATTTTGGCATATTAATAATATTCTATTATTTACCCTACCACTGATTACACTAATATGTTCAACTTATAAGATTTATAAAATTATAACTTATAATACTATATAATAATATAATATATAACATAATAACATAAAATTCAGCAAACCATACTATACTATAATTTTTTTATAAATCCTCCTTATACTTAATACTTGATATACTTAATAAATAGATTATCAGTCTAGCTATCTATATTTTAAACATCATTCCAAGACTTTCCACCCAAAATAATACTTATCCAAGATTTCCATTCACAATAGCTTCTGGTGAAGCTGAGCCAAATTAGACAAGGCTTATAAATTTTGTTTAGGAGTAACTTGCTTATGTGTAAATTTATATAGAGGATAATTTTACATTTGGTACACACACACACAGGTACACACACACACACACACACCTATATGTGTATGTGTATAACTATATAATTTATATACTCAACATTTCTTCAAACCTTACAAATTTAGAAAGTAGGGATAAATTTAAAACAAAAATTACAAAAGCAATAACTATTTCCAAACCTCAAGTCCCCATCTGTACTTTAAGTAGTCTCAGCCTTGTGGAACATTGTCCTCACTAATCTCTTCAAGTCATATCCTGTAGTCCTCAGGTGTTCTTGTCATCTTACAGAAGCTTTGTCAGCTCATTTCCCATCTATTATTTTCTTCCTTTTCTCTTCCCTGCTTCAGAGGCCTGCGCTACCCATAAAATTTCATAAGATCGGCCACAGCAGTTACTGCCTCAGCAAACACTCATTCTTAAAGTGCTCTAAAGTTTTCCCCACTGTGTGAAAGCCACTATGCTGTGACAAACCAACCATGCCTGAATCTATTCTGATATACCAGGGTCCAGGGTACATCTATGCTCCTGACATTTTTGCAGATGCTCAGTGCTGGATTATGTGCCATGATTCAGAAATGTACCACCTAGAATTAGGGACAATAATAAAAATGTACATAGACAGAAGCCTCAATATTTAAAAATAAAGCAAACAAACCAAAAAAAATCTAACACATATAATAACTCCATGGGTACAGGATATATATTTTGTGAAAAATATGAATTGAAAAAATTGAAATGTGTAAGTGCAGTGCACTGACATTTTAGGAGCCTGTTAAAAGGCTGCATGTGTGAATTCTATATGCAAATATCTATAGAAAATTTTCGGTGCTTATTTGTTCTTGCTTCTTCATTTTTCCATTTTAACTATATTCCATATAGTACTACACTCAAAAGTTGAGACTAAAAAGAAATGGTTAAAAAGTAACAAAAGGAAGAGATTTATTAACTGTAATATTTGAGATCAAAATGTGAAAGCAATAAATATTCTAAAATTTCCATTCTGAAACAACTACAATAATATCATTCTTAGAGAATGCCATGAACATAAAAGCAATTCATTATTACTATTCTAATTAGTTTTTAATCATGTTTGAAATAAGAAGATGGAAATCATAATAATGTGAGATAAGGAGTAAAAGTAAATTATACTAATAAATGTTTTTTAAAGGTGAATTAACATTTTATAAGACATACTTAATGAAAAATAAAATTTTTGAGCATATGAAAATATGGATGACTTAAGAAACTTGACAAAGAGTAGATATGCCAAAGAAGAATTTCACAAAAATGACTATCCCAAGAAACTCTATTTCACTTGTTAAATTGCCTGAAAATATCAAGACTTACTGACAAGACTCTTCAAAACCCAAGGTACAAATTTACAAGTTATCAAGTTTTTCTGAGGCTAAAAGATTCAAAGACTTGTATAATAGCCAAATAATGCTATGGTTGAAGCAAGATCAAGTTATCAAAAAAGGATAGCTTATACCATGCTATAAAAAAAAAAAACATGTAAAAGGAATCACTGAAGATTAATTCTTCTAAGGATATTTCACTGGCATTACAAGCCCGTTATTTATATTTCCATTAAAGCCAAACATTTGAGTAAATTCATCAACTAACATAGCTTTATAGCTGGGAGACTATGTCAGAACCACCATAAAGGGCTGTGCTAGATGTGTAATTGATGAGGGAGAGCCATGAAGAGAGTGAGTAGGCATGTTCCTGAAGGAAGGTGGATATCCTTGCAATTAGCTCAAAGGTACAAACTAAGGAGGATATCATGAGTTTGTGCATGTGTGTTATGGATGATTAGGAATGAATTCAAAGTCATGAGTTCCGTTTCAAATATCTACATATACATAAAACAGCAAAGAAAATCTAAGCATCTAGTAGGAAAAAATGCTTTGATGATTTTCACTTCTGAGAGATAGACAGAAAATGTTTCATCAAATGATAATTTACAGAGTTGTATATTTCACTTTCTACTTCCCATTTTCTCTCAAGCATGTTTGTGACACCTACAAGGTTTACAAATGACATGAGCATAATTAAAATATTCCCTATTGCCCTACTAATTCTTATTTTAACCTCTCTTTCCTGTTTTCTAGATGAACAGCTATGAATTTTACTCAATTATTTATAACAAATGTAATCTACTTTATGGCATATTCTATGGGGTTAAGAGAAGTACAGTAATAATTGCATCCTCATTTTTAGGTCCAGAAAGGCACTCAGAAGCCTCCCACAATTAAAAGCTTTGGCCAGTCTCTCTGGTCTTCTATCCACATTGATTATACTGCTACCTGTATTGCCCATGCCACCATGGTTTCCAAAAGGCAGATAGATAGGTCTATAGCTGTCTGGCAATGTAGATCTTTGCCAAATCAAAGTTTCCTTGTCTATATAACCATTCTTCTTTGAGACCCTATCATATCACTTAGGACCTTCAAAGTAGTAGGACACAGCTAATTCTGGATCCAGTGAGTTTCTACCAATCCTTTCCAGATCAGAGAATGTACTTCCCCAAGCACAGTCACACTTTGTTGTAGCTCCAAGTTCTTATTCATCTCCTTTTCTTTCCTGAGAAATTTTTGCTTGAACTTCCCAATGAGGAGCTGGGAAAAGAAATACTAAAAAGGAAACTTCTTCAGGAAGATTCATTTTTTTTTTAAATGAGGGTGTCCACAGCAAAGAAAATGATATAATTTGCTATCTTCTTGAAACAAGGAAAATAACAAAATAAAAAAACAAAATAGCATTTTAATTAATTATCTTGTCATTCTCCTACAGTAAACTTTACTGCAGAGAATCAATTTCTCATTCTGATATATATATATATATATCAGATATATATACATAGTATATATGTATACATGCATAGTAAATACATATAAAGTATGTGTGTATATATAATAATATATTATATATGAGTATATATTTTACATAATATATATTATAAAATAAATATATATGATAAATAATATACATATATTTTAAGAGCAGAGAATAAGGTAGACTGCTCAGGGCAATGTGCTTTTAACACAGCTGCTAACCACTTCAATGTTGTTTTCATTTATTTTTCTTGTTTCAGTGAGTACAAGCCTTCAAGGGTAAGCAGTGATATTTGCCTCCTAGGCCAGTGCTTCCAATCAATTCCTTCATTACAGAACTCTTCTCAGTTGTTGAGCATACAAAGTTGAAAGGGGATTTTGTATTGCTTAAATTTAAGGATATCTTTTCAATCCTTGTCTGAAAGTCAGCCCATTGTTAGAAGGCAGAGCAAGAAAAGTCCTGCTATAATCATGACCAGTCTCTACCAATAAAAGTATCTATTGTTCAGTGAGTGATTCAGCCATTTTTCTCTCCCTGCTGATGACTGAACTTGGTAAATCTGGAACTCCACAAAAGGAGTGGCTTCTTGATCCTTCTTTTGGTGGGTGATGAAGATGTTCTTTATTGCGGACTTATTATAGAGATTCAATATATATTTAATAAGTGATTATTGATGAATGGATGGATGATTCAGGATGAAGAATATGAGGATAAGCCTTCATTCTTATCTAAATGAATGTGCCATAAAAAGGCATAAGCAGGGGCACCTGGGTGGCTCAGTGGGTTAAAGCCTCTGCCTGGGCTCAGGTCATGATCTCAGGGTCCTGGGATCTAGCCCCACATCGGGCTCTCTGCTCAGCAGGGAGCCTGCTTCCTCCGCTTTCTCTGTGTGCCTCTCTGCCTACTAGTGATCTCTCTCTCTCTGTCAAATAAATAAATTAAATCTTTAAAAAAAAAAGGCATAAGCATCCTTTGGAGAAAATAACTTGAATCCAATATTCAAGTAAAATCTAACTTTCGTTAGAGTCATTGTTTAAGCATATATTAAATACAAATAGAAACTGATTTGTTGCTGAAGGAAAACAGATTATGATACCCCAAATGTGTCCTTTTGGTTATTGATTATTCTGAACACTTGAAAAACAGTAACCGAAGAGAAGGCTTTCTCTGAACTCCCTTTATCTGGCTGAAGATAGATCCTCCAAAAGGAATTCAACTGTCATAAATCCCCTTCTTGAGTTCCATCAACCAGGAAAGATTGATGAGGACGCTAGAGGTCTATACTTCATCCAGACAATGTGCTCATGAACTATCAAAACTACTACTTATTCTTTTAAAAGTCCATTCATCTTTCCTAAAAAATAATTTGCTTTCCGTTAAGATACCTGCATTCCCCCTCTGTTCTCCCCATTAAGATGATATTTAATCCTGAATTTTAAAGCCATCTATTTGAGTTACTCATTTTCCCCTGGGTATCTCCATGTATACGTGAGGTGTATATGTTAATAAACTTTTATCCGTTTTCCAATTGTTAATCTATTTATTATCATGAGAGTCTCTGTTAAGAACTCAAAAGGACAGAGGAAAATTATTTCCCCCCTTCCTGAAGAAAAAATGGTCCATTTTTCATCCAGAAGAAAATTCATGCAGAAGAAAAATGGTCTTTTCAAAAACATCGGGTGAGCATCTACCTTTTATCAGCTAGGAATCTTTCTTAGGTACCCAAATGGCTCAGAATGGAAAGGTGAAAGCATCATAAGTGTGTTCAAAAGTATGTGTCAAACAGCACACAAATATTAATGGGTTAAGATAAAATAGAGTATGTTTCTTTCATCTACACCTCCAAAGCTAATCAGCCAGGGGCTCTGCTTCACGTAATCATTGGGGATCTCCGTGCCACAGTGACACCACCATCCTGTAGCTACAAACACACAGCATCCTCGGACAACGTGGTGGGGAATAATAAATCCACATTTTGAATGATGAACATCATTTTCCCTTACATCATTTGCTGGAACTAATTATATCACCCCAATAATCACAAGGGGTCAGTGAAGCGAACTCTCACTTTGTTCCCAGAAAGGGGAGAATTTGAAATAAATGGGCTCTGGAAGTGAAGCAGATTATTATTAATGCCATGCGTTACATTCAATAATAAAATTATGCTCACAGACCTGAATACATCCTTACCATTAACTTTTAGATGCTGTATACAAGTGACTTTATCTCCTGAATCTGCTCCCCTATCTAAATTAAGAATAATGAATTTATATGGTGTTTGTGAAAAATATAGACCGTAATGGAATATATAAGGACCAGACACATTTCAACAAATGGCAGTGGTAGTAGTTTTCCTTACAATATATAGCACCACAGAGGTAATCACTGTCTAGAGCAGTTGTCATCCTTAGCTACATATTGGATTTATCTGAAGAGCTTAAAAAATAATAATGCCTGGACCCTACACTCAGATTTTTATGTGGTAAAGCCAAAACACTGGTATTTTTTAAGGATACCAATTTATTTCAGCATAAAAGCAGAGTTAAATATCTCTCTAGTAAGACGAAAAATAAAATAGACATATCTGGTCAATACTAATTTGTTGTCTTTCTCAGAGTTTCATTCTTTTTTCCTTTATAACTCAACAAACTACATTGTTTGAAGAAGGAAATAATCATGTTTGTGATAGTGAAATACATTGCTATTACATTTTAACAATCACATTCATTTTACAACAGACAAGAAAATAGATGCTAAATAATTGTTTTCTCATGATGAAGAACAAAAAAAATCCATAGAAATATATAACATCTAGATGTACAGTAGCTGAGTAAAACAGGGGGATCACCTTGAAGTGTAATATGTATTTCCAACTAAGACAAGAGATCTAGGTTATGTTTCACATATACCCTTAAAAAAAAAAAAAAAACTCCCAGAATGCTTTATTGATGGAGGTATACTCATGAGAAAAAAATTTTACCTGAAAGTCTACAGTGACACGAAAAACAGAGAACATTGTGAGGAATAGTCAAAGGCATAAATATACAGCTTGAATACTCATTCACAAACAAAAACTGCTACTATGTAGTTCATTAACGAGGAAGAAACAAAGCATTGTTGGCAAAAGCACAAATTATAATTTAATGTAGCAATTTGGGAAGCCATGTTAAAATTTTATTTTGCACATAATAATGACATGATTGATTACACTCCATCCCCTTAGTTTCTTCCTCACCTTCTTCTTCCTCTTCCTCCCCACCTTGTCCTTCTTCTTTTTATTCTTAATATACCGTTAAGGATTGTAAAGCATAAACCTACACTCTATGGTTGGCATTATTATATAAACCATCCCCATCATCCATGCCACTGTTTCATACTTGCCTCAAGTCATCATTAAAACATGGTGAATGAGCGAGCTGTTTAGAGTATGAAAGTATTTTCACTGAAGTATTTACATCAGGTTATAATCTGGCCTTGAGTAAACTATGACAGAAAAAAACACCATATATTATTCTTTTCCTTCATTAGTTAATCGATTTGGGATTTAAGTCAACAAGTCTACTCAACATTTATTATACATAAAGCACTGTTTTAAATGTTATTGTTCTGAAATATTTATTTAAAATCTCTCAATAGATTCATTTTGTATATAAAGTACATGAATGTACGTATATATATATATTTATAAATTTATATAATTTATATTTAAAGTTTTACATATATCTAAAATACACATATAAGCAAATCTCATTTAACATGTTATGTTGAAGACCTGGTATATCCAAAGCACTATCCTAGTTTCTTAGATACTGTGTTTTGTGCTCTTTTTGGCATTTTATTTTTGTTTTGTTGTTTATTTTTCATTTCTTACCTAAATTATGAGAGTAATCAGCAAAAAAGGAAATACTAACTTACACACGGAGAAATAAGGGGGAAATAAGTAAGTATACACAAAACATTTTGCAGCAATAAAATTGTATATGTAGAGAAGAGCAACCAGAGAATCCACGTACTCCTTAAGTTTATAAACCAATTTATAAAGTAACAACTAGCTGGTTTTTTATTATTATTTCTTAAATGAAGAAATACTATATACATTTGTGAACAAACAAATAATATGAAATGAAGTAGAGCATATGTATATTGTATCTACTTCAATTTAAACATACAGTGAAAGAAAAAATAAGAATTGTGGATAGAAGTGATAAATACCAGCATTACAAAGGACATACTACAATGATGTAATAGTAGTTTATTTAATTGTAATCTGTGTATGTGGGAGGTAAGAGGGTGAAAGCTTTAGGAGAAAAATTTTCAAAACCATACAGATATGAGTTACAATTCATTTGCGGACACTTGGACCTCAGTAGCTTTGGGCATAGTTTTTGAAACTCTTGTGTCTCAAAGGTCTTAATAAGACCTTGTGTCTCAAGGTCTTAATTATACAGTGAGATTAAGTCCCATCTATTTCATAACATTGTGAGATGCAATTGTTTGGACTAAAGTTTATGGCCAATAAACTACAACAGAAAACCAAATGTAGTGAATTTAAAGCTAATACATAGGAAGAAAATAGGGAAAAGCTATACATACTTAAATAATTATAACTTGAAATATTAAAAGCAAAAATTTATTGCCTTGGACCTCCTAGAGAGTGAAGACTTGAAGTTTAGTAAGTCTAATTAAAGAAGAACAATAATTATTATAATAAAATTGATAGAAGGCAGCATTATATAAATCCCCATTGCTAAATTAATAAAACACTCATGAATATGTTGACCAATATTAACATATTTGCACCACTTTTAGTATTTTAAGATGAACTGAAACTTTAAAATATTTTTTTCAAGACTGTCTTTTTACCCACTGCCATTTCACATACGCTATTGTTAAAAGGAAAACATTGTTCGCTAAAGAATAGAACAATAAAAGTTAAAATGTGATTTTTGGTAAAATGAACAGTATATGTTGACTTTTTTCCTATCTTCAACCATGACAATAATTAATGCTCATGGCTGGAGTAGAAAAAGTCATTTTTCAGTGGAACCATTATTGATTTTTCTAGGGGATTCAGAGTGCTATTTTCAAGGTCTCTATTGTCTTTTTTTTCCAAAAATCATATATAGATATATCTTAAATTTATGTTCCTTATTTTCTGTTTCTCTGTTTAGTGCTTGTTTGATAACTAAGATTGGGATTCGTGTCAGTGAGAAAACTATTCTTCAGATTTACATTTCAGTCACTTCTAACAATATGTGACTCCAGAAGAGTATCGAAGGTAAGTAAGAGTATTTGCTCTTAAAGATTTTTTAATATAGTACAAAAAAAGACAGTACCACTGTCTTATTGAAATAATGCATCACATTTGTTTCATAGTAGAATTATGGTCAGTATGTTAGACTAAGAGAGTTGTCTTCCAAATCTCCATTTTACATGCAGAAATTGACAAAATATGAAAAACACTAGTTTAAAACAAGAATCAAGAGAAAAAGAAAAGAAATATCTCAGGTTCTAACCATGAAGAGGAACATATTTGTAAACAACCGGACTATTGCTGTATAAGAAATAATATCAAACAGTATATACTAGATTAGGAAACAGATGCATAGCTCTTCTATAGTGCAGATTGGAGCTAAACTCCTCAAACGTAGAAAACTAAAAAGGCCGGCCCACTGCAAAAAAGAGATTAAAAATATTTGGCATGTGGCTTGAGGATATTCAACAGACATAGGCCACTGCTCTAGGGCTGTGTGTGAAATAAAAGACACCTGAGAACAAATAGTATCCCATTATCATTTCCCATGATATACAAAAAAACCTAAGCCAATAAATGAAAACAAAACTGGACTAAAACATGCACAATAATTACACTTGAAAAATATTATATTTACCAATTCAACTTTCATTCTTACAAGGTAAATATGTCTTCATTTATGGACACAACATTTTCTCGTGTTAAAAACAATGACAACAACAGTAACAACTTGACATAGTTTTAGAAGTCTGCACACTTGCAGCATGAGGCAGGTATGGGAACATGTACAGTAAACATTTTTATTTTGATCAATGGCAACAACTAGAAAGAATGCAAAATAAATCAAAAGATAAATGAATATACAAATTATGGTTTATTTATACAAGAAATTACTGTGGAGAAACCAAAAATATAAGCAATGTTTTTAAGTTAAAACTCAGATTAATACTAAAAAACTAATATTGAAGAAAGAAACCCATAATACAGAGGAAAGACTACATACTTCATGGATCTAACTACATAAAGGTTTTTTTTTTCAAGATTTTATTTATTTATTTGACAGAAAGAGAGATCACAAGTAGGAAGAGAGGCAGGCAGAGAGGGAGGGGGAAGCAGGCTTCCTGCTGAGCAGAGGGCCCGATGTGGGGCTCGATCCCAGGACCCTGAGATCATGACCTGAGCCGAAGGCAGAGGCTTTAACCCACTGAGCCACCCAGGTGCCCCTATAAAGCTTTTTTTAATGGTAAAAGTTAACAGTAGAGATTTGTAGTTATGGAATGCAATAGGGATGCATAGTTATGAGGTAAATTTTTTTTTTTTAAGATTTTATTTATTTGTCAGAGAGAGAGAGAGAACATAAGCAGGGGGAGCGGTAGGTAGAACAGGCAGAGCAGGCAGTGGGAGAAGCAGGCTCCCCACTGAGCAAGGAGCCCGATATGGGACTCCATCCCAGGACCCTGGGATCATGACCTGAGCCGAAGGCAGTGGTCCAACCGGCTGAGCCACTCAGGCGTCCCATGAGGTAAATTTTAAAAGGAATAAAGAAAATGTTTGCCACACAAGCAAGCTTGTAGTAATTCTTAAGAGAAAGAGATGTTATGATTGGGTTGTACTAAAACAATAAATATGAGAGGAAGTAACCTAGGGCATACAAAAGGCAATGATGAAGATTCTCAAGTAGGCATAGTTTTACTAATTTCTTCTGCTAAGTACAACTAAAAGCCCTGAACATTATGTTAAAAAAAAAAAAAATGAAGACGACTCTTCAATGTGGGAAAAAGAAGTCATAGCTGCTAGGGAAATGGGGACTGGAGAAAAAACATAACAACAGCATATTAGTTTTCTGGGTTTCATTTTTGTGTCATATATCCCAGATTTGGAGTTAAAGATGACTGCAACCTGGAAATGTCAACAGGCACAGACAAAAATATTACCCAAAAAGAACTGTTCTCTTTAACTTAAGGGGCAAGGGAAGAGAAACTTAGCAAGCAGAAAACTTTCAGATAATGACCACTCTATTCTACTCTGGCCCTACTCCCATTTAATCCAGCAAGTGAGGAACTTAGACTTCTGCCCTTATAAGGCTGTATAGGCACACAACTTCTGTGGGGGTGATGTCAGAGAAGGTCAAGTAGGGGGCTGGGAACTTTATCCCTGCTGGCTATTAACAAGCCCCTCAGCCTTGGTATCCCTTGAGACCAAAAAAACCTAATCCAATAAACCTAGGAGGGAGAAGCCTAGACTTCCACTCCCAGGGAGGGAGAAGTGAGGGAGAAGGGAGGAGCAGGGAGAAGCCTAGACTTCCACTCCCAGGAGCAATGTGGAGCTTTCCACATTTGGTGTCAAGAGAAATTGAATGGAGAACTTAAACTTCTATCTCTCTCACAGTACTCTCACAAACTTCTATCTCACCGCAGTAACAAGGTGGTTTCTCCTATTCTCATGACAGACTATTGTCAGAGATAGCCAGCTAAAAATAAGTTTAAGTAAATTCAAGAGTCTCATAAAATCAAAGAATATGCCCAGGTTTCAACTGAATATTATTTGTCATACCAAGAACAAGAAAGATCTTAAAAATGAAAAAAGAAAAGAAATAGGTATCAACATTGAGAGGACAGATATGTTAGAACCATCAAATTAAGATTTTAAAGCAGCAGCAATAATAATTCTTCAACAGGCCATTATGAACACACTTAAAACAAATAAAACAACAACAATAACAAAAAAAGCCTCAACAAAGAAAAATCTCAGCTAAAAATAGAAGATACAAAGAAGAACCAAATGGGACTTAAAAAAAAAAACAAACCAAAAAACCAGAATATACAGGTCAGTCTAGTTCACTATGAGAATGGAGGTTAGATAAAATAATTATATGAACTGGTAGAGAAAACAATGAGAAGATAAAACAATGGGAAGATAAAACAGACTGAAAACAAAACAAAAGAACAGAGCCTGAGGAACCCATGGCATTATAAGAATATTTGTATCACTGTACAGAATATTTGTATCACTGGAGTCCTAAAAGGTGAAAGGAAAGAGTGTTGAGGTGAAAAATACTCAAAGAAATGATGTATGATAAGAAAATGACAGACAAATTTATCCAAAGACATAAATGTACAAATGAAGGAAACAGAAAACAACAATCTGAATAAACCTTATGAAATCCACACGAAGACACATCATAATCAAATGTGTGTGTATGTGTATATATGTTTCTAAACAAAGAGACAAAAAAAGCATCCTGAAAACAACAAGAGAACTATGATATTTTACCTCTAGAAGAAAAATAATTTGAAAGATTTCTTACCAGAACTGTGGAAGTCAGAAGTGGTACAATATCTTTCAAGTGCTAAAGGAGAAGAATTCTCAAGCAGAACCAATATTCTACAAGAAATATACTTCATCAGTAAAGGAGAAATCATAACATTCTAGGTGAAGGAAAATGAAGATAGCTTCCTGTTAACTGACCTAGTGCTAAAAGATAGTCTAAAGAAATTTTTCCAAACAAGAAAGGATAAGAGATAGAACTTTGGGAACCTGAAAAGAAAAAAGAACACAGTAAGCAAAAATACCGAAAAATATAATGAGCTTTTTTTCTCTTGATTTCATAATTAATGTTTTTGAATAGTGAATTTATATTTTGATACTTGATGCAAAAATGTAGGACTGTGCAATATAGTTCTATATAGAAAGGAAATATTTTAAAATTATATCATAAATGGCGTAATATAAAAGCATGTAGAAAAAACTAAGGGTTGGGGCGCCTGGGTGGCTCAGTGGGTTAAGCCACTGCCTTCGGCTTGGGTCATGATCTCAGGGTTCTGGGATCAAGCCCCACATTGGGCTCTCTGCTCAGCGGGGAGCCTGCTTCCTCCTCTCTCTCTGCCTGCCTGTCTGCCTACTTGTGATCTCTCTCATTGTATCAAATAAATTAAAATCTAAAAAAAAAAAAAATTCCATAAAAAAAAAAACTAAGGGTTTTATAGTCACTCAAACTCATAAAGTAATGATGTTAGTGGACTGTGATAAGTTTTGTATATATAGTGAAATATTAAAAATAACCACTATACATGTATATATATAGATGCACTAAAAAGAGTAGATAAGTTAAAATGGAATTATAAAAAATGTTCATATATGAAAGTAGATAAAAGCGATCAGAGAAAAAAATGGAAAAATATAAAGTGACAAGCTTAAGCTTCAGAACATCAGTAATTGCATTAAATATAAATAGTACAGCTACACTGATTAATAGGCAAGAATTGGCAGAATATTTTTTAAATGACCCAGTTAGTACCTGGGACACCTGGTTGGCTAAGCCTCTGCCTTCGACTTCGGTCATGATCCCAGCATCCTGGGATTGAGCCCCTGTTCAGCTCCCTGCTCAGCAGGGAGTTTGTTTCTCCTACCTTTCCTGCACTCCTGCTCTCTCTCTCAAATAAATAAATAAAATCTTTAATAAATAAATAAATACGTGCCCTCTTCAATACCCACGTACTGCATGGAGCACTGGGTGTGGTGCATGAACAATAGATCTTGTAACACTGAAAAAATAAAATAAACATATTTGGGGAATAAATAAATAAATAAATAACCCAAGTATATGCTCTCTACAAGATATTAATTTTAATTATACAATATAGCCAGATTATATTCTATAAAGTAAAAATATAGAAAAATATATCATGCAAATATTAATCAAATGAAAGTAGGACTGGCTACATTAATACTAAAAAAGTAGACTTTAGAACAAAAATAATAGTAATAATAATAATGAGACAGAGAGAAGCATTGTATAGTGTTAAAAGGGTCAACCTTGCAAGAAGACATGTAGCTTCTAAAAATGTGTGAACCAACCAATAGAGCTGTAAAATGCAAAAGTAAAAGCTGAAAACACTAAAGGAACAAATAGACAAATTCACAATTGGGGATATCAGGACTCTTCTCTCAATAACTAATAAAACAAAATAGAAAATTCACCAGGATATCGAATAATTCAACATTATAATCAACCAACAGAATAAAATAGACCCTTATAGAACTCTCTACCCAACAAACAGCAGAGCACATATTTATTTTTAAGTGCTCAATGAACATATAAAAAATAGATCATACACTGGGTCATATAAAAAAGTCAACAAATTAAAAAACAACAACCTGTAACCATAGATATTATGTTTTCCAACCTATTTCCAACCTATTAGATATCAGTAGAATCAAGGTAACAGAAAAATCTCCTAAAGTTTTAGAAACTAATTAATAGTCTTCTAAATAATCCATGGGGCAAAGGAAAAAATCCCAAAGGAAGTTAAAAAATACATTGAGTGAATTGAAAACGAAAATGCAGCATACGGAAGTATATGGGTTACAGCTACAGCCGTGTAGCTTCTACATTTTCTGAGAAAAATTGTAACACAAATAACTGAAAAATCTAGGAAAATGTGAAGAATGCCTCTGAAGGGCAAAAATAATGGACAGACACAAATCAGCTTCCTCTACAGTGAGATGCTATTTCATATTTGGTAGACCTTTTTTAAAAAAGCATTAGTGCCACATTTAGCAAAAATGTGGAAAAAGGAATCACTCCTAAGCATAGGGATTCTCAAGGCACCATTTGTTGAGTGTGGACAGCGGATGGAGTGCTTACCTGAATACAAAGGGGACAGTATAAGAGAGGTAGTGGCCAAATCATTGGCTTTAAATTACACTTGATTATATCCAAGGGCAAAGAGAGGCAATTTGAGTATTTTAAGAAGAAAAGTGACATATCATTTTTATGTATGTAAAGAAAACAGGAGATAGCTTAAAGGATCAATTAGAGAAGGGCAAAAGAGGAGGCCAATGGTCAGCATTACAGTGAATGTTTGCATTGCAATCATTGAATGAATGATTGATTGATTCATTCACTGAATGATTGCAATCATTACAGTGAATGTTTAAAAATGAAGAATAAGAATTGTTGGTATAAAAGCAATATTAGGGGCACCCGGGTGGCTCAGTGGGTTAAAGCCTTTGCTATCACCTCAGGTTATTATTTCAGGGTCCTGGGATAGAACCCCACATTAGGCTCTGTGCTCAGTGGGGAGTCTGCTTCCCCACCCTCTCTGCCGGCCTCTCTGCCTACTTATGATATCTCTCTCTGTCAAATAAATAAAATAAAAATCTTAAAAAAATAAATAAATAAAAGCAATATTATTTTTCTGAATTTAAAGTCTTGACACAATTACAAATACTTTATTACTAATTATAAAATTATGTTACTATATAACAGGAGTAATGAAAAATCCCTAAAGCAATTTTAATCATGTCCTTGTTTTCCAAAAATAAATTATTTGATTAGAACCTTGTTACTAATTTAATAATTTTTAATTGATGACTTACAGCCTAAAGGATTTTCTACCCAACTACATAAAAATACCAATTGTGAAATTAGCAATAACTTAATGATTCAAGTAACAATTGTCTAAATTATAGAATATAATAGATTTTTGGATTAAGCCTATTATACTTCATATTATTTTTAAATTTTATTTTGAAACTATGAGTCCTCTGCTTTAAACTATAAAGGTATAGAAAATGAAATCCCCCTCAAGATAGATTCTATGAATATAGGAGATAATATAAAAGTGTCTCCTTTTGTTTTTATGATCCATAAAATTCAAAGTTAATTCCTCTAATTACTTAATATCCAGGTACTTTTATATTTCACAGGAGTCCTATTTGATTATAAGATTTTGATAATATTTTAGAGACTACATGAAGAAATAACTGAATAAAGTAAAGAAAGCAAACTATTAGGAATTATCTCCATATTTCTATTTTTCCATGTCACTGTGTTAAACATTTTACTGTCCTATGCATTTTGGTTTAGTCCTCTGCCTTATCATTTGATAGGTAATAGATGACTTATAATCAGAGAAATCACATTTTCATTGACTGTGTTCAAAGCTCGGGTAAGCATGAGGAGGGAGGAAAAGACATTCCCCTCATGCCATTCTTGTCTGCATCAGGAAAGATATTTTTTTTTCCTAAAATCTCTGAAGCAAGGACAACTGGGTGGTTCAGCTAGTTAAGTGACTGATTTCAGCTCAGGTCATGATCCCTGGGTCCTGGAATTGAGCCCTGCATTGGGCTCCTTGCTCAGAGGGAGCCTCGTTCTCCCTCTCCCTCTGCCTGCTGCTCCCCGTTTGTGCTCTCTCTCTCTGTCAAATAAATAAATAAAATTAAATTTGGAAAAGTCTTTGAAGCAGACTTTATTTATGTGTCATTGTCCATCCCTTGATCAATCCTTAGTAAAGACATAGTGTCTCCATGATTGACTCAGGGTATTCATGATGTGTCCCTTGGAGCTGGATACGTTATACTTGAGCAAAATAAAAAAGTGATTAGTTATCTGCAATAGAAATGATGTTGGCATATAACAGGGAGGTCAACTAACATTTCCTGAAGGCCTGTCTATGTCACTTATTGTGCTATAAACTTTCTGTAGATTAGAGTAGAAGAGGGAAAATCTGGTACTTAAAGAAAAAGTAGTATTATTGTTATGTACTCTGTTTTTTTCTGTTATTTTAAACATTAGCACCTTAACAACTTTAATATATTTAAATGTTAATGTGTATAAAACCTGAATTCAATAAATATAACATTTTTAGAAGGATGCTGAAAGAGCAGCAATATTTCAAAATCTTCTGTACTATAAATTAATTTAAACATTATTTTAGAATGCATAGGTATTTGCAGGGTATGCATTCAGGTACAAGTGAAAAGTTTCAAGAAAATATGCCTAAGAGATGCACACTTATTGAGAACAGAATTTTCAAAATCTAAATTTTAATACAAAGTAGTAAAATGAAAAGTAAGTTTGCAAATAATAATGTGTAAGAGGGTTCCCCTTTCTCCACATCCTCTCCAACATTTGTTGTTTACTGTCTTGTTGATTTTGGCCATTCTGACTGGTGTAAGGTGGTATCTCAGTGTAGT
Source organism: Procyon lotor (assembly GCA_028646535.1). Lineage (NCBI taxonomy): Eukaryota > Metazoa > Chordata > Mammalia > Carnivora > Procyonidae > Procyon > Procyon lotor. The sequence continues at coordinate 63,345,339 of CM053613.1, forward strand.
TTTGATTTGAATCTCCCTAATGGCTAATGATAATGAACATTTTTTCATGTGTCTATTAGCCATTTGAATGTCTTCTTTGGAGAAGTGTCTGTTCATGTCTTCCACCCATTTTTGATGTGATTATCTGTTTTTTGAGTGTTGGGTTTGAGGAGTTCGTTACAGATCTTAAATATCAGACTTTTGTCTGTAGTGTCCTTTGCAAATATCATCTCCCATTCCATGGGTTTCCTGTTTGTTTCATTGACTGTTTTTTTGCTGTGCAGAAGCTTTTTATCTTGATGAAATCTCAAAAGTTCATTTTCACTTTTGTTTCCTTTGCCTTTGGAGACATGTCCTGAAAGAAGTTGCTGTGGCCAATGTCAAAGAGGTTACTGCCTATGTTCTCCTCTAGAATTTTGATAGATTCCTGCCTCATGTTGAGGTCTTTTATGCATTTTGAGTTTATCTTTGTGTATGGTGTAAGGGAATGGTCAAGTTTCATTTTTCTATTTATAGCTGTCCAATTTTCCCAGCACCATTTATTGAAGAGACTGTCTTTTTTCCACTGGATATTTTTTCCTATGTTTTCCTGCTTTGTCAAAGATTATTTGACCATAGAGTTGTGGGTCCATATCTGGGTCTCTACTCTGTTCCACTGGTCTTTGTATCTGTTTTGTGCCAGTACCAACGCTCTTACACTGTTGGTGGGAATGCAAGTTGGCACAACCACTTTGGAAAACAGTGTGGAGATTCCTTAAGAAATTAAAAATAGAGCTACCCTATGACCCTGCAATTGCACTACTGGGTATTTACCCCAAAGATACGCATGTAGTGCAAAGAAGGGCCACATGTACCCCAATGTTCATAATAGCAACAGCCTCAATTGCCAAACTGTAGAAAGAGCCAAGATGCCCTTCAACAAATGAATGGATAAAGAAGATATGGTTTATATATACAATGGAATATTATGCCTTCATCAGAAAGGATGAATATCCAATTTTTGTATCAACATGGATGGGACTGGAAGAGATTATGCTGAGTGAAATAAGTCAAGCAGAAAGAGTCAGTTATCATATGGTTTCATTTACGTATGGAGCATAAGGAAAAACATAGAGGACATTCAGAGAAGGAAAGGAAGGGTGAATTGGGGGAAATCAGAGAGGGAGATAAACCATTAGATACTGTGGACTCTGAGAGGAGGGGAGAGGTGGAGGGTTGGGTGAGCTTGGTGGTGGGTATTGAGGAGGGCACGTATTACATGGAGCACTGGGTGTGGTTCATGAACAGTGAATCTTGGAACACTGAAAAAAGAAAAGAAAAGGAAAAAAAAGAATAAAATAATATTGTGAACTTAGATGAAACAAACACCGATTAAAGCATTTTTTGTATTGTATTTCTTCTTTCCTTTCTTTAAGTGTAGAGTTTATACTCTTTTGTATTCATCAGCTCATAGCATGCTGTATTCATATGCCCAAAGTTATTCCTTTTGTATTTTATTCAATTTGTCTTATACTGTTCCATTTCATTTTATTGTGTTTTATTTCCCCCTTTCTTCTGGTCTGTTTTTCTGTACCCCTCCATCCCCATATTGACCTACTCTCCTTATCTAATGTTAAATGGGAACTATTCATGAAAACTTACCAAATACAGAGTATTGTTGAGTAGATCTGCTTTCATTTACAGACATACTTGAATATAAGTTGCATTATTTTACTCCTCTTTCATTCTTGGCACTAATGTTTTGAGATAAAGCCATGCTTCTTTATGTTTCTAAGTTGTTGCTCCTTACTCCTCAGAAGTATTCCACTCACATTCTATTTAAGCATTCTTCCATATAATGCTCAGTTTTGAAACCTGTGATTACTCATTCTTAAAGAGTAATGATGTGACATGCCCTTACACAAGTTAGTTTTTCATTTTTTTTCCATACCTGTAAGTAGGGTCAGTTTGAGTATTTTCAGTATATTGTGAGATATCTCTTTAGGGATTTAGAAGATGGTATCTAATACAGAGAATTTGGTTTAAAAACTTTTGGAAGGGCTTGAGATCATATAAGAAAAGACTGTAGTTGCTCTCAGATTCCCTCCTGGCTTCTATGGCATCAAGATGAAGATCTAAAAAAAAGAAAAAAAAAAGAGGAGAAGAAGAAGGAGGAGGAGGATTAAAAAAAGAGGCAAGGATCTCAAACTACCTCTAATATTCATGGGTAGGTGACTCAGAGGAGGAATTTCAAGGCTGCTGAGAAACCTCACATCTTCTGAGTCCCATACCATTGCCTATTGCTGTCACAATGGCCCCTCTATCTTCCAAGTCACATGCTACCACTTCTCATTGGAGGAATCTAAACAATAACTAGTACAGCAAAAATTCTGGACAAATGTATTCCCATATATCCATCATTCTCCATATGAAATAGGGGAGAATAGAGAAGAGAGTAGAGATTACAATTTATTTCCAAAAATGAGTATCAAGCATATCAGGCTTCAGTGGAGGTAATTTAGATAAATATGGCTTTAGCATCTTACATAATCTTGGTAAAGCCTGAACTTGATCTCCCTTGTCCTTGTCCTTTAATTGAAATGACACACATATCTGTCACTCAAGGATCTTACAAACTTTTTCATCTTTATTTCTCTAATTTCTAGTAAGTTAAGAGTATCTATTTATATGCTTATTAGCCACCAGGCTAAAATGTTTAACTGTTCATTAATGTGTTGATTATCTTCTCTTGCTTTTACTAATTATTTTTATTTAATTTAGATGTTCTTAAAATTTTTTAGATATCCATTGCTTGGCCATTTTGGATGTCATAAATATCTTCTCTCAGTAATGTTTGATTCTTAACATCACTTAACATCTATTGAATAGAAATCATCATTAATCTTAAGGTTTATAACTTTTATGTTTCTAGCTTTTGATGTATAGACCCCCATATTATCTTCTATTAATTTATTATATTTACCTTTAAGGAACTTTCATTACTATATTGCTTAATATTGTGAATTTGAATAAGCATACATTAAAACTGGATTCTTAATCTGCCCAGCAATAATGTGACTGTCTATTTTATGTAACTGAATTTGTAGACATTGCTTATTCTGTCATGGTAGAGTTTTACTCTATTTCCTGAAATTTCTGATTTTTGTTTATAAATTCATTTAAAATTTGTTTAATGCCTCTTGGCATATTTGCTTATTAATCTAGAAACAGATCTGCTGGGCTACAGAATGATCTGCTCAGCTACCCCCCTCTCAAAACTGAGGGTCCTTTCTCCGCATTCTATATGTTCCTTCCTTTGTTAATCAGTAAAATAAGGACGTGCCCACCATTCTTCTTTTGTATGGAGGAGAGTAACTTTATGATGGAGAGCTAAAAATAAACTCTTCCCCAGGGGACAGAAATAGAAATGCCATGTCATTTCTTGATAATATCAATGATAAACCACTCTTCCACTCACCACTCCTTCATAAGATACAGCATCTTGGGGTTGTGTGAGAGATTCAGTTACTGTTTAAAGAATCTGTATTCTCAAAAAAATAAAAATAAAATAAAGAATCTGTATTCTCAGGTGTACACTGATCAATCTTTTAGTTTACCTATGAATCCAGAATAAAATTAAAATATTTCTATAAAAATAGTTGAAACCACAACCAGGCATCTTATTTCATGGACAGAAGTAAGGTTGAAATAACATTTTATTTTATATTCTAGAATTCATTAATTTGCTTTTACAACAGAGAACAAAAATTATATGCATTTATAGCCTTTCCACCTACCCACCCTACTCACTACAGATATTGCCTCTGCCTGCTCAGTCCATGGGCATTTGCTGCCCCCATTGTTGATAGTGGAAGGGTAAGTAGAACTTGCAGAACCAGGAGTCTACAGTGAGTTATAGGATGAGGCAGAGCAGCTGTAAGAAGAGAAATTAGGAGAATAATTGGAAGGTAGAAGAGAAGGAGTAAGAGAACTAAAGCAAAGAGGAACATATGTGTCCTGAGACTGGGAGTATTTAGAAAATGAGATCTGAGGGGTGGGATGGTGGGAGTGACTGCTAGGCTTGTGAAATACTGAAAGAAGACTTGTGGAAATAGAACTGGAGAAAGAGGTGGTAGAAGTCAGTATTAAAAATGCGTCTGAGGAGATTTGCTCCTTTTAATGCTTTACTGAAGTTTAAATTTTTTAAACTATCTCAATTTTCTAAGCAATTCTGGTGATTATTTAATTATAACTGTGCTCAGACCTGGCTGAGGATAGCTCAAATTTATTTGGGTTCACTAATTCATTTTACCCTTAGAATAAAAATTTCTAACAAGTAAATGTACCATTAAGTTATATTCCCTTAACTTATAAAGACTGTGTGTGGGCATGTGTGTGTATAATTTTACAAGAATTTAAAGACAATTCCTCTACTGATTATATGGAATTCTGTGTTACATTGCTGAAGCATATGCTTAAAAAGTCATGGAAAAGACCTTTCTGAAAATGTTAGCTCAAAAAGTTACCAGAAAAGCCTGTATTCTTACAACCTAGATAGCTAAATGATTTCTATGCAATGAACTTATGTTACCTATTTTGATGGATATAAGTGAAAAATCAACTCTAGATTTGTAAATAAATGGAGATAGTACATCTAGATTTGTAAATAAATGTAGATAGCTTTAATCTTATCAACACAATTAGTTAAATCATTCTGATTCAGAAAACTCACATTACCCAAAACTAGAAGGTGGTCCTAGGACTCTGTGGTCCCAAAGACCCTTTTAGGGGGTACATGAAATCAAACTATATTCATAACAACACTAAGATGGTATTTGCTTTTTTTACTTTCATTCTCTTATGAATATACAGTGGAGTTTTCCCACAGTTATGTTCCTTATGATACTGCAGAATATTAAATGCAGTAGATATGAGAACATCTGTCTTCTATTAGGGCAGATATTTTAAGAGTTTTGATAAACCTAAAATGATGCTAACATTTTCACTATTTGGTGGGTATTGAGGAGGGCACATATTGCATGGAGCACTGGGTGTGGTGCATGAACAATTAATCTTGTAACACTAAAAAAATAAAATAAAAGTATCTGGGGAAAAAAATAGAGTCATTGCTCCATAAAATATCTTATTTATGATGACATATAATGGTCCATTATTGCTAGTTTTAAATGAATAATGAACAACTGTTCTTATGTGTCTCAGTATTAGTTTCTTATGTGGTGAATATTAATAGATATACTCACCAACAACCAAAGCTTTTTGGAATCTTCATAATGTTTTAGAGTGCAAAGTGGTCTTGAGACCTTGAAGTTTGAGCTTCTCAGTCTAAAACTTTTAGAATAAAAAAATAAAAAAATAAGTAAATATATTAATAAATAAATAAATAACTTGGCTAAAGAATTAAAAATAGGAGATGATGAAAGAAGAAGAAAGCATAGATAAAAGGAAGAAAAGAGAATAAATAACTCATTGCAAACAGAACTGAAGGAAGGATGTTAGTTCACTGTATTTCATGTGACGTGTCAAATAGACAACAATATGTCTTCCATTGAAATAAATAAAACACAAGAAAGATCAGAAGTCTACTGTCTCTACCCTCAAAACTACATTCATACTCAACCCATTAAATAATATGAAGTACAAAAAATAAAATACAAGGACTTTTAAGATTAAAATGTAATAATCACTACTAAATTTCTTATATTTCATTTTTGGAGTCATTAGGGCACAGTAGTTTCTTTTTATTAAGTTTTCTTTTAATTTTAATTCCAGGATAATCAACATACAGTGTTATATTAGTTTCAGGCATACAATATAATGATTCAACAATTTTGTACATTACTTAGTGCTCATCATGATAAGTGAACTCTTTAATTCTCATCCCCTATTTCACCCATCCCCCCACCTACGTCCCCTCTGGTGACATGTTTGTTCTCTATAGTTAAGGGTCTCTTTCTTAGTTTCTCTCTCTCTTTTTTCATCCTTTGTTATTTTGTTTTGTTTCTTAAATTCCACATATGAGCAAAATCATATGGTATTTGTCTTTCTCTGACTGACTTATTTCACTTAGCCTTATACTGTCTAGCTCCATCCATATCACTGTAAATGGCAAGATTTCATTCTTTTTATGGCTGAACAGTATTTAATTGTATATTTACCACATCTACTTTATCCATTCATCTATTGATGGATACTTGGACTGCTTCCATAATTTGACTGTTATAAATGATGCTGCAATAAATATCAGGGTGCATGTATCCCTCTGAATTAGTGTTTTTCTATCCTATGGATAAATACCCAGTAGTGCGATTACTGGATCATAGGGTAGTTCTTTTTTTTTTTTTTTTTTTTAAATTTTTGAGGAAACTCCAGACTGTTTTCCACAGGGCTGCATAAAGAACAGTCCTTCTAATTCATGCTAATTTCAAGAGCTTTATTAATAAAAACAAAAAAATGCATAAAATAATTAATTACAAAACCTTGAAAGTCACTGAGTGATTTTAAAAATAGGACATAGAGACATGGTACTTATGGCAGAATAAGCAAGTTTTTGTCTTTTGAAAGTGTATAAAATGAAATGTTGCAAAACCAAGTTTCCCCAGTGTATACATAACTCACAGAAAATATTAATAAGCTCATCACTGTACTAATCTGATACCAAATCACTAAGTCTATTTAGTGCTTATAATATAAGCATATATTATAAGTGCTTATAATATATAAACATATAATATAAGCATAATATAATATAATATAAGCATTGTTACATTGATTTAATGATGCTATTAGTGATATTTGCAGTGATTGGACTGGCATAAACAATTAGTACTTAAGATACTGTTTCTCAGTAGAAAAAACACCTAATTCCACTAATTGCCTCTAGTTCTGCTTCTATTAACTGCGCACTTTGTACATGCTAATAATCTTATTATCAGCTGTTGCTGAGTTAATTAAAAGTCATGTCTACAAGCATAAGCCAAAATAAAAATACATATTCTGCTAAGCTTTTTATATATTAAATAAAATTTTTGGAAGGCCATATTTAAATATTTATCTTCAGAAAATGCAAAAGAATTAAAAAGATGCATATGCCAAATTAATTTATGACAAGATCAGAGGTTGTAAAAATAATTTTGCATTCACATTATAATAGTTAATCATACCAGTCCATTGGTTAGTATAGAAAATATCTGCTAAGTTTTCAGAAAAGCGTTGTTCATTCTTTGAATGAAAGAATGTATCTCAAAAAGACTCTTTTTATTTCCTTTTGTTTTCCTGAAAACAGCTAAGATACATTTTAATTTGCTATGCAAATCTCAAAATTAACCTGAAATACATTTTCTTTTTTGTTTGTATTTTACTATTTCAGATTCTTCTAAATCTTTTCTAAGTAAATTACACAGACTGAGTGGAAGCTCTTCTGCTTCTCTTTTGTTCATTTGTTAAAGGGGAATTATATATGACATCACATTTGTACCTAAGAACAGTGACTTGAGTTTTAAGCTTTTATTATTATAACCCATCATTAGTGTCAATGTACATATACTGTACATTATTTTACAATTATGAATGTCACAGTGTATTTTAGTTACATTCACTTGTGTTATTCATAAAGAAATAAGGATGTTAGGTAACACTATTTTTTTTTTTTTTTTTATGGAACGCTTCACAAATTTGCATGTCATCCTTGTGCAGGGGCCATGCTAATCTTGTCTGTATCGTTCCAATTTTAGTATATGTGCAGCCGAAGCGAGCACAGGTATCACTAATCTTAACTGAATTTTATTCAAGGAGAATCACTCTAATTGGGACCAATCCAATGAGCAAGTTTTCATATGCTTTTAACTTATTCCTTAAGCATACAAGCTGTCTACATTCTCTCAAATAGGAATTGGTAAGTGTTATATTACTATAAAATGATACACACGTTGCAGTAGGCTCCATGTTATACTGTGCTTTTTTGTTTAAGAACAAATAATTCTTACAATTTAAAAGTAAAATATTATGTATATCTATGGGTATATACAAAATATATTTAATTTTTATTTGGATTACATGCCAGAAATTGAATTCCTAAAACCTAATTTTTTTTCTAGCAACAACAATAGCAACAACAACAGAAAATAATTAGATGATATGTTTAAGAAATATCTCTCCAGGAATAAAGCAAAGACAACAATGACAAACAAAAGTCTTAATTAAAACAAAGACAAATAAAAAATCTAAACAAAAAACAAATTAGGACTATTGACTTCAAGTTAAATTCAGCCAAATAAAGAAAGTTATACCACGTGAAAATTTAAAAAATCATTTGCTTAGTGATTCAGGGTCTTTTCTGGTTCCATAGGGCATCACATTGCCCGATTTCAAGCTTTACTACAAAGTGGTGATCACCAAGACAGCATGTACTGGCACAAAAACAGACACATAGACCAGTGGAACAGAATAGAGAACCCAGATATGGACCCGCAACTCTATATACAGTGGAAAAAAGACAATCTCTTCAATAAATGGTGCTGGGAAAATTGGTCAGCTATATGTAGAAGAATGAAAAGACCATTCTCTTACACCATACACAAAGATAAACTCGAAATGGATAAAAGATCTCAACATGAGGCAGGAATCTATCAAAATCCTAGAGGAGAACATAGGCAGTAACCTCTTAGACATTGGCCATAGCAACTTCTTTCAGGACATGTCTCCAAAGACAAAGGAAACAAAAGCGAAATTGAACTTTTGGGACTTCATCAAGATAAAAACCTTCTGCACAGCGAAGGAACAGTCAACGAAACAAAAAGGCAACCCACAGAATGGAAGAAGATATTCGCAAATGACACTACAGACAAAGGTCTGATATCTAAGATCTATAAAGAACTCCTCAAACTCAACACTCACAGAACCAATAATTACATCAAAAGATGGGCAGAAGACATGAACAGACACTTCTCCAAAGAAGACATACAAATGGCTAACAGACACATGAAAAAATGTTCATCATCTTTAGCCATCAGGGAGATTCAAATCAAAACCACAGTGAGATACCACCTTACGCCAGTTAGAATGGCCAAAATCAACAAGACAGTAAACACCAAATGTTGGAGAGGGTGAGGAGAAAGAGGCACCCTCCTACACTGTTGGTGGGATTGCAAGCTGGTGCAGCCATTTTGGAAAACAGTGTGGAGATTCCTTGAGAAATTGAAAATAGAACTACCCTTTGAGCCTGCCATCGCACTACTGGGTATTTACCCCAAAGAAGCAGATGCATTACTAAGAAGGGCCACATGTACCCTAATGTTCATAGCAGCAATGACCACAATTGCCAAACTGTGGAAAGAACCAAAATGCCCTTCAACAGATGAACGGATAAAGAAGATATGGTACATATACACAATTGAATATTATGCCTCCATTAGAAAGGATGAATATCCAACTTTTGTATCAACATGGATAGGACTGGAAGAGATTATGCGGAGTGAAATAAGTCAAGCAGAGAGAACCAATTACATTATGGTCTCACTTACATGCTGAGAGTAAAAAAAAAACATGGAGGGCATTGTGAGAAGGAAGGGAGTGGTGTATGGGGGGAAACCAGAGGGGGAGATGAACCATGAGAGACTGTGGACTATGAGCAACAAACTGAGGGTTTTGGAGGGGAGGGGTGGGGGTTGGGTGAGCCTGGTGGTGGGTATTGAGAAGGGCACGTACTGCATGGAGCACTGGGTGTAGTGCATGAACAATAAATCTTGTAACACTGAAAAAAAATAAATAAAAAAAAACACTTTAAAAAATCTTTCTCTACCCTTCTCTTTCACTAGAACAAACATCAAAATTTTGATCTTTTCACATTATCCATTGCCTTTGAGGGATTTTTTCATAACTGTAACATACCTGTATATACCCCTAAAAGCCAAGTCAAAATTGAATGTTTGTTTGTTTGTTTGTTTGTTTATTTAAGATTGTATTTATTTATTTGACAGAGAGAGATCACAAGTAGGTAGAGAGGCAGGCAGAGAGAGCAGGCTCCCTACTGAGCAGAGAGCCTGATGTGGGATTCGATCCCAGGACCCTGAAATCATGACCTGAGCCGAAGGCAGAGGCTTTAACCCACTGAGCCACCCAGGCACCCAAAATTGAATGTTTAATTCCTACTTTCTTTCACTTCTTTGAACTTGATGCATTTGTGCATGCTCTACTTCTCAAAATTATCTCCAGCTTTAGCTTCCTTGAGAAAGTTCAGTGGTTCTCCTCTTCATACAACTTAGTACCTTCTTAGTGTTCACAATTGGTTCTTACTTCTCTGTGACTTTAAAACACGGCTTTCCCTGAGGTTCCATTGTTGGCCCTGACCTCTTCTCATGCCATTATTCTCAATGTAAATGTTTTTATTCCACATGCCAGCTACCAAAAGTACCTGATTACTTTAAAAACAAAATCTATGACTTCTAAACATAGGTACTCAATATTATTCAGCACAACTTCCTTAAATATTGCACAAATGAATCTACATCACTATAAACTGAGCTCATTATTGATTTCCCAAATCTATCCTTTAACTACTATATCTTAGCTAAACTCACTACTTTAAAGCAGCTAGAGTTCCCTTTTTCCTTTGCTTAGCACAATGGGTTCAGTGTAATTTCTTGATTACTTTATTAGATCTTCCAATGAAATCTGAGGTACAGGAAGGCTGAGTCTATTGTCTATTTTCCTCACTATGGTATACCTAGTTGTGTGGTCCTAGAAGAAAAGACTTAATGCACAGTGCCTCTTTTCTGTCACCCCCTCCCATGCCCAATTAGTCCACATGTCCTCTTCATTCCTCATCTTAGAAGTCTCTGGGATCCACCACCTGGCCACATTTCTAGTCTCTGCTTTTATAATCTGTGGACACAAATATTATAATAATTTCCTAACTGGTTTCTCAGATTTAACCCTTTTATTATCTTCTCATCAAAACTTTTCCATGATTCCAGTTTCTGAGACATCCAGGTACCCCAAGAAATTTAATTTTAATACACTTATCCAGATAGCAGCAGCACAAAAAACCTCAAATTAGGAATCCTGTAAATAAAAATTCATTTCAGAACTCTTTTCTTAAATATAAGTCCACTAAAGGATAAAAAAAAAATCATAAAAAATAACATTAAAAAAAATCAATCCCCAGGTAGGATCTGGAAGGAGTAAATATTTACTTATGCAATGTATAACTCAGCCACACTTGTAATACCCCTCTCTTCTCCTGTCATTAATCTGATAACTAATAAATATGTTATATATTAAGAAGGCTTTATAGGAGAGAATTTGATTGTTGTTAAAATCCAAATTGCTCTGAGAGTTTAACAATAAACTATTTTGATTTTGTTTGAATTTCTTCATATGAACTGAAGATTCTTATTTAGAAACTTCTTTTTTATAAGAAATAATCATAACATTGGCTTATGATGGAAGCAAAACAATGAAACTTAAATTTAGGAAAACATAAGCTTGAAATACTTGGTCATTTCTACTAGAGTCAGCTCCACCCTCAAAAAGCAAGACAGTAACCCCACTAAAAAGACAAGCAAACCTGACTGAGATATCAGAAAGAATGTCTCCTAATTTTGTATGGCATGTTAACAGTTTTCAACATCAAAAATATTTCCTGTCCTTTCATTGAAAAAAAAAAAAAAACTTGTGTACACAATCTGCAGTAAAGATTCAGTGAGAAAAATGAAGCACAAATGCGTTTTATTCAATGTCAGAATATATCAAAGTCAACGATTTAGACTTTAAAAAGAAAAAGAAAATATATTTCCCATTCTGTCATAAAAAGCATATTTCATTTTGAAGTAACTAACACAATGAGAACAAATCAGGATAAGATTTGTGTTTATATCAATTAGTGTAGGAGAATCAGAGGAATTGGAACTCTAATTCAGGTAGTTCAGGTCATATGGGAATACAGGTAAAGAAAACAAATAGAGAGGGAGAAAGAAGCAGTCCTGTATGGTGTGGAGAAGAGTTCACTGTACCTTGCTCAACTTGGAGGCTCATCGTGTGCCCTCTGCTTTCCAGGAGAACATGTGCAAAAGATAACCAACAGGCAAGGTCCATCTGAGAATCAGAGATGGTGGTCTAGAGTGGAAACTGCTATACTGTTTTAATCCTCCCAGTGAATCCTCCATGAATCTTGAAATCCCGTTCTTTTTGCCCTTATTAAGAGAGTAAGTCTTTAGGGAGGGAGGGCAAGATGGCGGAGGTGTAGGAGGCACAGAGAGCCCTGGGAATCAGAAGTCCAACTAAAGAGGAGGAAATCACTCTAAAAGCCGGCAAAAGCAACAGCAGAGAGAAGAGAATAAGAACAGC
>CM053613.1:63358159-63505077 GCA_028646535.1 Procyon lotor
AAAAAAAAAAAAAAAAAAAAAAAGAGAGTAAGTCTTTGGTCAGCAAACAAAAATTTTTCCATTATTCATCTAATATCGTAAAAGTTCTAATTTAATGATTTGTTCATTAAAGTTTTCAAACTTCCGGTCAAACATGCCATTTTCACTAATGCTGATAGCTCCTTACACGTTAATTGTGCTGATGCCAGTCTAAAATGACTATACTTCCTACACTTCCAGGCTTGTCACTACTGATAGCATTTTCCTAAGGCTCACTATGAGTACAGAACACCACTGCTGTCATTTTTCAGGAAACTTTGTCAATGTTTTCTGGTCTCATATTGTTTTCTAGGGGGTTTTGATATGATTTCTTCTGCAGCTACTTTCTTATCAGTATTTGCTACCTAATAAGCTATTATCATTTAGCACAAGCCTTAGCTAACATGATGCCACTTTGTTCAACCTTTTAGCTTTCCTTGGGACTGTCCAATATAGACTCATTTTACTTCACTACAAAACTGTCAGTCCTTTGCAAGGTAATAATTAATAATCAATTAATGTTGATAATAAAGTTGTATTATATTATAGTTTGCCAACTGAAGTAATTTTTCATCTCTTTAAGAATATCTCTCCACCAACTGAAAACTGAAAACAGGTTCACAGTGTATGATTCTTTCTTTTCATATAAAGGATGTGTATTCACACAAAATATGTGGCACAGGAAATAATGAAAAAGGTTTATGAAAGCAGTGACATGTAACTATACTACACTAAATAATTTTTGTTTCCATATTAAATGGGCTTGGGGACCTTTTAAGAAAGGTGCTATTTAAGCATAAAATATTGTCATTGTATCTGTACTTGCATAGCTTATAAATGATATCTTAAAATTTCACAGACACAAAGCAAGTTTTTACCACTGTCAGCAGCAAAGTCAATGTAGCTATTTCAGAGGAGGCCTCCTCTGTTACCAAAACTATTCCCAGCAGAGTCCTGATCCCTTCATCGTTACCAGTTAGGAGGAGCAGAGCAATGGTTGGTGGTAGGTCAAATAGAAAGAATATAACCCCATTTCTTGGTCCCAGGCTTAACTTGACATGGTGACAGGAAAATGATATTTTTAAGTTTATAAATAGAACAAACCTGATATAAATAGAATCAATGGCAGAAATTTTGGAACCTCAGAATATGATCTCTTATGAACAAAACACACTTATTCTTAAAACTATGTACTTTGTTCCAAAATCATGCATTGTTATATGTCGTTTAGCATTTTATTATTCAGGCAAAATATTAGAATGAGAGAAATGTAGTTCTTTACTTTTTGAAGTGTATGAAAAAAATTTTGTTAAAACCTTGTATTCAAAAAAAAAAAAACAAAACCTCGTATTCATTCAACTTGTACAGTGCTTAGACTAGTAGTTTCCTAATAAATATTACTTGAATGAATCATATGTCCCAGAGAATATACAAAATGCCATAAATTGCCAATGAATAAATTTAATACAATATTTTATCTTGTTATATAATTGTGCTAAAATTATTTTCCATTTATTGGATTCTTTGTACATGGGGTCTGTTCTCTGAATCTGGTACCCAACACTTTATTTTGTGATGATTTGACTGATTTGCTCTAATCAAAACATGGATTCATTTAGTGAACTGGTTAAGAACACTTAGTGGAGGCAGAATACTTGAATTTGAGTTTCAGCTAAACCATTAGGATAAAATAGAACAATTCATCTAAAGCATATCTATTTCAATGCTTAGTGTATATTTAACCCTCAACAAATGTTAAGCTTTTATTTTGCCTCATAGTGCAAGATCACCTATTAAACATTTGACATTTTACAACTTGCTGATATGTTTATTAGATATTTGTGTTAAGGTATATGTGTGTGTGTGTGTGTGTGTGTGTGTGTGTGTTTGTGTGTATACACACACATATGTATACATATATATATTCTTATAGTATCAATCATTAATTCGGGGGTTCTTCTCAGGTCCTATAATATTAGAAAATTCCTAGGACAGAACCTAAATGGCATTCCTAATTGAAACACGAATGCCATCTAGTGGTCACATTTGTTAATAATAGGCTTACTGGTGAAAAGAAAAATGATAAAAATATTTTGCTTCTGCTTAATAGTGCTGTCTCTTGGAATGAATCTCAGACAAGCAAATGAAGTATCCTATATGTACACTACTCAACCAATAAAAAAGTTTAAACACAGAAATTCAGCAGACTAGAAAATTTAGTTCCTGGGCCACAGGAAGCATATAGTCTAGCCTTCTATATAAAGACCAATATAAAATTCTTAAGCTAGGTTATAAGTATGAATTAAGGAAAATGAGTCCAGCTATAAATGAGACCATGAAATTGAAAAATTGGTAGAGTATCACAGAGCAAAATTTATTTTGAGGAAAAATAATATTCTGATTAGGGCAAAAAATCAAAGTCAAAGCAATGCATCGGTAAGATTAGAAAGAGATGGAAAATGATCAAAATATAACATACATACGAAATTCCTTTAAAATAAGACACAAAAATTTAAAACATAGGAAGTCAGTGATGATTTTTATTTCAGATTATAAAAGATTGGTGTGTAAACAGAGAATACTTAGACGCATACCTGATCCGGAACTCATGAATCTTAGGTTTTGTTTCTTTACAGAAAACAATTATATATAAGATCTTGGTGAAAGAACACTATGCAAAATGGAAATTAGATATCTATAAAAGTAAGTCTATTAAAACTTATAGGCATCCTGATACTGAGGATATATTCAGGAAAAAAGCAGGTGCTTATCTGACAAGCATAGAAACAAATAGTAAGTAAACTTTACTTTTTAATTAATAAGATCTCAACTTTTACTCCTGTTTTGTAAAATCTTAGTTTAACTGACAGTGGTTTTTGTTCTTTCCTAAGAAGAAACATTTTTCTTAGACTAAAATGTCAGAGAGTATGAGTATGAGAACCACTTAGAGAGGTGAGTCATGCCCACAGCTTCCGTAAGCAAAAATTCACATTATGAGCACCAAAACAGTCAAATTAGAGCTCTTCTCTCATACCTCTTAATGCTTATGGTTGCAGATGTTATCAAGACATCCACAAAGTAGGCTATGTTCTTTCGTGTTGGTTACTGAAGCAGCTGTTAAATTAATTAAGTCAGTATATTTTCCAAGTCTGATTAAGATATGTTTATTTCTGCTTTCACTAAACAGCTGTGATGTTTAGTGATGTAAGTACTAAAACTGATGTACTATGAAACCCAAAATAAAATTAAAATCATCATATGTTGTCCAGTTCAAGTAAAAGTTTACTTTTGGATCTTCATTTTTTAGTCATATTCATAGGGGATACAGGTGTATATTGACAATGCAAGATTAGTTTAATTTCTAAGTACTTTCATGTTCACATTTTTTTAACATATAACATGGCGGATTAAAACATCAAAACAGAAAAATGCAAATGCTGATACTGGGTTTAATAAAAAAAAGCAGGTTATTCAAGAAGAAGATTGTACCCGATTTTAATTGAGTATTGCTGTTTCCCTACAATTTTGGTACAATTTGTTGACAAGTAACAGTAGTAATAGTCTCTTAACTAGAACCTAGAACCTTATTTGAATCAAATGAAAGGAGAGGAAAAGGAGGGTGTGATTTAAACAAAAAAGATCTGTAACACAAATAAGACAAAAGCTTAGAGGCAACAGCTGCTACAGATGTGCTGCATCTGCTCACTTGCCCACTGGGGACCAGGAGATAAAGAGATTAAGACATTTACACAAAGATGGTTAGACAACACCATCAGATAAGCAACATGACAGCTAGGTCAAGGTAGTGTAACCATAGCATGGAGAAAATGACTCACTAAGCCACTTAACCCACTTACACAGTATTTTTAATTCATTTAATACTCAAAAGGTATTTTATCAGGGTAGACAATGAGCTGGTTATTTTTAAAATGTCACTAACATTCTGAAATAGAAACAAGCGATCTTTTTAATAATGACCTTTTTAAAGTAAATAGCATTGCAATTTTATAATGGGGCATGAATACCTATGACTTTTAAAGATAATTCTAAGAGCAATATTTTAAATCCCCATTTTCACATGAGAATAAAAGAAATAATTAGTTATGATGCTTGTGGAAAGATTTGACAGGTACTTGGAAAACATGAGTAAGCTTGTTTCTTCTTGGCAAACTTCCTGCAAGAAAATTTTTACTGCTTCTTACTTTAAGCACTGCTGTTTTTCTCTCTAATTTCAAATGTTCACCTGCTTATACCTGAACCATGTGGATGTAATAAGATACAAAAGCACATGACCTATAGACCAATTTAAAAATCTGCAGCACACACACAAAAAAAGTACATTCCATGATAGCAAAATTCTAAATTTTTCAGAAAGCTGTAGAAGTCAGACTCATATTGTCTATAGTACATATTTAGATGTTAATACAGAATATATGTAATACTAATATAGAATACATAGTTGCATATTATAAAAATAAACATTTTATTATAAAATAAGTGAAAATAAACAATCATATGTCTGGATGAAATATATCCATGGAACTTAGTCACCCTTACATTATGACTTGAAATTAACATTCTAAATTTGAACTGACAGAAATAGACCTTACTATTCCTAATTAGCCAGATTCAACATCTCCTTTTCCTCCATCTAAATTATCAGATAACCTCAAAAGGAAAAGTGCTCTACATCATCTATTTGTTACAAAAATATCTTCATATCCAATTCCTATGATAGTTGTCTTTTTTATAAATAAATCATACACATTTTGATTTTATTTAAAATAATTCATCTACCTATATCATTTGGAAAATAAATTTCCTTGCTCATGTTAACTGTGGGAGGTTACCACAAATCACGTGACTGGTAGTGTTTCCTTCTTTATATTGGCTACTATCTTAATGCTAAACTTATTGCCATTTTTTAAGAAAATATAAATGAATTTTTCTGACTCAACTCCACTCCTGGCTTCCTATCTCTCCTACTCTCTATCATTTTACCCTATGTGTTGGTTTGACTAACCCACATTTTTTATTAACTTCAAAAAATTTTAATAAGCCAACTGAAATCTTTTCTTAAATGGTAGTTGAAAGAAAATATATGAATTGCATGAGTTAATGACACAAATGCCAAAATTATCAAATCATTTGTAATATAAAGGTATTGAGGAAGTAAAGAAAACTACAAGCAAGCTCGCCTTCTCTATCTATTAAGGCTGAATGTGCTCAATTATAACAAACATTTAAAGGCAAAAACCTCATTGCACAATAAAAAAAATGCTCTAAGCTCTTAGACTTTGAATCTATTTTGTGATATATTTAAAGAGGTTATAAAAGTCCCGGTGATTCTCTCTGTGACCAACAGCCTAACATAGGAGTAGAGCTAGTGAAGCAGAGAAAAAGCCCAGAGAAGCCAAATCTCGGCAACAATCCCTCAGTTAACACATAAAGAAAATAACCTAATTACTGGAAAGCAGGAAAAAGAAAATAAAAAGTGTGGAAGAGTAAAGAAGCATTAAAAGTGAACATACAAATCTATCTTTGTTATGGAACAAGAAATCAGCCCAGATCCTGAGGGTATCCATTAAAAGCAGAGACTGGGTGTGCATACAACATGTGTGGATGAATGAGAAGCCAAGAAACAGGAAAAAGGCTAATTTTAATTACCAGAAAAACAAGAGAGACAACATAGATCTAATGGTAGGAAGGCTTCCAGCTACAGGCTGCATGGCACCGTACTTTCCTTACCAATTAGAGCCAGTCAGACCCCACTCCGTCTCAGTGCAGGGTCAGGCTGGACTCAAAGGCACATGAAAACCAGACACTGAGGGACAGCGGGTGTGACCTGGGGCTCTGGCACAGTCTCATACATAGAAGTACAGAAACAGAAAACAGTGTGGGGGATTTCTTCTCCATTAAATACAGGTGCTAGTCTCATTATCTATGGAAATCCATTGCAATAGAAATGTAATATCATTTTTATAACAAACACTCAGCATCAAAGGAATCCAGAAAATTTGAGAATGACTCAGAGACTGAGAGGAAAAGTAGAGGGGAGGACTCACAGAACAATGGCACTAAAGCTGCCACACTGTGGATTTACTACCTGTGTTATTTTTCCAATTACATCCATTGTGATATAAAATTTCAGAAAAAGGGGCTGCTGTCTGAGACTAAAGTCTTTCCTTAGTTTATTCAGTACTGACACGGGGGGTCAAGGAGAAATAAAAACAAAGAGCCGAATGGTCCTTAGATAAAACTCGCAAGTGTATGAACAAAGAGAAGTGCTTCCCAGTCAGGACGCAGGGAAATTCTCCAAAGTGAAAAGTCCACTCCCAGCCAACCTAAGTGAACGCATCAATCGGTGCCTCACTCAGCTGCCTGAGCTAACAGCGACCGAGTCGGAATCATGAAGAAGACAAACAGCAGCCGGCGAGCAGGGGAAGGAGCTCTGGTCTGAGATCTCCCGTGCAGTCACCAGCCAACACGGTTGCTCTGTAATCTATGAATGTTAAATTTGGAAAGGTTGCAGAGCAGAAAAGCAGGGGGAGGGGAAGCCCTCCGTACTTGGGCAAGAAGGGAAATACCGGTTGACTGGTGAGACGAGGAGAGAAACATATAAAACCCTTCTGGAGGCAAACAGACCTTTCAGCCCGGGGACATGCTAAATGAACCTTTTCAGCGAGAGGCAGTGAGGCGCAGGGCGCGGGCGATAGCGACAGCGCGGGCGAGCGGGGAGGGGCGAGGGACCGCTCCGGGAAGGACACAGCCAGTCAGAGGCGCGGGGCGCGGGGCGCGCGGACGCATTGGAGGAAAACACTCGAGCCCCAAACGCACCAGCCTGGGGAGGCGCCGCACCTACTTCCCAATATAACCGACTACGGAGTGGGGGCGCGTAACTGCGAGGAGGCAGCAGCCAAAGTGCCATTAAAGCCAAGGGCGGAAAGGATGAGTTACCTGGGTCCCCTCTTCAGGGAGAAGCAGGGCAAGCCGGAGGATTCCCTCTGAATGATTAAAAACTCCGCAATTCTCTTCTGCCACAGGCTGAGTAGGACTCAAGGAACTGCTCTATTTGAACTGTGCTGATGGGCAGGAGGATGGGAGACAGGAATTGAGAGTCACAGAGGAAGGACAGGGGAGTCTGGCATCTCATTGGTAAGTGGCTGGCATTCCTTTGCCAGTGACTGCTTTCTGTGATTGTGCACTTCATCTCCCAGGCACTTACAATTTTTGACACACTCGCTTTTGCAAAGCCATCTTTCCTTACCCTGTTGCCAGAATTTAAAAACTGTAACGTAAAGCTTTTTTTTTTTAAACATGCATTTTTTTTCTGCTGGGATTTTGTGTCAGAAAAGTTAAAGCAAGAGTAACTATAACCTATTTATTTATTTCATAATGTCATCCAAAATAAGACTAAACAATTCCTACAAGTAAATGGCAAGGTAATAAATACCAGGTGAGGGTAAGAAATTTTCTACAAAAGAGACCAAACGCTCAGAGAATAGGATGTGGTTCACAGATACTGAATGTTTGCCTTTTGATTGAGCAATATATTTGTGCGAAGAGAGCCCAATAACTGGGCATCTGGCAGTGCAATAACTTGTTAAAATTCAAGAGGAAGGCTCTATAAGTGGAGTTCTATAAAGTTTCAGAGACCAAAGAAAAACAGTATCTTGGGTTATGCTGTGGTGTTTTCTAAATGTTGTGTAGGCATGTGATGAGTTTTTTTTAAAGAATATAAAAATATGTCAGACATCCCTATTAAGGTTTTTATTGAAAAGTGGAAGAGAATATTAATTTGTATAAATATTAACATGGTGTATAAATATGAACATGGTGTACAATAAGCTGAGAATTACTCTGACAATCTCAAAAGTTTTTAACGGTTTAATTTTATTTTGGAAAAACAAGAATCCACTGAATATTTTTGAATTATTTTATTTTAAACTCTTATAACCTCTTTAGCATGAAAAATACAATACATTGTGGTAATTAAAATGCAGATTTGGAAGCAAAAACTTTTAAACTGTTGTATGTGAAATGCCTTACCTATATTTAATCCATCTGTATTTTTTTGCTAATTGAAAGATAAAATAATTAAGAGATACCACACTTCCACCTTGATTCTTAATTTTAACTGTGGAAATAAGGATGAAAGAAGTATATGCTTATTAGGACACTAGCATTAAAATATATATAAATAAATAGTAGGCCAAATTTAAAAATCAATGAAGGTATAATTGATTACTATTGAACTGTAAGTGAGCTACAGAAATACTTATGACTGTCATAGAAAGCTTAAAGGAGTTCATCATGATTAATGTTGTGACCCTAAACATAAAAGAATTAGTAATGGCTAGATCATTATTTTTTTTCCTAGAGCCTATCGTCAATTTTAAGCAACTTTCATATATTTCTTTGCATATTTTCGTATTTCATACTCAAATTATAATAATTCTATGTGGACCAGTATAGTGAGTCTCAAACTTGACAGGTTTTATATGTTGTTATGGAAACAAAAAAAACCCTCCAAAACAATATGACTATGTAAGAATATGTGACATAAAGCTAATGGTTAATAAATAAAGATATTACATACAAAGACCAACTGAGTCTAGTGAGGGAAACAAAACACAAAATGCAAAGTTAAAAGTGAAATAAAGTGTGACATAAAAAATGAAAACGAATTTGAAAAAAATAACTTAAGTGAGATATGATGAGATGATATTAAAGCATATTTGAAAATGCAAATATTTGAAAATCAGTGAAATGTTTATTACAATATATTTTTTTGTAGGGGTTAGTGGAGACTTTAAATTGTTCTAAAGTTCAACACTTCTGAAAACTAAGAACTGAGAAAAACTGCCAATTTTAATTTTTTCTTTGATTGCATATACAATTGAAGAGAAAGTTAGAATTCTCAAAGTCAGAAAACAGAATATTTACCCTGTTAGATTAACTAAATGTCAGACTTCATCTATAAATTGTAAGGCACATGTCATACTATAGTACATATGGAAATAGATCTGGGAAAGCACAGTTGTGGAATTTTTTAAATAGATCACTGAATGTTTCTCTACCAAAGCAACCTTTCAACTCAGGTAGTCTGAAAATCTTTATTAGGTTAGCAAATCAAATATGAACATACACATCAGCTGTTTATTTAACAAAATGATTAAAAATTAGTTGCTTGTACATGTTTACTTCAATTTTATGGGCCCAATTAAGTAAAACTGTTCATTAAAATGTTTATTAAAATGGCTAATACCTACTCCTTTAAATCTATTTTTTATTTAACAGTTTAGAAAATTTACCTCCTTTAGGTTAGAGGTTAGAGTGTGGTTTGCTCTCAAAACCGATTTAGTAATAAGGACCAGAGGGTGTCAGTAAATGGTAGAGGGCTCTCCAGATGAAGAAAGTAAAGGGATGCTATGCTGGCCAAGTCATTTTGGAGTTTGTCTTACTTCTAGAGAAAACAAAAGGTTTATTTTTATGAATTAAAAAAAGAAAGAAATTTGTCTAGATGGCTGTAATAGTGTAAAGATGATCTGACATTTAAGTTCCATTGACAAAAACAAGTTTTATGGCAGCACTTAGTGATCCCCAGTCATCAAAAATTAATTTAGGATTTTATGAGGAAGATGTTTAAAATGTGCTTTGTTGAATCCATCCTACCACACATATTTTGATTAACTATAGAGTCTTTGAATTGTATTTTTAAATGTATATTTTCTTAAAATTTTACTAAGAGATTGGAAATTTCTCTTAATTTCAACAAGTCCATATATTTATGTAATATGATGTCTTAAAACTCTGACCTCAGGATCTCAGATTTATTTATCCCTTTTTTATCACTGAAGATATAAACATAAAATAAGAGAGGTGAGTATTTCTGACAAGATATTTCTTTGATCAGTGTTATAAGGCTGTGCTAATATGTCACAT
Source organism: Procyon lotor (assembly GCA_028646535.1). Classification (NCBI taxonomy): domain Eukaryota; kingdom Metazoa; phylum Chordata; class Mammalia; order Carnivora; family Procyonidae; genus Procyon; species Procyon lotor. The sequence continues at coordinate 63,368,123 of CM053613.1, forward strand.
GAACTTCTTAGCACTTTGTAGCAGGAAAGAGGCTGGTCGGAAGCTCAAAGCAGTAGAATCTTTGCAGAGGCCTATTTTCTGAGCATTTGTAATCAATAATTCTGCATTAGAGATTGATACATTTTAAAAAGTAATGAAGTATATAAAACTCCTTAGTATAATATTTAGGATTAAAAACTATGATGTCCCGTCTCCCTACCTATGCCCAGTTAATTTTATGTTTTTATGTTTTTTTGATATTCAGATGTATAATGATGGAAAAGTTCTGATAAACAGGATAGTATCAATTGATATTTTTCCCAAACACTTGAACAATTTATTAGTTAATTATTCTCAGTAAGAATGAATAAAACAAACTTGGTAGTGTTCCATTGATACAGTGGATATGAGAGAAAATTTTAAACTATTGTATATATTTACTTTCTAAGAAGATGGTTTTACAATTAAATTCTTTCATCAAAGTTATTTAGCAGTATTACAATCCCATGAGTTTGGTAAAAGACCGTGTATTTAACTTCATTTATGTTTTATCTATTATAAATATATGTATAAGCCAAATGTAGAACATTTTCATATAGATCAATCTCTTAAATTAAAACACAGATCTTTAATTTCACATTCCAGAGTATTAGACATTGTATTTTTAACATTATAGCCTTCTTAAACATCAGCTCATAAGACTTAAAATTATGGAGGCTCTTTTTTTTTTAGTTTTCCAGGGAAATAGAAGTCCAACAATAGGCCATAAAGTAATCCTGGAAAATAAATCAAAGTTCTGCTTTTTTATGAACATCAAAAAATTAGTGAATACACCACTTCTTAATCTAATATGAAATTGTGTGAGAATTATCATTTTTGAGAAATTTTAGAAAGTATGATTGTTCTTTTCCCATGTGTTTCTTAAGCTGGAATTCCTTATGTTCATTGTCATTTTTAAACAATTCCAAAAATGTTTCATTGGATGCGTTTGACAACTCAGGTGGAAAACTGATTTTTTTCTTGTATTCTTAATGGTTCTTAAAAATCCATAATTACCTAAATAACTTGCTTCCTTGTGGATACCACTTTTACTTATTTTTAGCAAGTGGATTTCTCTTAAATGATCCAGCAATATATATATAAACATTTTATGGAGCTAAGGTGGGAATCTGTTCCTTATCATTCTTAGAGCTGTTAAATGCTGTTAAATGCTCAAGAATATTTCATCTTCCATAGGGATCCAGTAGTAATTATAGCATAGGGAGCTTAGGAAGAGAAATTATATTGATCATTTAGGTGACGAAAGGTGTATTAAAATTCTCTTCCTATCATAATATTGGCAAAAACATTCATTATGAATCTAAAAATTAAGAGGTTCTTACTAAGAGAGATATAACAGGATAATTATAGTTTTAATGTGTTTGGAGCTATAAACATACTTTTAAATGTATTTTCAGAAAGATTTCACTAGTTTTAGGAGTTTGTATTTATGAGAAAACTAGTAAGGAATGGTGTATTTATTGGGTGAAAAATTTACTTGTAAATATATAAAATTTCATCTTTATTCCCTCAAATATTTAATTTCTTATTTAAAAGTAATAAAGAAATTTTCTGAAGGTAAGCCAAATATAATATAAACCAAACATAAACATAATTTTAATTCTCCTAGGGTCTTCCATTTCAACTTTATATGAGAATTCACTTTTCAAATATGTTATCTTAAAAAAAACCAAAAAAACAATTATATTATCTTTGCTGAGATACTGTTGTACTTTATAGTCTCAGAAATGACAAAATCAGATGAAATCCTTGGTGATTAAGATGAGTACTAATTGGAAGACATAGGTGAGTGATAGTAGGAATTTAAAAAATACTTATTGTGTTCCAGAAATAAATTTTATGTAATTCATGATCATTAATATGAAATTGTTTCCTGTGCACCTAAAAAAATTAAAGAGCCCTTAAATATGTCAGAAATTATTAGAAAAGGTCTCATACCGAATCTTGTTAGATCCCGTATTTCACCTTCTTGTGTTATTTTAAGCTTTCCTCTTCATATTCTTTACCAAAAGATGTAGATTAATTTCATCTCTTGTATTCAAAAATTAATAAAATGATTTGTTAGTGATCATTAATTTTTTTCTAATTTTGAGTATATTTTGTGATAGGAACTTCATAAGCTGTATCATTTGTAATAGAATTAAAACTTTAAACTCATAATTCAATTTAATACTCTTCCTCATTCAATGCTTGTATTCTAATGGCAATATGTGAACTAGTGAATTAGTTTCTAATCCCATAATAATCATCTCATTAAAAATAACTACAGATCTCATGAGTTACTGATGGTATAAATTATCAGGACACCTAGGAAAAAGTGACAGAATAATATGATTTAGTGTTGGAAGGAGCCATACAGAGTTTGTATTTTCACATATTATCACAAAGAGTAATAAACAGATATAAAGAGGTGAAATGACCTGTCCGACACTACTTTTAATGTAAAAGATAGAATTAGAACCCTAGCTCTTTGTTTAAATTTCTGAGTCAGAGCTTTTTATAGTTTATACTTTTTTTGCTATGAAAATTTTAATTATTTTTATATCTATTAAGGCAGGATTAGGACATCATATATATTAATTTTCTTGTTGCTATTGATGACCTGAAAAACATTGTCTTTAGGATTAGAAAGTTTAAAATTGAAATCTGTTAACTCACAGGAAACAGCTATATCCATATTCTCTTAACCAAGAACTGAATATTCAGACAACATAATTATTGGATATAAACTTTTTCATGATGAACATAGTGTGCACTCAACAGTTCAATTAAATAGATTTTTGACAGTTTCAGTTAAGAAACCCAGGAACTCAAGTAAGAAAGAAATGTAAATTATTTTTTCCACTACATATCTATAAAGGACTGTCCATGTTGTTGGTGGTGGTGATTAAAACCTTTTTCTCCTGGATTGGCATTTTTTTGGGGGGGGTGTTGTTTTTGTTTTTTCAGTATTACATGTTTTATGGGACATTAAAATGAAATAGAAAGTTAGTGAGAAGTGTGAGTGAGAAAATGTTCCTGTGTATTGGCAAATGTGGTAGAATCTAAATTGTGGGCTTTCTTAAGATGGTAATGATTTGGGAGAATTTAATAAAATGCAAAGCAGGAAACGAGTCTCTAGAAATTAGAACTATTCTTCTGAGTTTTAGAATTTGAATATCAACTTATATAAAATCTCTAGTTTTACTGTTGTAATTCTAAAGGAGGTTAATACAGAACTAACTTGAGTCCATAATAGTATTTAGTTTATCATTTTGTCTGAACCAAAGTTCATCTGTTGCTTGATTTTAATAATGTGACATAATTATTTGAAGCATAAAGTCTGGGAAGAAAATTAGCTCCCACTCCAATATGTATAATAATATATAAGCTTTAAATTGTCTGTCTACAAAAATATTCTATTTTTGTATAAAGCACAATTCTGTCCTAATTGTGCAATATTGAAAGCAGTATTGAGATATACAGACCATGAGCTAAAACATTTCTCTGGTAGAACTGAACATAAACTATGAAATGAGCATAGTGCAATTCAAGTGGAATGGCAGTTACACATTGCTGGGTTTCTGATACATCATTATCTCTCAAACCTTTCATTGTTACACATGACAAGAGAATTTTTGTGTGTGTCTATATGGGCTGACTTCATATTTTAAGACTCTCATTTCCTTCAAATACTGAATATTTAATGGTGGTAAGTATAGTTAAGATGAAGTAAAAATCTGTAGCTAAAACAATTAATGTCTAATCTGGATTTTTTTAACCCTATGCATCTATCCAGAATTTGCAAATAACTAATATAAAATATATTCTCTAAGTCCAGTGAGTAAGTGGTCCTTAATATTCCTTGAATTTTTACTTTGGATATTTACTTACCTTCACCTTACTTTGAATTCTTCAGTATTTTCAAAAAATAATAACCTTAGTAAGAAAGAGTGGTTACTTAAGATTTAACTTAATTGAACCAGACTTGATTTTATGAATATTACTATATTAACTGTGTCTAAAAAGTTATGACTATTTGTTTGTTTCTCTTCTTTTAAGGTGGTCTTATTAGTATATACCTCCATAAGTTGCATTAATAAAAAGTCATTTCTTCACGCTTAAAGCCATGTCTACATTATTTCATGCACTCAAATCGTCTAGTGTGTGCAGTTGTAGTTAAGTATGAATATAAAAGGGATAAATAGTTTATGAGCTGGTGAAGGAAATAAGCACATAGGGTGAATGTAATTCAATGTGAAATGTGCAGTGATAGAGTTATATACAGCTAAGATGCAAATGTTCAAAATGTTCTCCTTTTGGAGACTGCTGTTAGTTTTCTCCTACTGAGTCTTTCCAGCTTGGAGTATTTCGTGCTAGCCTTGCTTCTCTAATTGCTGCATTTACTTCCTACTGCCTAAGTTATTTTGAAGTAACTTTGATTCCAAGACTCACCTAACCACTTTAAATGGATGCTGTGTTTTTCTACATCTCATTATAGTGCTAACTTTAGTATCTTAGAAAGATCTCGTCTCTGATGATACAGTTGAATCTGAAGTAAAATGAAGGTGGTTTGCTTCAATGCTGTGAAAAGATATCTTTCTTATATGTGATTATAAATTAGCTTGATTTCTTTCACTTATTAAGTATAGAATATTAATGGTGCTCTAAAGCTTATTTTATGGGGTTGGTTTAACTGCAAAGCTAGTGCAACTTTATTTATAGAGCCCCTTCCAATAGTAATAGTAATAATAGTAGCACCAGAGCGGTAGTAAACATGTTTTTAAACATTATTTTGATCATTATAATACAATATCTAATATAGGGAGGTCATTATTCATTAGGGGATTTGGTATTTGAATTTTAGGGTTCCACAACTTGTTAACTATTTAATCCTGGAAGAGTTCCTTAGCCTTTCTTTACATGTAAGATTAGGATAATCAGTGTCATGCAGTTTTGATAATATTAATATATAAGAAAACCCACTTTTTTTTAAAGATTTTATTTATTTATTTGACAGAGAGAGAGATCACAAATAAGCAGAGGCAGGCAGAGGAAGAGGGGAGGGAGAGAGCCTGATGTGGGGCTTGATCCCAGGACCTGAGATCATGACTTGAGCCGAAGGCAGAAGCTTAACCCACTGAGCCACCCAGGCGCCCCAACAACCCACTTTTCAATGACAAAAATTATAGTGTTAGAAACTACAACAACATAAGTTTGGGAAGAAAATTTGTTTTCACTCCAATATGTATCGCAGGATATAAGCTTTAAGTTATCTGTCTACCAAAATATTCTATTTTTATATGAGAGGCACAATGTTGTCCTGATTGTGGAAAGCAACACTGAGATGTATAGATCATGGGCATTTAAAGATTATCTTGTGTATCTTCTCTTTTATTAAAGTAATTTACTTAGAAGAGCATTTCTTACAAAATTCGTGTACACAGTGCCACTTACTTTTGGCAACCCAAAGGAAGTGAGAGATTTGATCTCAGACAACGAAGAAGTGGAAAATTGTCAGTCTGGGAAACAACTTGGTAAGAAACTTAAGAAAATGTACTAGTAATCATAATTAATGATACTGGTCACACATTCTGAAAACATTGGAGGAACAGAAATAGTCATTTTAGGGCTAGATTAAACTGATCCCCCTAGGCAAAATGAGAGGTACTAAGACTTGAAGGAAGTTTCAATTATGAATTGGCAAATACCCTTTTCAGTTGGTGGGAAGAGAAGTAGAAGCAAGATAGATGTATAGAAGGAAGTAGGAAAATTAACTGAGGTAAAGAAAAAACTTTCTAATTCAAAGAGAAAAGTTAAAATTTATCAAATGAGATGTAAAGGATTCTGAGAGACACATGAAGAATTGAGATTCTATCAAAAACAAGATGATAATTAGTTCATTTCAAGATTAGATAGCATTTAAAATTAGGGTCAGCCCCAGTTTTGCCTGTAACTGTGACATGGGAAAGTCAATTCCTTAGCTCTTAAACAAGAGAGTTAGAATCAATAAACATAAAGGATTTTCTCTGTGATGGAGGTTAATCCACTGTAATTCAATGATCATGTGTTATGATATTTTGATAAAGGAAAAAATTGAAAGAAACAGAATTGTTGGTTTTGACAGCTAAGTCTAGGATAGATTCCACCAAACAGAGATAATGAGAAAAAAGAATCCATTCACATCTGGGGAGACCTTGGAAAGAGCATGAACTTGTTACTACTACCCAGATTTCATTCTAACTCAACTGCTTCCCTATGTTTCCCAGACAATCCAAAAACCTTTCCAAGCTTCCATTTTTTCCCTTGTAAAATAATGATATTAATTACCATTTTAAAATTTTTTTTCGCAAGAAGAAAATAAAACTGTGTAGATTTAGGAGTCAAAATCATTTCCTTCATATCTTTAGGTATGGTTGCTTACATATTTTTTTTAGTGCTTTAGTTCAAGAAATACTCAACGAGACAAAAGTCATTTGAATTTCGTATAAATACACATAGATACAATCAGTCCAGTTTTCCAAATATAAGGAACATCACTTATTTTATTGGCACAAGCTTGTAAATTTGATGATAATGAAATGTTTTCTTGTCTTTTCATGTTCTTATTTTACTTGTACAATATTTAAAGAGATTTCCTGTTTTGGCTCTTTTTATTATATTGTGTTTTGCTTTGTCTGACAAAGGGAATCTTGTACAAAGTTATTTAGAGCACTGATTATATTTTGGTAGGAGAAGAGATATTCAGCTATTCTTTTTGAATACCATGTAATTGTGAAATGCTATAGACATATTCATTTGAAAATAGTAAGTTTCTCTGATTATTTTCTTCTTTCACGTTTATTGCATGTTTTGTTACTTAAAAAATACTTTTATGGAAGTGGCTCATGTTGCAAATATTATGTCTAACACAGACTCACCGGAACAAATAAAAACTGCAATCTTTTAAATTGTGAATTGTTAATAGATTTTACAGAAAACATAAAAAGATTTCATTTCAGTTTGCAAACATTTTATAGATTTTTTTGTCCTACAAGTGATACTTAGATATATTATAATATTTTGGCTTTTCTAGTGTGACATAAAAGTTATTAAGTAAACACATTTTATGATTAATACAATGAATTATGCACAACTTTACATATAGATAGATGCTTTGTACATGTACAGTCAATCAAAATCTTCCTCAAATATTTAATGATTATTTTACTATTGCAAATTTAATACAGTAAAATAAATTGGAAAAAGAGACAAATCTCACAAAAAAAATAGTCTCTTTCAAAAAAAGTAATAAGATTATACTGGTTATTGAGGAAAAAAAGGAGGTGGAGAAAGCCACAAAGCTGAGAGGAGAGGGAGCTGATAGAAAGGAATTTTACAATGTCCTATGAGAAAGTGGTTAAATAAGTATTCATATCATGAGATACTTAAAAAAAAAAAAAGACCAGAGTTGCTATTTCACCTGAAGCAAAGGTGTCTTTCTTTTTACCTTTTCTGCATGTGTTTGTCTTATAAGATAATAGGTTTAGATATAAATGTATAGTTGATTTTGCCAGACTGAATATTGAAATGACGTTTTTTCACAAATATATAGTTGCTTTCATAAATATTAATTTAGGAGAAAGAAATGACAGTGTTCTCATTCTCATTACCTGTCTTCTTTAGATATTCTGCATAATCAAATGTTTTCTACCTATGAGAACTTCAACAGATGTTTTAAAGTTAAGACAACTGTCTTGATTTTTTTCAAATTAGCTACCTTTTCTAAATTTAATCTCTATTTGGTTAAATGTTTGTCTTCAGTTAGTGTTTAGGTAAATGGTCTGAGTTCAATTTCTTTTTTATATGAAGAAATTACTCTATTATGAGTTTCTTTAGCCTTAATTTCAAATTTCAATTACATTAATTTGAAACACATTAATTTCAAACACATTAGGGTAATTCAAGTTTCCTCATGAAGAAAAAGAAAACTCAAATAACAAATAAATATATCTTCTTGTCTAGCTTTTTTTTCCTGGGCAAATAATACATTCTTTGAAGGAGTAATCTAAAGAGGCTTTTTTTTTTTTTTTTTTTTTTGTAGAGGAATTACTTTCCAGTAACAAAGATAATTATAATTTTTCCCCAACCATTTATTGATAAAGAATGGAATGCTAAGACTGACTTTTAATACAATCCTGAGATATTTTTCGTGAGATTATAAATGATCTGCTCTGTTGGGGTTTTGTCAGCCTGATAACCACAAAGCAGCTAGCACAAGTCAGAATCTTGATCAAATGAATACTGTTGTCATCATCTGTTTTTTTATCCTAACATCGAATTGACAATGAATGGTATAAAAATAATATAAAGAAGGCTGAATCTCTGCCCTTAAATTTCTTCTGCTTCTACCCTTCAGAAGTAGCCATCCTCAACAGGCTTTTGTACATGCATCCTTCCAGAAAATGTTGTATCTTTATTTCTTTTATCTTAAAATAATTTTGGGTGTCAACATAACAATTCAAAAAGGTAAATATATAATTATTGAACACTGTAGGGGCACCTGGGTGGCTCAGTTTGTTAAGCATCTGCCGTGGGCTCAGATCATGGTCCCCGGTCCTAAGCTAGAGCCCCACACCCGGCTCCCTGCTTTGAGGAGGGCCTGCTTTTTCCTCTCCCCCTGTCTGCTGCTGCTCCCTCTGCTTGTGCTTTCTCTCTCTGTGTCAAATAAATAAATAAAATTTAAAAAAAATTTTGAACACTGTAGACTATTTCATGATAAAGATATAGCATAATTTATATAAATAATTCTCTTAAAATTCTTAATCAATTTTTATATGCAAAGCAAAATGTGAAATAAAAATTCCTATATATGCATTTTTATATAATAAAAGTATATCTAGAAATAATATTGCCAAGTCATTGAGAATGTGCTTTTAAAATTTTGGTTTTACTGCCAAACTGATCTCCACAGGATTGGTTCTAGTTAGCACTTCCACCAACAGTGTTTTTAGAATGTCTATCTCCATAGTTTTAACAGTCTCTTATGTTTATAAAATATTTCTTAACCTTGTATTATTAGGTTAAGAAATTACCTACCCCCAACTTAACTCCATTGAGTTGATTTTTTTTCTTACTTCTTTGACATACTAACTGAAACCTAGAAACAAATAGGAACAAGAAGTCAATTAAAAATGCTTTGAGACATTGCTCAATTTTCAAGGAAATAAAATGCACATTGCAAAAATGAGAGGTATTTATATAAATAACATCATTTTGTTTCCCGTCCACTACATACAACAGATCAAGTGGGAGTTATGAAAAAGAGAAAACAGTTCTACTTGGGTAAAGCAGAAAAAGCTTCAAGCAAAGAAAAAATTCAGTGTAGATGAAACTTCTCATACTCAAATGAACCTTCTAAATCTTACTCAGCACTGGTTCAGGGCATCTCTCATTATAACAACATCTCTAGATATTTTTTAAATTATTTTACAGCTAACTATAAGATAATGTATAATGAAAAGGAAAATTTTATAATGAATGGTGAAGTACCATACGCTGTGTTTGAATTTCACCATTGAATCAAATCACAAGTAGCACTAAAATGACCCATCTATAACTAAAATAAATTATAAATTTAATTCTTAGCTCTAGTTATCATATAAAATTCTACTTCAATTGAACAAATTGGTAAGTAGCTAAAATGTCATAGATTTCTAACCAGATACCAAAGTTGGTATAAGAATTGGTAATTAGGGGCACCTGCGTGGCTTAGTCAATTAAACGTCTCAGGTTGTGATCCCCGGGACCTGGGATCAAGCCCCGGATTGGGCTCCCTGGTAGGTAGGGAGACTGCTTCTCCCTCTTCCACTCTCTTTCCCCTGCTTATGTTCTTTTTCTCCATCAATTAATAAAATCTTAAAAGAATAAATAATTAATTGAAAGCTGAAAAGACATTTTCTGTATCTTTTCAATATATAATTTTTAAAACTTTCTTAGATATTTCTTTTGGGATCTAGTTTAAAATAAAGCATAATGTGGAATTTGAGAAACAAAACAAATGAACAAAGGCAAAAGAGAGAGGGAAAGAGGGAAACCAAGAAACAGACTCTTAACTACAGAAATCATACTGATAGTTACCAGAGAGGAAGTGAGTGGGGGGACGGGTCAAGGGTGACGGGGATTAAGGGCTGCACTTGTTGTGATCAGCACTGGGTGATGTATGGAAGTGTTAAATCACTATATTGTACACCTGAAACTAATATTTGACTGTATGTTAACTGGAATTTAAATAAAAACTTAAAAAAATGAAATAAAGTATAATTATCTTGTTCTTAAAATAATAGTTTAAAAATGTTTTTTCCCATTCTGGTGTATATTTTGGTAACTAGATTAAAAACTGAGTTCATAAACTCAATATGATAAGGTCATTAAAACATTGGCGATAAAAAAGAGGAGTAGGGGTGCCTGAGTGGCTCCGTCATTAAGTGTCTGCCTTCGGCTCAGGTCATGATCCCAGGGTCCTGGGATTGAGCCCCGCATCAGGCTCCCTGCTCAGCGGGAGCCTGCTTCTCCCTCTCCTGCCCTCCCTGCTTGTGTTCCCTCTCTTGCTGTCTCTCTCTCTGTCAAATAAATAAATAAAATTTAAAAAAAAAAGAGCAGTAAATATATTTTAGGAGAATAAAAAAATAAAAAAAAGAAGGAAAATCCTAAAGAGTTCAATCCCAAAAAGCTAAAGGCATTTACAAGCTTTTCAGATCATTAGCTATATTTAAGGGGAAATATGCTCTTATCTCCTTTATGCCTTATGCTTCTTTCTTCTTTATCCTAAAATAACATTCTTTGGATCAGTTTTTTCCAAATAAGATGTCTGTGTCACCAATAGGAAATGATATTGAACTGCATCAAGTTTTCATATTCTATTTTTTTTCCATCGCTAGATAAACTCAGAAAAGTCAAGCTGCTGTTCATCATATTTTCTGCCTAGGTAGAAAACACTAAAAGTAAAAATCAGATGGAAGATCAAGAATTCTTTTTGAAATTAGGGAAAAAGACAATTTGCAACCTGTCTAACAAACAAACAAACAAAAAAACACTAATTAGAATCACAGAAATTCCAGGGTGCACAACTGAAGTTATCTTCTCATCTCTGAGATTTTACAGAATGGGGGGCATTTACCCAACAAGAGAAAGGATGAGTTATTGTGTACACTTGCTGCAGAGCACTAACTCCAAAAGCAGAAAAGAAACCAATTGATAAATTAGCTTCTGTGGTCCTTATGCTAAGAAATAGATGGCCTGGAGAAATCAGCAGTACTCTACTAAATATTTAAAAGGCATGTTTCATGGCATCTCTAAACTTCTATGAAAAAAAGTCAAGAGATTTTTATATTAAAAAATATATAGCATCTCAGAGTATCAAGAAAAAAAAACCTCAAGTAAATTTCATGTACTCATTGTAATTTGTTCGGCAATTTGAGGCAATGCATTTTTTAGGATGTCACTAGGGGGAGGGATTCATCCTACATTTGGTTTCACAGTTTCAAAAGGCATAAAACCAATTTGATAAGAAAAATAAGGCAGCAGGTATTTGCTCAGTAGCAGAAGGATGGAAATTTGGAAACATTGGGTTACCATTACCAAGGCATAACTCAGGGAAAATTACTGAAGAAAAAAAATTGAAAGATGACTAAGTATGACACATATATGTAAATTTTAAGAGAAAATAAGAATATATAATTTGATAACTAGAACCCAAACCATTCTGTTTCTATGTTTATATATATGTTTTTAAAATTCCAAGTACTAGGGGCGCCTGGGTGGCTCAGTTGGTTAAGCAGCTGCCTTCGGCCCAGGTCATGATCCTGGAGTCCCGGGATGGAGTCCCACATCGGGCTCCTAGCTCCATGGGGAGTCTGCTTCTCTCTCTGACCTTCGCTCCTCTCATCCTCTCACTTTCTCTCTCTCAAATAAATAAATAAAATCTTTAAAAAAAAAAAAATTCCAAGTACTATGAAAACTTGCAAAAACTGAAAGCATAAGAACTTATTACACTTGGAAAACATTCCTATAGTGAAGGTTTATCATGAAAACAATTATATACCTTATATTATATAAAATAAATATTGTACCAGCCTGATTAATTAGCATAATACTGATATTTGAAAATATCTGGTGTCATTATTCTAGGCTTTATATTTAGCAATTAACTACATTTTTTTTTAAAGATTTTATTTATTTGAGAGAGAGTGAACAAGAGAGAGTACACATACACAAGCCGGGGAAGGGGTAGAAGTAGAGAGAGAGAAGCAGACTACCCGCTGAGCGGGGATCCCAGTATGGGTCGCCATCCCAGGACCCTGAAACCTGAGCCCAAGGCAGAGGCTTAACTAACTGAGCCACCCAGGCACCCCTGCACTACTTGCCACATGGTGTAAGTTTTAAAAACCTGAAGCTATAAAAATTCAAAGAAAAAATATTAAGAGGTCACATAAGAACAAAAGTTAAAAAATGAGTACTATTCAATTCAGCCTGGATTTTTTTTTTGTTTCTGTTTACCATGTGTAAGGAAGTTTGGCATTTTTTTTTTTGAGTCTTTATAACATAGCTTTATTACTCTCAATAATATTATAAAACTCTAATTAAATTTTATATTTTTGTTTGTTTTTTGTTTTGTTTTGTTTTTTTATTAACATATAATGTATTATTTGCCCCAGGGTACATGTCTGTGAATCATCAGGCTTACACATTTCACAGCACTCACCATAGCACATACCCTCCCCAATGTCCATAACCCAGCCACCCTATCCCTACCCCTGCACCTCCCAGCCACCCTTAGTTCATTTCGTGAGTTTAGGAGTCTCTTATGGTTTGTCTCCTTCCCCATCCCATCCTGTGGGGGAGTGGTGGAGAGAAAGGAAGTTTGACATTTGTATGGAACAAACACTTTTTTAAATATTGGCAATATATCAAGTTCACTCTAAAGATAGATCGGAGTATCCCAATATACATTATTTATTTATTTATTTTAAAGATTTTATTTATATGAGAGAGAGAAAGAGCAGAAGCATGGGGAGGGGCAGAGGGAAAGGGAAAAGCAGACTTTCCACTGAGCAGAAGAGTCCAAGGCAGGGCTCAATTCCAGGACCCTGGGATCATGACCTGAACCAAAGGCAGATGCTTAACCAACTGAGCCACCCAGACACCCGCAATATCCATTCTTAAAATGGTTTTGTTGATCCATATACAGAGATATATATGCATTCAAGTGCCTTTTATGGTAAAAAAAATGCTATCACAAATGTGAAGTATTTAATATTAACATTTCTTTAGTCACAATTTGAGAGCTTATTATAAATTAAAAAATAAAACTGCAAAATATAATTAATGTCCTTTCAGATAATATGATGATAATAATAATGAGTAATAGGAGAAACTGAACCAAATCTAAAAAGAGAAAGAAATGTAACTTTGTTTTAACTTAAATTAGTTTTCTCAAATCTAAAACTCTCTTTCTCATTTCTTGTTTATTCAGTGAGAACACAAAACTTATGAGGACATGAGCCCTCCTAGGCCTTGAATTTTCAGAACAACTTATATTTCATGGAGTACTAACTCTATCATATTAGAATAATTAGAAAATATACTGTATAAACATCAGGTGTGATATATTTAGCTAAAGAATAAAAAAAATTGTAATGCCTTATAATTAAGGAATGGTCATTTGCTGTAAATGAAAAAATAATTCAAGGTTCAAGGAGATACCTCTGTTGAAGAATAGAAAGTGTCTGCCTGAAATGATGTGGGACTTGACACCAAAGGGAGCTATGGATCTTGAGAAATTTAAATGTAAATGAAAATAGACTACAGGGAGATTGCTGTTTTAGAAAGCAGCTAAAATATAGTTAGCATTTAATTATTTAATGTAAAATGTAATATTAAATATTAGTCACATTCATGTTTTTCTACTCACACTTCTTTGACCCATAATAAAATGAAGATAATATCAGTTGAAAGACAGAAAAGATAGTAAAATTTAGGTTCAACCTGCTAAAGATCTGAATTTCTAACATTGATTCAGAGTGACACCCAGGGTAGCCTGTCTGCTCTCTTTCTCCCTTTCTCTCTCTTTGTCTTTCTCTCTCTCTCAGTCCCACCCATATGGAGAGAGAGAGGGAGACACTATATACTATAGTCTACAGTATATAGTATATAGTATAACTATCTGAGTTATCTTAATGTTCTGATAATAAATGAGACAATGGAAGAAAATTGTGCTAATGTCTCTAAACATTGCAACCATTATGTATTTTAAATGATTAACCACAACAAGAAAAGCACAAGTGAATTTAAATTTTTTTCAGTGTACTTGAAATCCAAAAAGTAATTGATACCTATAATAACAGTTAATATTTATTAAGGACTTAACTATTTTCATAGCCTATCCTATTCCAGTCTTCTACTCTAACTTGTTCTTCCTACATGAGTAAAACAAAGATATAATATAATTATCAATATAAGTAAATGGTAATACATGAGACTGATTTTTATCCTTTAGTCTTGGCAAAAAACAAACAAAACCAGTTTGTGTGTATGGTATATGTCTTTCAGAATAAGGACATTTATATTGCAATAGTAAAATATGAATTGTAAAATTATGTATAAGATAAATAGGTAATTTCACAATTTTCTAAAATTTCCAAAGTTCCAAATGTACTTTTTTTTTTTTTTAAGATTTTATTTATTTGACAGAGAGAAACACAGCGAGAGAGGGAATACAAGCAAAGGGAATGGTAGCAGGAGAAGCAAGCTTCCTGCCGAGTAAGGAGCCCGATGCGTGGCTCGATCCCAGGATTCTGGGATAATGACCTGAGCCGAAGGCAGACACTTAACCACCGAGCCACCCAGGCACCCCTGTACTTTTTTTTTTTTATATTGATCATGGGTACATCAGTTTCCAACAATTAATTCAGTAGAAGCTAATCAAGAAATTCATCCATCTAAGCAGTGAAAATTACTGGTAATCAATAAGATCAGCTCTTCAGCTTTTGACTTTGTGAGATTTTTCCCTATTAATCATAAAGGCCTTAATAGACTGCAGTGCAAATTGTGTCACAACTATTTTCATAGCTTATACACAATTAAAAAATGTTTTATTGCTTCTTTGCAAAACATCACAGCTTTTAGATATAGTTTTATACAATTATTTACATTTTAATTATTTGTAAAAATTTATTTGTACTTGTGAAAGAGTACAGCTTATGGGACTTGCACATGATTAATGCAGTTATGTTAAATGTGTCTAACATATTTATAAAATGTATATTGAAAGTTAATTCTTTTTCATGCCTTTTCATGAAAAAAACCCAGCATTTTTCATTTTTCCAAATGATAATTTGAAACAAAACAAGCTGTTTCACAGACATATACAATTATAAAGCTTAAAATAATATCGTGACACACTATTTAAAACATTTTGAGATAACTTTCTCTTTTCCTTACAATTTGCCTGGAAGGTTTCACCATCAGTGCATAAGTAAAGTCTTAAAATGACAGTAAATCAGACTACTGATGTCAGTTTACAGATAAAATTGAAGGTGACCCAAAACACTAAATCAATGGAGTGACTTTAAGATCTGCTCTATTAAAGTTCAGATACTACTATACAACCGAAGGCAGAACAAGGATATTTTAATCCAAACGCCATATCATGAACTGTGCTGGTGTCACAATGTTAGGATATCCAGTTATTCCAAACAAAACGATGAACTGTGCTGGTGTCACAATGTTAGGATATCCAGTTATTCCAAACAAAACAAAAAGCATATTTAACAATATTAAATAAAATCAATATCAAAATGATTCATTTTTTTCCAGTTTTTCCTTTTTTCAGGAATCTTTCCTTATAAGTGTTTACTAAATAAAAATCTTACCCAAGATCTTTATTTAAATATTTTCATATTAATTTGTTATGGCATAAGTTACCAGATAAGAAGCAGATAGAGGGTCATCTGGGTGGCTTAATTGGGTAAGTGTCCAACTCTTGATTTCAGTTCAGGTCATGATCTAAGGATTGTGGGATTGACCCCGTGGGGCTCCATGCTGGGCATAGAGCCTGCTTGAGATTCTCTCTCTCTCTCTGCCTTAGCCTCTTCTCCATGTGTGCATGCACAGGCTTTCTTTCCCAAGGAAAAATATACAAATTGATTATTCATATAGCATACACTTGGTGTTTTGTTGTCTCCTTTCTAAGTTCTAGTATATTACATGAAACTCTCAGTTTGTCAACTCTTAAAAGACTACACTGTTCTGCAGCTTCAGTTTGGCAAAGCTAGTTTCTTATTAATTAATTATTGATGCACCATAAAATTCTGTATCATTGTAAAAGGAATTCAAGAGGAATTTAATGAAATCAGTACTGCCACTTTGGCATTAGGCAAAGACAATTTCTAGTCCAATGAAATTCACAAGAAGTGCCTTATCTTTCCATCTTCCTTAGTATGCTTGTATTATACAAAGTCGGACTGAAAGCCTATAATACCTTTCTTGCAAACACTGCTAATTTTATGTAAATGCATGATGAATTGTAATTTGGCTGCTGCTTCTGCTGCTGCTGCCTTAATCTGTCTCCCTTCCCTTTCCGGAATGAAGAAATTTCAGAAGCATGGTGATAGCATGTACCACAATGGCTCTATGTAGTGAAAGATATTGATTAACAATAGTAATACTGGAGCCAAATCACCTGGGTTCAAAATTCAGTGCTTCCATTTGAATACATTATATTCTCTCTGCCTCATTTTCCTCATCTGTAATGACCTGAATTACTTAGTAAATTCAAGGTGGCTTTGCACAATTGACTTAACTTTATTTGCATATTTACCTGAGCTATATAGAGAAGTAAAATAGAAAAATAAATGCATGAGATATCAGATTTTCACAGATTTTCACTTTTGAAATATGACATAAATGAACTTATTCTCCTTTCCTGACTACAGTCCGTGGTCACCCTGATTCCTTCGTGGGCCAGTTGCTCTAGAAGTGTATATAAAATTTATTCATCACATACAACCTCAAGATAGGTAAAGAATAGAAAGTGAAAGAACAGAGACAAACTAATAACGGTTTTCTTCAAGTCCCAGTATATATAATTCCATGTATACAGGTCTCTCTATATCCATATCATCAATTATTTAAATATCACTGATAAAAAAACTGAAAATCAAAGATTTTATATTTTCATTTTGTCACAACCCTATATGACTCTGATCCTCCCTATTTCCAGTTTCCTATTTTCAAAAGAAAATAGTAAAGTCCTGCTTGTTCTGTTACTTATTTTATTTCCAAAGAGTGGGTGATGTTGTGAATCTAGTTCATGGTGAGAGTATTATGCAATGAATTAGTTTCTATGATAAGTACTTTTTGTTGTATAGCAGAGTAAACAGTCATTAATTTAAAACTTGTAAATTGGAAATCTGGGGACCATTGCAGTTGAGCTAGTAGAAATACATTCTTTCACAATGTGATTACTTCCATAATTCTTGAGTATGGAGAATTACTGGCAAACAAAATAGTCAGCTTTCCCCGATGAGATGTACTGACTGACACTTTAGTAGGAAAAAAAGTAGAAAATGAAAACATGAAAAGAATATGCATTTTAGAGAATATAATTGGCAACACAAACTAAAGCAATTTATGGATTTTGTTTTTAAGAAAGTACAGAAGAAATGTGGAAAATAAATTTATAATTTTTTTTATTTGAAATATATGAGCTTTTGTATAAATAATTTGGTGGAGAATGTTCTTTATTTAGAATAACTCAGCTATTGGTATTTTTCATAAGGAGTTCTCCTATATCAGAATTTATATTGAGAATTAGAAAGCCACGCATAGAAGACATAAAGATTTATTTTTAAATGGAAAGAATAAATTCAAATGTAGTATAAAATACATATATATACATCGCTATATTTGGGTTAAGATAGGTATGTAATTTTTGGTGGAAAATAGGCTCCTTAATGGTAACCTAATACATTTGTAAGTGTTAGGTGCCTGGTAACTATTTTAGTGCTTTGCATATATTTAGCAATTTGTAAACTTGAGCGGTATCTCAGGGTTTCAGAATTTTCACTCCTTTCTCAAGAAATAATCTTGGAATTATAAATATATTTCCATATATTGGAAATATATTTATATAAATAAATATTTATTTATTTATAAATAAATATAAATATAATATATAAGAATAAATATATTTTTGGGGTGCCTGGGTGGCTCAGTGGGTTAAAGCCTCTGCCTTTGGCTCAGGTCATGATCTCAGCATCCTGGGATCCATCCCCGCATCGGTCTCTCTGCTCAGCGGGGAGCCTGCTTCCCCCTCTCTTTCTGCCTGCCTCTCTGCCTACTTGTGATCTCTGTCTCCCTCTGTCAAAGAAAAAAATAAAATCCTTAAAAAAAAAAAAAGAATAAATATATTTTTGTATTAAATAGTGCTTTTTGAATGTAATATATTCATTCAACATTTTTAAAATCATAGTCTGCTCCCTTAAATGAATCTCAGTGTGTAACAATTATTAACCTACACATGTATGCTAATATTACATAAACACACTCATGTATCATGCATGTGTATACATATATATGTTTGCATGTATGTCATTATGTATGTCTATCATATTATATAATAATCACTTAACATGGCCAAAGCAATTATAGGAGGATAAAATAAAACAGCCATTAAAAATATACCAAAATAGGGGCACCTGGGTGGCTCAGTAGATTAAAGCCTCTGCCTTCGGCTCAGGTCAAGATCTCAGGGTCCTGGGATGAAGCCCGGCATCTCGTTCTCTGCTCAGCATGGAGCCTGCTTCCTCCATTCTCTCTGACTGCCTCTCTGCCTTTGTGATCTCTCTCTCTCTCTGTCTGTCAAATAAATAAATAAAATCGTAAAAAAAAATAAAAAAATAAAAATATACCAAAATAATAATTTCCTCACTTTAACTATATTAGCATTTTAAGACACCTGTGTACTTTTTTCCTACATCATATTATTTTTACTAATAAGCCAAATCTATTAGCCAAAACTCTTTTTTATAACTTATTTGAAGAAAGGCATTTCTAATTGTACAGTTTCATGTAATTCAGCGTAATGGCATCAGAGTACTTGGTCCCATAGGGAAAGAGACAAATTGCTGAATCATTAAAGCCATCCAGAACTTTTTCCCTTTTGAGACTTATTTAATTTTCAATAACTATAATGGCTACAGTCAATGGTGATATATCTGAAAGTATGGCATTCATTTGGAATATTCAGTGTATCATTCATAAACTTTCCTGTGGTGATTTCATTTAGCATGCCAAAAATCACCAAGGGAAGTTGCATTACTAGAAACAGCCTAGTTTATTTTTGTAAATTTATTTTACTTCAACAGTCAACAGCGGGTATTGATTACCCACCGTGTTGAGAGCATTTCACTGTGTATTGTTAGGAAGTCATTACAAAGGAAGTAAAATATTTGCTCAAAGAATCACTTATCATCTAATGAAGGAAAGAAGGAAAACTTTATACAAATGATTAGTTAGCAATCAATCCATCTACTCTTTATTCATTCATTTATTAAAATTTAATGTGTATGTAATTGGGGGTGCACACTGGAGTGTATACAGATACACAAGAAACTGTTCATACCATTCAAAACTCACAGTGAATAGACGACTCACAATATAACTACCCACAGGATAGTAAAGGAACAATTTATTGTGACTAGGAGTGTTAATAGGAAAAAGAGCTTTTGAAAGTAGTCTTGGGGCGCCTGGGTGGCTCAGTCATTAGGCTTCTGCCTTCCACTCAGGTCATGAACCCAGGGTCCTGGGATGGAGCTTCATGTAGGGCTCCCTGCTCAGTAGGAAGCCCGTTTCTCCCTCTCCCTCTCCCCCAACTTGTGTTCCTTCTCTTGCTGCTTTTCTGTCAAAAAAAAAAACAAAAAAAAAAAAACTTAGAAGTCTTAAAGGATGACTTGGATTTTGACCATAGGAGATTAGAGAAAGAAAGTTCAGTAGAGAAAATGTCATAAACAAAGGTACAGAGTTTTGCAAAAGCAATCATGCTAAGGCAATTGTGAAACAGCAAACAGTGGTTTAGCATGGACAGTGGTTTAGCATGGCAGAAAGAAATGTATAATATTGAGAAGGCAGACAAAATTGAGGATGTAAGGTTATACATATACAAATATAGTATTATGCATATGTTACATATTAAATATATATACACATTTATATATAGACATACATATACATGCACATATATACATACATGCATGCATAAAAAATATTTAGTTTGAGTGGATGGACTTTATTGAGTAAAATGGATACTTGTTAGAAGTTTTACTGTAATTAAAAAGCTAACAAATTCCCTTTTATTTTTTTAGAGAGAGTGCCTCTCTGCACATCCACACCCCCTTATGTTTCAATGCAGCCATTCAGCAAAATGATCTATTTTTTTTTTAAAAGATTTTACTTATTTATTTGAGAGAGAGAGAGAGAGAGAAAGTGAGAGGATGAGAGGAGCGAATGTCAGAGAGAGAAGCAGACTCCCCGTGGAGCTGGGAGCCTGATGTGGGACTCAATCCCAGGACTCCAGGATCATGACCTGGGCTGAAGGCAGCTGCTTAACCAACTGAGCCACCCAGGCGCCCCCAAAATGATCTATTTATAAAAGAAAATGTTTAAAACAAATTTGCTATGTATTACTACTTCACCTATTTTGGCTTACAGTGATTCACAAAAAGTGAGGAAAAGAGCTGGATTCACATGTACTTCAAATCTACTACATGTGTAAAGTTTTCAACAATTCTATTCTTTAATTCTCTAGTGAACTAATTATTTACAACCTGAAGTCAGATTCAATTTATTTTCATAGGAAACAATTTAGGATAACTGCTAAAAAAACATGTACATTTTTTATAAACCTTTTGAATTCATATGCAGTTTTTGGTCTTTTAAGTCATTCCCAAGACCTTTTTGTTCTACTTTTCAATTTTATTTTTTTCCTTTTTTACATCTGCAATTTCCACTAATATATAAACTAATTGATATAGATGTGAGAACCACAGACTATGTGTTCCTGAAATTATTGTAAATAATTACCTAAATCTCTCTTTGTCTTGTTTAGACTTTGGAAAGTTTCTCCATAAGGGTTTTTGGAGGTTATCGTTGAACTTTGTTTTTAGCTCATCATAAGAAAAGAGGAAGAAGACAGAAAAAGGAGTAGGGGCAGCTAGGTACTAAGGAGCATAGAATGAGGGAAAAAGACTAGTAAAATAAAACCATTAGGCTTAAGTTGAGGTGAGAGGATTTAGATAAGAGTTTTTAGTTTTCCCCAGGTTTTTGTTTGCCTCTGCCAAGGAATATTTTAAAGAAGCAATCTTGTATCTTGAGCCTTTGGGAAACTTTCTTTATTCCAATAATGAAAATCAATCAAAAAAAAAAAAAAAAAAAAAGAAAGAAAATCAATCAAACAAAAGTATTGGATGTTAGTTTTCTTTCATTTTAAGGTGACTCTCAAATGAATAATTTTGTTTATATCTAGAATTCCCCAATGGCCACTATAAATATAATTTCTTGGTACCATTCAGAAAAAAATAATTACAAAAACTTGGAGTTTAGTGGGAAGGGTGTAAGAACTAACACAGGGACAGACCCTCATGGTCTGGAAACACAGAGTTCAAGGGGTGGCATATTTGTAATTGTTTTGAAGGAAGCCTTAAGAGTAAATGGTCATTTGGATCAACCCGGTTGAATGTCTATTTTTCTTAGAAAATATAACTCATATGAGGGGTCGTTGTGTAGTTTATTGCTTAGATGTGTTAGGAAGTTCCTGAAACAAACAAAGTTATTTGCAAGTTCATTTTCCGAGCTAAAAATTTCTGGAATAGTAGTCATGCTAATAAGAATGTAGACCAATAATTCAAAAATTTAACCTTAAGTAACAATCATTGGGAAGGCTTATTAAAACACATAAGGCAAGGCCCATTCCCAAAATTCAGAACATCTGAGTTGGGGCCCTAGCATTTACATATTCCACAAATTCCTTGGTGATACCAATATTGATGAACTGTGAGAACATTTTGTGAACCACTAATGTAGATAGTCTTACTTTTTAACCATATTAAGGTGTGTGGCTGGTGATCATTTGAGGGAGATTAAATATGACCCTAAATGTCAATAAAATTGTTTTAAGATAGCTCATACTTGCCAGTGTGTAATATTCAAGATGTTTATTGCTTAAGAGAAGAGTATTGGAATCTAACTGTTCTATGAAACTAATTTTAAGGTATGCCAATTTTATGTTATTCCTCTAAATGGGAACTAGATCAATTATCAGAGTGTAATTCATGCTGACTTCCTAAATATGTTTTGTAATATGAAAACAGATCAGTCAATAAGTGTTAACATGGACTGACTGAAGAGATCCGCATATTGGCTCTGGGTCACAGTGTTATACTCAGCACTGGTTTTATCAATATATGCTATTCCCTGCCAATCCCATTTCTTCTTTTTGTCTTTCATTGTTTAATGTTCTCATAAGCTCAAAGATGCACATTTAAATGCTTGCTAAGTCCCAGTTCCTACCAATCAGACTCATTATCATTTTATAAAAAATGCAGGTGCATCTAGTTAAGTGCTTACTTTTTCAATTCCAGGGCATTAAGCATGCTGTCCCTAAACGGGTACATAGGAACTTATTGTTAGAATGAGAATGAGTCTTGCCTTGAAGGGATACTTTCAAACTCACTGTTGGGGCTGAAGGCATTTTTGCCCTTAGGCTCTCTTTGTTCCTTCAGACTGATCATCTAGGCTCCAGTGAATGTTGTCTTTGGGTTGTCTCCTTCAGTTTCAGTTTCAAGGCTCCTGTGCATTTTACCCTCAGATTTTCCCTTTTCAGTTTCTGTATTAGGGTTTAAAGGCCTACTGGCTTTAAACACTTTCTCATTGCAGTATTTTCCTGTTTCATGCAGTAACAGATGTGAACTGCTGTTTCATTGATCTGATGTTCCCTTATAAGAATCTCAATATCCCTTCTTTTTATTTATCAGTTTTTTTTAATATTATACTTTATTTCAAACCTTAGACTTATTCAGTGGTAAGCTAGGTAGCATATGATCAACTATCTTACCAAATAGGTATTTTCTACTAGAAGAAATTATTTGCACACCTACAGTATCTAACCAATCAACGTATTGGTGATAAATAAAAGGTGTATAATCGTTTTAATTTAAGCAGAAGATCTTCAGGTTCCCTGCTGAAATAGTACAAAGCTGAGAACCATGTTTCAAAAAATATAGCTAAGGGAAGGTCTAGGAATCCAGTGGAAGCCAGACAGCTGGAAACCACAGACATGCACATGCCAGTTTAGCGCATAGCTAATGCAGAGCTGGACTCTGAAGCCACACTCAGAATTGATGCCAGGAGATGCTGGATACCACCACCATCATATTGAAATAATTATTAAAATTTGCTCCCTCTGAATCATAGCTTCCTGTCTAGGTCTCAGCTGGGAACATCAGCTTGGCTGCACTAAGTCTTTCTCTCCCTAATGGCTTGCTCAGTGGTAGAAGTAGTCCTACTAATATTCAAGGCTTATATGATGGCCCACTCCCAACACCAGAAGTAATTTAGGATTATGTGAAAGAAAGCATGATTGTAAAAACATGGAAAGTATTAACCAGGTCATTGTCCTATACATAAATAAATAATACTTTATTGGGGGCACCTGGGTGGCTCAGTTGGTTGAGCATCAGACTCTTGATGTCAGCTCAGGTCATGATCCAAAGGTCATGAGATAGGGCCCCATGTGGGCTCTGTGCTCAGTGGGGAGTCTGCTTCTCTCCCTCTCATTTCCTCTGCCCCACCCTCCTGCTCATGCATTCTCTCTCTAAAATAAATAAATAAATGTTTAAAAAATGATAGTACCTTATGTGAATTTCAACAGATTTTTACTTTTGAATTTAACTTTACATTCTGTAGGACTAGTGATTATGATTTTTTTTTTCCCTTTCTGGCTGCTGAACATCATTTTTCTTTTCGTTCTCAACTCTCCTGGAGTTCTCCTCTCTCCTATATTTCTCCTGGAATATAAGGTAAATTATGGGCATTACCTGTAGGCCAGATTTCAGCTTATCACTAAACTGACAAGCATAAGCAGCCTTGAGAAGCACAATTTAATCTGGTCAGAGATAACTTAAATTATGCTCTCTCTGGGGATAGATGGTTGTGTTGCCTTTGAAATGCTTGGAGAATTCTATACACCACTGTATATTCCTATGTTCCCTTTAGTGAGCCTGATTTGTCTAGCCTGAAGTTTTTTTGTAAAAGTCATTTATCTCTTCTTCCAATTTCCTGGCTTTCATATAGTTCTGAACTATGTCTACCCCAAAGTCCATATATAACCAACACAATACAGATTTATTTATTTTTCCACAAACATGTTAAAAGGTTGGCCTTATAATAAATAATATCCTTTGCTTATTTCAGGCAGGGGTATTTCTGATTCTTTCTGGTCCTAAGTGTGCCTTTGAGTAACAGAGGATAATGTTTCTACACAGAAAAGAAACTCACTTTAACTTATAAGCATTTCTAGGTGACTGAAACCTAGTCAGAAGATGGATTATTTGATTTAATTATACATGATTCAATTACATATTTCATTGAACATATTTTAAGTATAATTTTATTTATTTTTACTTTTTATTTTTTTTAAGATTTTAAGTAACTTCTACAGCCAGCTTGGGGCTTGAACTTACAACCCTGAGATCAAGAATTGCATGCTCTATCAACTAAGCCAGCCAGGTGTCCCTAAGTATAATTATAAATTCTGATTTACTTCTTTATTAGCAAATGCTTTAGTGTCTACTTTGTGTCAGTCACTGTTGTCAATGCTGAGGATAAAATATTGAAAAAAGAAGGTGAAAATAATAGAGCTTACATCTTAGTAGGGCTGTCAGGCATATATCATAAGTAAGTGAAACATAAATATAATTATATTTATGTATATGGTCACAAATGCTGAAGAGAAAAAGTAGGAAAGGGACTTGGAAGTATCGAGAAAGGTGGAATAGAAATGATTAAAATTTTAGGTAAAGAGGAGTTAACATTTAAGTGTAGACAGTGAGGGAGCAAGCCATGTGGATATAAGAATATTCTAGATAGGCGAAGCAGGATACAAGAGATCCTAGACAGGAATTTCCTTAGTTTTTCCTAGGAACATAAAGAACATGTTTAGTTGAATAAGAGTAATTATCAGAGTTTAGGGGAAGACGGAGGGATGAAGTCAAATAGAAAACTTGGAGGTCATTATAATGACACTGGGTTTACTCTTAGTGAGATGGAAAGGTCTAGATGTTTTTGAGTAGAAAAGGTTGTATTCTGACTTATATTTAATAGCACAACTCTAGTTCCTAGGTGAAGCATAAATTATAGAGAGAATTGTCAAAGGCAAGAACATGCAGAATGCTAAGAAGGCTGCTGCAGTTTTGAAGTGATAGATAATGAGGACCTTGACTACATGGGCCATTGGAGGTGGTCAGATTCTGAGTACAGCTACAGACTTTGCTTGCAATTACAATGTTGGCAATGAGGGAAAGGATCAAGGATGACTCCAGAGTTTCCAGCTTCAGTACATGGAGCAATGTAGTTTCCTTCCATTGAGACGGAACAAGGAGGGAAAAGCAAGTTTGGAAGGAGAAATCAGGAACTCATTTTTTGATAAATCGGTTGTTTTAGATATGAGACAGCTAAGGAAGTGATGATAAATACATGTCTTAAATTAGAGGGACAAGATCTGGGCCTGAAATATAAAATTGAAAGCCACACACACAACACACACAAATAATAACCAAAACTATATTCTGTTGATGCATAACCAAATGCCCCTGGATTAACTCTTAAATTACAAAAACAAACAAACAAACAAACAACCCTCATAGTTTTAGAGGTAAGGAAGCTACAACTTGGAGAGCTAAATAGCTTGACTGCACACTTCCTACACAGGTAGAAAGTTATGTGCCAGAAGCACTTTGCTTCTGAACACTCAACTCCTTCAATTACACAGCTCTTATTCTTAGCATCTCCCTGAGCTGGCTGCTCTACCTACAAGTCCTTAAAAGTCTACTGAGTGCCCCTCTGTTTGCTTCTTCTACTAGATGAGCTTCTTTTATCTGCCCAAACTCTTTCTTCATTATTATTAATCAAAGATTGGTCCTCTTCCAGTCATCTGAGCAGACAGGAAGGCAAAAAGAGGAATGGGCAAGGTGCCACAGAGCTTACACAGATACTGAGGTCAAGACTCTTTAGACGGTTCTAAATGATGATTGAATGGATAATGGGGGAGAAGAATATCAGTGGTGGGTATGGTGTGTGTGTGTGTGTGTGTGTGTGTGTGTGTGTGTGTGTGTGATAAATTCTTGCTTAGAAATGCAGACAATTATTGTTCTTTTTTCTTTTCAAACCAGTCTAAATTAATGAAATCACAGCAAGCTGCACCTCAAGTATCTGGAGGAAAGAAATAAATACAAATGTATGCATTCAGCAGCATACAATTTTTTAAAAGGCAAGATAATATTAGTATATTGTCCCCAATCCTATATACTACTCCCCACTTTCTGATCAGTTCACTGTCTTCTTCTAATTATTTTTAGAATCCTCAAACTTTTCAAAGCAATCCATTATGCATTATAACATGTAATTGCCTTGAAAATTACTCAGATGAATCGCTTCTCGGTCTTTTGGCTAAGATCAAGTGAAAATTACTCAGATGAGGAAGTTAAAGCACAGATGTATAAAATTCATACATTAATATAAAATATACACAGAATATCTCCTTGTCAGTTTCTCAAACCATGCAATTTGTTGGTAAATTATTGTTGTAGGGTTTTAGAATTTATCTTTAGACCATTGAAGATGGTAGAAAGAGATATCTCTCCTTTACCATATTCCTTTTTCTCATCTCCCCCAATTTTCTTATTGCCTGTTTAGTCCCAAACTCCAGGAAACCCTTCTAGGCTTTCTTTCATCCCATCAAATTCTTGCCTCCTTCATCTGCAAAGGTCTCAAATCCGAATTTCTCACTCTTTCAAGAGAAGGAATTAAAATAAATGTTAAAGCTTGAAATCTGGTTATACAATAGAGTGGTAGGATCTGTGATAAACTTGAGAATTTAATCTTGCTGCAGTTTCTCCCTCTCTCTTTCTCTTTCTCAGTTTAACATTATTTTATCCAAAATAACTACATTCCTGGGCCAAATGTAGTCTACGGCAGACTTATGATTTAGTGACCATTCTCACATTCTTTCATGACTTTTTTTTAAGACTTTATTTATTTATTTGACAGAGACAGACACAGTGAGAGAGAATACACAAGCAAGTGGAATAGGAGAAGAAGCAGGCTTCCCACTGAGCAGGCAGCCTGATGAGGACGTGGATCCCAGAATCCTGGGATCATGACCTGAGCAGAAGGCAGGCGCTTAAAGACTGAGCCATCCAGGCACCCCTCGCTCATGAATTTTTATTCCTAGATTAAATAAGCTTATGTGCCCTTCCCTCCCTATTTTTGGGGAATTGAATCTTTTCACTTTTGTCGTTAATGGTTTGCATTTTCTCTGTAAGAGTGAACTTTTTTAATGGATGAGGGCTAGGGAAAATTTCTGCCCTTTTACAAATAACTTTTCTTTCACAAATACATTTGTAATGCAATGTGCTATTAGCAAATTTCTTATACACATCAAATATGTTTCTCCATGTGCTATTATATACAGTTTATACACAACACAAACACAAGCAAACCAGAAATAGGAGAATAAGTATTATTGCTTATACAAGTCATTCAGTCCTTTAAATGAAGGAATCTGGGGCTAGAACTAGCTTTCATTTAGGTAGTATTTTGGAGAAAAGCCCCTCCTTTGTCTCTCTCTCTTCCAACTCTTTTTCTCTCCTTGCCCTCTTCCTTCCTCCTTCCTTTTGAGCTTTCTTTTCTTTATTTCAGAAATGTCATGCTTATTGTAGTTATTTGAGCTAAGTATCTAAGTAACCATTTAACAATATAAGGACATATATTAGGAGGACTCATTCAATTCTATTTATTAAACTAATAGGTAATCCTCATTAATAAATTTTTTATTAGACTTTCTTGTCCTTCATTATGATAGAAACTAGACATAGACTATTTTACAAAAAACTTAAACCATTGCTTAGTACTAAGGGAAATTTACTTTATTTCTCTGGTATGCTCTATGATGTTCCTAGTAGAGGTTGGCTCCATTACCAGCATGAAAACAAATTTAAAATTAATGTGATTTATTTCAGGCTAGTTCCTCAAGCTAAATGTACACAGGATATGATAAATAATTTTGTTTAGTCATTTATGTGTCTGAATGACCAGTTTTGTTTTGTTTTTTTTTACTTTGAAAACCTCTGCAGCCCTCTTTACAGCTCATTCAGAATTACCATGTGGAATTCACACACTTTTCGCATTCGCATTAAAAGCATTACAAGAGCCCTTACTGCCAAGTATTACTGACTTTCCTGTAACATCCTATTCACAATCTGTATTGTGAGTTTCCAGTCTCTCTATTAATATTTCTATTAAGATCTCTGTACAGTCCCATCACCTCTCATTAATAATGATGTCATATATACCAGTTCCCATGTGCTTATTTTTCTGGTTTGTAAAATGTGAGCATAAGCTTACATATATGATTAAAATGTAATTTCATTATAAGATATATGTTTTGTATATATTGTTCACTTACTGGTTTGAATTTCCATTAAAATATTGAAATTTAACATTAAAACATATTCTACTAGAATGGTTAAAGTTAGTTAAATTCAGAAATGAAAGAAAGAGAAAAAGATTGGTTTAAATTTTACACCAGTAAATATGAGTATATATGGGCTTATAGATAAGCTCTTGGTTGGGAAATAAGGAATTTTATTTTATTATTTACTATAAAACAAATCTAATATTTAACTATAACATTAGAAAATTATAGTACCTTTGAAGAAAAATATAAAATAAATAGAAATACTTTAAACTAAGAAATATGTGCAATCTTAAGCATATGCATATGCATGCATAATGATATATTATCTGAAAGTTATTTGTAAAATCTAGATTTACAAAGGAAATAGAAAGTCCACATATCACACAACTGAAAACCAGATGACACTAAAGCTATCATAGTTGGAAACATGGTCATGTTCTGATTAATAATTAACTGTTTTTAACCAGGTCGATCATTGGTATTAAGATGATGTGGTAATAGAAGATTCAATTAGTCACAGACAGGAAGGAGAAAAATGAGCTTGATATTTGAAATGATTTCTTTTCATTATAGAGAAACAATGTAAGAAATTTACTCACAAATCTATAGAGGAGAAAAAAAGAACAAGCCCAGATAATACATCATTTTGTATCAAATGAATTTTAATATTTTGTTGTTAAAAACGTGTACACAGAAAAAAACTAGGTCTTTTTGCTGCCAGGTTAGGAACCACCTTCAAATGACATAATTTCTTGTTATAATCCAAAGAAAGAAAAATGTGACTCAAAAATCTCTTCAAAGTAGTAAATCTTTAGTGAAGGCTTTTGAAGGGTGACAGCATACGCTTAAAGACTGAGCCACCTGGGCTCAAATGATAAATAAAAAGGGTAGATTGAGCCCTCATTGATAAAAGCCATTAACTGAAATTAGATAAAACTTTAAAAATATATAGAATGTTGGCCATAAACATCACACTGCGTTTATTCAAAATTTATTAGGTATATGGTCTCTATTAGTGATACAAGTTAGTTAACTGCTCTCAGAATATTTCTACATATCTTGAGAATGAGGATAATATTTACAACATAGCATTGCTATGAGGATTAAATAAACAAAAATCCATTTAAAGCATTTAGCCTCCAGCACGATGACCTTCAACAATTATCAGCATTTTTTTCATTATTTGCAAATTGGGCATATTTAAATTGGTGCAAACCTAGGTAGATATGAACTGATTGGAGTTTAGAACAGAGGTTAAGTCTGGACATATTTTTTGGCCAGTCAACAGCATAAATGTCAGAGTAGAAGTAGTGACAATAGATTGTTTTGTTTAGAGTATCAGGATGCATTGAACAGAAGAGGTCAGTGACACCAATGGGCAGGCCTAGGGCAGAAGTATCAGTTTACCCTGTAAGGGACTTACTGAATTGCTCACTAGAACATCAGTGGGAGTTTTTGTAAGAATATTTCCAGACAGAAGAGTTTAAGCATGATTGTTCAGTGATGAAAACTGAAGTTCACACAACCAGTAGAAGAAACTTTCAAGAAATATTTATTAACAAGGGAACAAGAATAATAAACACTTGGGAATCATTGGTTACAGAATGTGCTTTGCATTTTGGGTGGCAGAAATTTAACCATGTATGTAAAGCCAGAAGAATTCCAGGGGACTCCAGAAAGAAGATTGAGGAATACCACCAAAGAACTGGGAGAAAATGCAACAACTGTTGAAGGAACAAAATTGTATTGTATTGTTTGTATTGTTTGTATACAATACAAAATTGTATTGTTCGCTCTCTTTCTGATTGGTAGAAATTATATGGAAGAAAAAACTTCTCAATCAGAAATATATAAGTACAAAGACTACATATTTAATGGGAGTATTTAATAAATAAATCTTAAATAAATAATAAATAAATGTATGTGTGTAAGCATCCATGTGGTATGTAAACTTTTTAGGAGATAAAACACATAAAGGAATTGTAATTTGTTGTATATCCAATACAAAAGCAATCTTGTCTCCTACTCTTGCCACTTTTAACTTCTTTGAGAAAATACTCTCTTAGAATGCAAACTCCTGCAGCCACTGTGGAAAAGAGTAGGGAGGTTCCTCAAAATATTAAAAATAGAACTACCCTGGGGTGCCTGGGTAGCTCAGTGGGTTAAAGCCTCTGCTTTTGGCTCAGGTCATGATCTCAGGGTCCTGGGAATGAGCTCCACATCAGGCTCTCTGCTCAGCAGGGAGCCTGCTTCCTCCTCTCTCTCTGCCTTCCTCTCTGCCTACTTGTGATCTCTCTCTCTCTCTCTCTCTCTCTCTGTCAAATAAATAAATAAAATCTTAAAAAAAAAAAATAGAACTACCCTATGATCTAGCAATCATATTACTGGGTATTTACTCCCAAACACAAAAACACTAATTAAAAGGGATATATGCACTCCTATGTTTACAGCAGCATTATTTACAATAGATAAATTATGGAAGCAAACCAAGTGTCCATTGATAGATAAATAGATGAAGAAGTGGTATAGATATAGAGATAGATAGATAGATATTATTCAGCCTTTAAAAATAATGAAATCTTGCCATTCATAATGACAGGGATGGAAACTGGAGAGTATAATGTTAAGTGAAATAAGTCAGTCAAATAACATGATTTTACTCAGATGTGGAATTTAAGAAACAAAACAAAAAAGCAAAGAGAAAAAAAGAAAGAGGCAGACAAACTAAGCAACAGACTCTTAGCTATAGAGAACAAACTGATGGTTACCAGAGGGGAGGTGGGTAGAGTGATGGGTGAAATAAAGTGATGGGGATTAAGGAGTACACTTGTCCTGATGAGCATTGGGTGATGTAGGGAAGTGCTGAATCACTAATTTGTACACCCAAAACTAATATAACACTGTATGTTAACTATACTGGAATTAAAATAAAGGAAAAAAAGAAAATACTCCCTTAGCCTAAAGCAAGCCTCTCTTATTTAAGGTGAAATTATTAGTTTTCCTTTTAGAATTATAAGAACCTACAAAGGGTTCTTGTTATTAAAAACAAATTTGCTACTTAATCTTGCACCTCTGGAATTGTGCTTTTCCCATCAAAGACAGAAAAAAAAATTGCTACTGTAATCAGAATTGTAAATAAGTTTTGCAAAAACAAATAGGGGCACTGTTATCAGCAGGTTAATTCAGACTCTATGGAGAATACAATTTCTAGAAATCAATGCTCTATGAGAATTTCTATATGCAGCCCAATACAGTGATTCAAATGTGACTACTCCAAGTTAAGATGTGCTACAATATAAGATGCACACCAGATATCAAATATTTAATATAAGAAAAGTAAAATACCATACTAATATTTATATATTTTTATATATGGAAAAATATTCTGGACACATTGGTTTAAATAAAATATTATTAAACCTAATTTTGCCTATATCTTTTTCTCTTATATGACTCATGATATAGTTCTACTGGACATTTCTACTTTAGATCTCATTCAATAAAAATGGAGTAAATTGAGAAAATATACTATCTGGCATCATATTGTAGTCCACATACACATATATGGGACAAAGTGCACTTTTTTGTTGTAGTTGTTGTTTTTACATTTGTAACTATCACATTGAATAAATTAGTTGTGTGTGTGTGTGTGTGAATTGCTAATACCCTCCATTGGATGATTGAATGACTTATTTAGAGCACATTGATTAAGTAGTGCTGGGTGTTGCTACTGGCAGGTAAACCTTTTGTTTTAAAATGAATCCCTTCAAAGCTGCCTGGTTGGCTTAGTTGGTTAAGTGTTCAACTCTTGATTTCAACTCAGGTCATGATCTGAGGATTTCAGGGTAGTGGGATCAAGCCTTGCATTGAGCTCCACAATCAGCAGGAAGTCGGCTTGGGATTTTCTCTCTCCGTTTCCCTCTGCCCCACCCCACTGCTCACTCGCTCTCTTAAAAAAAAAAAAAAAAAGAAAAAGAAAAGAAAAAAGAAAAACAGATCACTTCCTTGGTTCAGATAGCCAGTCTATAGGCCCGTGTTGCTTTCTAGTTCTCCATAGCCAGTTTACACTATTTGAGCTTTTCTGCCAGTATGTTCTTGTGACTTTCTTCTGCCTTCTCTCTTTAGAAGCACTTGACTTTATTTGTCAACATAACAGCTGCTTGAGCATTATTTGTGAATATTTTCCTGTCCATACATCCATGACCTATTGGTATTAAAATTTTAGATTATAGAGATTATTTGAAAAGCCTTTTGTAATGGAAAAGAATACAGATTTTGTCAGAGAGCATAGTCAAAAGGTATCTGTCAGTCTAGAAATAATGGAATACTAGAAAATGATACTTTTTATATTAAAATATTAGAAAATAATGATCATAAATCTCTCTTTCTTTATTCACATTAATTGATTATGAGTGCAGTTTCTCATAGTATTTCTAGTATCGAACAGATCTTTAACCCAAATGTTTCAAAATGAAATTTATATAAAAATATCACTTTTGGGCACCTGGGTGGCTCAGTGGGTTAAAGCCTCTGCCTTCAGCTGAGGTCATGATCTCAGAGTCTTGAGATTGAACCCTACATCGGGCTCTCTGCTCAGCGGGGAGCCTGCTTCACCCTCTCTCTCTGCCTACTTGTGATCTCTCTCTCTCTCTGTCAAATAAATAAATAAAATCATTAAAAAAATACCACTTTTGATCACAAATCTTATTTTGAGTATGTCAAAAATAGTTTCATGGTTTCCACAAAGTAGATGGTATCAAAAAAGAAAGAAGAACATTTGCACTTAAAAAATTCCTGTAAAAAACCCAGTACATAGAAGACAGTATTATTTTCATTAAGGTTATCTTACCAAGTTATCTTACAATTTTTGAGAAGTGTTTATAGTGTCTCTGGCTGGGCCTACGAATTAAACTAACGAAAACAGATTAACAAGAGAAAAGCATACACGTTTATTTAACATAAGTATTACATGACATAGGATACTTTATAAGAAAATGAAGACCTAAAGAAATACACCTGTGCATTTTAATGCTGGGTTTGATAAACAGTGCACAGTTGTGGAAGAATATGAGGTAACTGGGGTAACCTGGAGAAAACACCAATATCTTTTGCCTTTCGACATGCCTTTGTTTTCGGAGATAAGGAAAACAGGGTATATGAAGGGCACTTCCCACATATGGGTTTTGTGGCCAGTTTTAGGGAAGAAAAGCAAGGATTGGGAGGAGGTCAGAGTGATATTTGAGCTTCTGCCATTTTCTCAAACCCTCTCAGCTTGAAATACTCAACATCCCACAGTGCCATATTTTTAGAACCATGCCTAAATCCCATCATGTTTTTTTCTTTCTTTCTCTCCCTTTCTTTCTCCCTTTCTTTTTCTTTCTTCCTTCCTTCCTTTCTTTCTTCTTTTCTTTCTTTTCTTTCTTTCTTTCTTTCTTTCTTTCTTTCTTTCTTTCTTTCTTTCTTTCTTTCTTTCTTTCTCTCTCTCTCTCTCTCTCTCTTTCTTTCGACTTATTTACTTATTTAGAGACAGAAAATGTGCAGAGTGGGGAGGGACACAGAAGAGAGAGAGAATCTCAGGCAGACCTCCTGCTGAGCATAGAGCCCAGTGGAAGACTCATACTCATGACCCTGAGATGATGACCCTGGCTGAAATCAAGAGTCGGATGGATGCTTAACTGATGAGTCACCCAGGTGCCCCCATCATGATTTTTATTTCTGACGTTATATTCAGTTTAAGTCCTGTACAAATACTAATTTGGTATTAAAATGTATATTTCATGTAGAATGAAATACTATTCTTATTATCTAACTTTTTAAAATTTTTTTGACCTAAGATTTAGTCCGTAAGGGTACTTTCCTAGTAAAGAACTGTTTTGTTTTTGTTTTTGTTTTTTTAAAGATTTTATTTATTTGACAGAGAGAAACACAACAAGAGAGGGAACACAAGCAGAGGGAATGGTAGTGGAAGAAGCAGGCTTCCTGCTGAGCAGGGAGCCCAATGTGGGCCTTGATCACAGGACCCTGGGATCATGACCTGAGCCGAAGGCAGACGCTTAATGACTGAGCCACCCAGGTGCCCAGAACTGTTTTTTTTTTTATTTTGTTTTGTTTTTGTTTTTGTTTTTTGCTTTCTATAATGAATACAGTAGCTCTAACTAAAATAAAAACAGAATGATACCAATGTAAAAAAGCATTTTAATTTTTCAATTAAATGCCTGTTAGTGCTTATGTTTCCCATTATAGATGAAAATATAATTGCAAAGTAAGGATAACATAAAAGAGTAGGAAACATACAAGTTAATGGGAAATCTTTAAATTTGCAATGATCATGTGCCAATTTGCCCATATTAGAGATATACAATTATCTTTAGGGATGTGCAAGGCAAAAAAAGGCAATAAGGCAGATTTTCAAATGGTAAATCATACTGACAGTAGCCCTTAAAAGGATGGAGGAGACAGAATTCTCAAATTAAGAAAGGATTATCCAAGTACAGAAGTCATACTAGTGATAATCTGTGAACACCAGTGAATCTTTAAGCCATAGATTAGTTGTAGAATACACATCTTCTCTTCGCCTACCTTCTTTAACTGCAATCAAAAGAAAAAGTAATATCATACTGTTGCTCTTCTTTGTCTTCTGCTGAATTAATAACAGCAATATTTACTTGCAAATAACTTAATACTTAGAGGTGATCATAAAGTCTTAAGTAGTCTTTTCAGAAAAATTTAAAGGTTATGTATACTTTGAAACCATTCCACTTACATGTATGGACTCAAATACCAATACACTGAGTTTATTAGGGCTGATTCATACTCTATATGACAAAAAGGATGAGTAGAGAGAAAAGTTTAAATTTTTTAATGCTGAACTTGAAGAATAAATACAGTTAATATGAGCCACATTTAATATATGTCTCACATACAGTTTTGAAATGATAGTTTCTATCTCAATAAAGTCTTTTAGTGGCACCTGGGTGTTTCAGTGGATTAAGCATCTGCCTCCAGCTCAGGTCATGATCCCAGTGTCCTGGGATTGAGTCTCCCATTGGGCTTCCTCCTCGGTAGGGTGTCTGCTTCTCCCTCTGCCCTTCACCCTGCTTGTGCTCGCTCTCTCTCTTTCAAATACATAAATAAAATCTTAAAAAAAATAGTCTTTTAAAAATCTTGGATGTGTTAAAATTAAAGCAAGCTTTTTATTATTCTTTTATTCTCATTTGCTCATTGATGGTTTTATCAGTTTTTGTAAATTAACATACATAAAGTGATAGAAGATATATAGACATTGTTATTAAATATATCGGGAAATAAACATTTTTCTTTACCCATCAAAGGTTTTTTTGGGCAGGTCTAAGAATTAAGCAAACATGAGACAGATTAACAGGAGAAAATCAAATATCATTTTGTACATTCAGGAACTCCACACAGATAAGAGATTCAAAAGCAGAAAGATAAAATAAGGTATATATGCCATTCTGAGTTAAGAAATAGGATAGAGCCCCAGGGCTTCAAAGGGGAGGAGGGCAATTCACAGAACAGTAAGAAGAACAGATGTTTGGTAATTAGATGTGTGCCTTACCATACAGATGAGTCACTTAGGTAAAAATTATCTGTGGTAATAACTCTTATTCTGGGAAGACCCCCAATTTAGATTCTTATAGGTATTTAAGGGAAGGGCCAATGTTTCTCTTGAGTCCACAGGTCTCCAAGTCAAAGTAGTCAACATGCAAAAGAGCATAAGGATCCATTTTGGAGAAACTTGTTTTGAAACCCTCACATATAAAAATATGCATGCATATAAAATACACAAACACCTTTTTGGTAATATTTATTTTAATGGCCATTATTGCTGAAAATAAGTACCTGTGATATTAGTAAGGGTATAACTAAAGGGACAAAATAAGATTTTCTCCATTGAATATGTGTGAAAACTTATTCTTTCTAGCTGCAACTGTTTTAAAAAATCTATCTTCAACAGATAAAATAACTAATACGGATGAGATGTTAACTAGTGTTACATCAAAGACATTCCCCAGTGACCTAGGCAATGCAACATACTATGGCAGCCAGGAGCATGCGCCTCACAAATTAGACTATAGGAGCCTAGTTGGCTCGTGGCCTTAGTTCTTGCACTCTGAAATACATCACTGCATTTAAGCTGATGCTTCACTTCCCACTGGCTGCTCCCGTCCAGTCACTGGGCACAACAGGAATACTAAGGCAGATCTATTCCTTCCAGGCATGTAGTTCTAATGATGGTGACTATGACTAAGGGATGAGCCGCATTTTCATCCAACAGCACTGCAGTTTAAGATCTTCCCCAAACTCACTTCTTTCCCTTTCTTTTTTATGGAGATCAGACCCATATTGTACTCTGCCTTCATCTCCCTTAGTCTTCCTGCCTCATTTCCATTTTCTGTCAAAGGTATTTTTCTCAATAAATCGTGTGCATATCTAATTGTCTTAGTCTGCTTCACCAAAGACCCCAGTTAACACCCAAACATTTTAGTATCTTTGGAATTTCACAAGGGGGAAACTACTTAGAAGACCTTTTACAGATTTTAAATTTAACACTAAAAGTATCCTTTTAGTCTCTGAAATACTAATGGCATACATAGTCAGAAAATTAGTAAGCATTATCATAGTGACCAGATGCCAGTGCAGCTCTAGGCAACCCCCTATTTTTATTTTTCTTCTTTTTAAAGAGTTATTGTTCTCTGAAAATAAATATTGGCAGTTCTGCCAATGGAGAGATGTGCAAGGGAAGCAGGCAATCAATGTGGAATAAACAGAAGCTGAAATCTTTACAAGACTGAGAATAGGAAGATTGGATTAAGTGTCATCTTTGTCATTGAATATAGGAATATGTAAAAAGCACAAAGAGGAATGTAGAGAAGTGCCACATACATGAAGAAAAAGTGGCATAGGAAGGAGATATTTTAGAGTACTCAGAAGTGGAAAATTAAAATTAAAAAGATTTAGAACTAAAGGAAAACTTGATTAGATCACATTTGGAGAACTTCAATTGGTACTTTTTTTTTTTCCTCCAGTGAAGTAAAAGTTATTAAGTGAAGACGAGAACAGAAAGGAAAGAAAAATAAGCCCTCTAGAGTGACAAGGGTCCTGAATGGTTCCCCAGTTGGTACTTCTTTTAATAAGGATATATTATGTATTCTCTCATTCTTTAATATAAAGTCTAACTCAAATATTTTGTGACTCCTTCATTAATTTATTAAATATTTACACAATGTCTGCTGCAAATCTACTTTGTGCTAGCATGAAACTACAGGTATCTTATAAGGAAGGAAGACAAGTAATCAACACTTGCAATATAGTGTAATAAATACTATGAAAATGTATGCCTAGCATGTGATGAGATATAGGATAGGGCATTTGACTCATTCATGTGAAAAGAGTCAGAAAAGACATTTCAGATGAAAACAACAACAACAACAAACAGTGGCCAGAGCTTAGATGAGTTAGTTCCTAAACGGGCTGGAGTGGGGAGATAGGCATTTAGAAAACAATTTGTTTAAAGATACTAGAGCATCAGGTGACACCATCTATTTTGAGACATTAAAGGATAGGTGCCTTCAGCAAAGTGAGTGAGGTAAGGGAGAGAGGCCAGTTCTCAAACCTCCTAGGAAACCAGGAATTTCAAACTAAAAGCCATGGAGAGCTTGGAAGAGTATTTTTAAAATTTTATTAAGTTTTTAAATTTTCATTCCAATATAGTTAACATGCAGTGTTTTACTAGTTTCAGGTGTACAATGTATTTATTCAACACTCCATACAACACCTGAAGCTCATTATAACTACATCCCATAATCGCCAGCACCTATTTCATCCGTCTCCCCACCTCCTCTCTGGTAAATAACCATTAAGTTTTTTTCTAGAGTTAAGAGTATGTTTCTTGGTTTGTCTCTCTCTCTCTCTCTCTCTCTCTCTCTGTCTTTCTCTTTCTGAGCTTATTTGTTTTATTTCTTAAATTCCACATATAAATGAAACCATACAATATATGTCTTTCTCTGATGGACATATTTGGGTTCGCATTATACTCTCTAGCTCCCTTCATGTCCCTGCAAATGAAATAGCAAGATTTCATTCTTATGGCAGAATAATATGTTCCATTGTATACATATTCCACCTCTTCTTTATCTAATTATCTATCAGTGATCACTTGGGCTGCTTCCATAACTTGGCTGTTGGAAATTATGCTGCAATGAGCATAGGGGTACATATATCATTTTAATTACTGTTTTTGTAGTCTTTGACTAAATACCCAGTAGTGTGATTACTAGATCACGGGATAGTTCTATTTTTAACCTTTTGAGGAAATTTCATACTGTTTTCCACAATGGCTGCACCAGTTTGCCTTTCCACCAATAGTGACCAGTGTTCCTATTGCTTTACATCCTTGCCAAAAAGGGTGTGTTTTTGATTTTAGCCATTCTAATAGGTATGAGATGATATTATGGTTTTGATTTGTATTTCCCTGATGATGAGTGATGTTGAGTATCTTTTCATGTGTTTGTTGGCCATCTGTATGTCTTCTTTGGAGAAATGTCTGGTCATGTTTTTTGCCCCTTTTTAAATGGCTTATTTCCTTTTGGGGTAAGTTGCATAAGTTCTTTATGTATTTTGGATACTAACCCTGTATCAGATTTGTCATTTGCAAATATATTCTTCTATGGTAGGTTGTCTTTTAGCTTTGTTAATTGTTTCTTTTGCTGTGCCAAAGCTTTTTATTTTGATATAGTCCCAATAGTTTATTTTTGCTTTTATTTCCCTTGCCTCAGGAAATAAAATGTTATAGAAAAATGTTATGTCTGATGTCACAGAAATTAAATTAGTGCCTCTGCCCTCTTCTAGGATGTTTATGGTTTCAGGCCTCACATTTAGGTATTTAACTCATTTTCAGCTTATTTTTGTGTATGGTTAAGAAAGGGATTCAGTTTCATTCTTTGCATGTTGCTGTTCAGTTTTTCTATGATTTATTGAAGAGACTGTTTTTCCCATTGGTTATTCTTTCCTCCTTTGTCAAAGATTAATTGACCATATAATCATGGGTTTGTTTCTGGGATATCTATCTTGTTCTATTGATCTACATGTCTATTTTTGTGCCAGGACCATACTGTTTTGATTACTACAGTTTTTTAGTATAACTTGGAACCTGGAATTATAATACCTTTAGCTTTTTCTTTTTCAAGATTGTTTTGGATGTTTGGGGTCTTTTGTGGCTTCATACAAATTTTAGGATTATTTGTTCTAGTTCTGTGAAAAATGCTATTGGTATTTTGATACAGATTGCATTAAATCTGTAGTTTCCTTTGGGTAGTATGGACATTTTAACAATATTGGTTCTTCCAATTCATGAACATGGAATATCTTTCCATTTGTCAGTGTCATCTTCAATTTCTTTCATCAATGCTTTATATTTTTCAGAGTACAGGTCTTTCACCTCCTGCAAACTTACTGAATTCATTTATCAGTTCTAGTAGTTTCTCAGTGGAGTCTTTAGGGTTTTCTATATACAGTATCATGTTATCTGCAAATAGTACAAAGTTTACTTTTTCTTTAGTAATTTGGATGCCTTTTGTTCTTTGTTCTTGTCTGATAGCCGTGGCTAGGACTTCCAGTACAATGCTGAATAAAAGTGGTCAGAGTAGACATCCTTGTCTTGTTCCTGATCTTATGGGGAAAATTTTTAGCTTTTCACCATTGAATGTGTAGCTGTGGGTTTTTCATATATGCTATATATATATTATATATTTATATAAATATATATATATAATATATATATATTTATTTATTAGGAATACTGACCCATAGTTTTTTGGTTTTTTTTTTTTTTTTTTTGTATGTTGTGTTTTTAAGTGTTTTTTGTTATCAGGGTAATGCTGGCCTCGTAGAATTGATTTGGAAGTTTTTCTTCCTTTTCTATTTTTTGGAATAGGAGAACAGCTATTAAGTCTTCCTCAAATGTTTGGTAGAATTCACCCAGGAAGGTCCCTGGTCCTGAAACTCTGTTTATTGGGAGTTTTGTTGATAGATTATTGAATTTCATCACTGGTTAGTGGTTTATTCAAATTTTCTATTTCTTCCTCATTGAATTTTGAGAGGTTATATATTTCTAAAAATTAATCCATTTCATTAGATTGTCCAGTTTGCTAGCATATAATTTTTCATGATATTCTCTTATTGCCCTTTGTATTTCTGTGGTGTTGGTGGTATTTCTCTTCTTTCATTTCTGATTTTATTTGAGTCCTTTTTCTCTCCCTCTCTTCATTTTTTTGTTTTAAATGAGTCTTACTGAAAGTTTATCTATTTTGTAGACCTTTTCAAAGAACCAGTTCTTGGTTTCATTGATCTTTTGTTGTTGTTGTTGTTGTTTTGTCTCTATTTTATTTCATCTTTTTAAAAATTTTATTTATCCGTTTATTTATTTATAAAGATTTTATTTATTTATTTGGCAGAGAGCGAGAGAAGAGAGAGATCACGAGTAGGCAGAGAGGT
This sequence comes from Procyon lotor, assembly GCA_028646535.1. NCBI lineage: Eukaryota > Metazoa > Chordata > Mammalia > Carnivora > Procyonidae > Procyon > Procyon lotor. The sequence continues at coordinate 63,409,443 of CM053613.1, forward strand.
AGGCGGAGAGAGAGAGAAGGAAGCAGGCTTCCTGCCAAGCAGAGAGCCTGATGTGGGGCTAGATCCCAGGACCCTGTGATCAGGTCCTGAGCTGAAGGCAGATGCTTTAAACCACTGAGCACCTGGCTGCCCCTATTTTATTTTGTCTTTATTATTTCCTTCCTTATACTGGTTTTGGTGTAAGGCCCTTTAGGTATAAAGTCAGGGTGTTTATTTGAGACTTTCTTTCTTCTGGAGGTAGGCTTATATTGCTATAAATTTCCATCTTAGAATAGCTTTCGCTGTTTCCCAAAGATTTTAGGCCATTGTATTTTCATTTTATCTCCACAAATGTTTTATTTCGTCTTTGATTTCTTGATTGACCCATTCATTGTTAAAAGCATATTATTTAACCTCCATGTATTTTTGCTCTTTCCAGATTTTTTCTTGTGGTTGATTTCTAGTTTCATAGCATTGTGGTCACAAAAGATGTGTGGAATGAGTTTGATCTTTTGGAATTTGGTGAGACTTGTTTTATGGCCTAATATGTGATCTATTCTGGAGTATCCCATGTGCACTTGAAAAGAATGTGTATTTAGGATGGAATGTTCTGAATATATCTGCTAAATCCATCTGGTTCAATGTGCCATTCAAAGCCACTGTTTCCTTCTTAATTTTCTGTTTGAATGATCTGTCTGTTGATGTAAGTAGGATGTTAGTCCCCTGCTATTATCATGTTAGTATCAATTACTTCCTTTATGCTTGTTATTAAATGTTTCATGTATTTAGGTGCTCCCATAAATATTTATTTTGTTATTGGATTGTTTCCTTAATGATTATATAATGTCTTTATCTGTTATAATCTTTGTTTTAAGGTCTATTTTGTCTGATATAAGTATAGCAACTCCAGCTCTCTTTTGAAACCCATTTTCATTATAAATGCTTCTCCATCCCTTTACTGTAAATCTGTAGGTGTCTTTACATCTGAAATGAGTGGTTTGTAGGCAGCATATAGACAGGTCTTGTTTGTTTATCCATTCTGTCACCTTCTGTCTTTTGATTAGAGTGTTTAGTCCACTTACATTCAAGGTAATTATTCATAGGTACATATTTCTTGCCATTTTGTTACTGATTTTATGGCTGTTTTGTTCTTTTCTTTCTCTCTTCTCTCATGATTAGTTGGCATTCTTTAGTGACATACTTGGGTTCCTTTCTCTTTAGTTATTTGCAAATCTATCCCTGGTTTTTGATCTGTGGTTACTATTTGATTCGTGTATGACATGACATCTGCATATAGCAGTCTATATTAAGTTGATGGCCACTTAATTTTGAACTCATTCTTTATTACTCGGCTCCCTATGTTTTAGGTATATGGTGTCATACTTTATATCCTTTTATTTGGTGAGTCTTTTGACTGATTTTTACATGTATATTTATTTTCACTGCTTTTGTGCTTCCTATTTCCTTACGGACTTATGGACTTTCTACTTAAGGAGTCTCCTTTAACATTTCTTGTAAAGCTGGTTTAATAGTCATGAGTTCCTTCAACTTTTGCTACTTTTGCTTGTCTGGGAAACTCTTTATCTCTCCTTCTATTCTGAATGATAGCTTTGCTGGGTAGATTTGCAAAAATCTTGTGGGCAGATTTTTTTTTTTTTCTTTTCTTTTCAGCACTTTGAATATATCAATGCTATCTCTTTTGGCCTACAAAGTTTCTTAGAAAAATCCACTGATATCCTTATGGGGTTTTCCCTTGTGCTAACTGCTTTCTTTTTTCTTATTGTTTTTAAAATTCTCTCTTTATCACTGCTTTTTTTGCCATCTTAATTATGTGTTGCTGTGGTCCTACTTGGGTTGATTTTGTTGGGGGAATCTCTGTGCCTCCTGAATCTGGATTTCTGTGTCCTTCCCCAGATTCAGGAAGCTTGCAGCTATTATTTCTTCAAATAAATTTTCTGCCCACTTTTCTTCCTCTTCTCCTTCTGGGAATTCTATAATATAAATGTTATTATGCATGATGGTGTCACTGAGTTTCCTAAGTCTAGTCTTCTTTTGTGTGTGTGTGTATATATATATATATATATATATATATATATATATATATATATTCTTTTCTCTCACATGCTCAGCTTAATTACTTTCCATTAGCCTGCCCTCCAAGGTGCTGATTCGTTCTCCTTTTTCTAACCTGCTGTATTTCACCTAGTATTTTTTTTTATTTCAATTATTATGTCCTTCATCTTTGCTTTTTTAAATCTCTTTTTAAGGGTCTCACTGATGCCCTTCACTCCTTTCTCATGTCCAGTGAATATCTTTATGATCATTACTTTAAATTCCCTATCAGGCATATTATTTATCTCAGTTTCATTTAGGTCTCTTGCTGTGATTTTGTTCTGTTCTTTCATTTGGGACATATTCTCTTGCCTCTTCATTTTGTCTTGCTCTCTGTGTCTGTTAGAAAAACAGCTACATCTACTGCACTCGAAAGTAATGGCCTAATGAAGAGGAGGTCCTGTTGTGCCCAGCCGTGCAGTTTCTCCTCTTCACCAGAACCTGGCATGTCAGGGGTGTTTCCTACATGGCTGAGCCACTTATTCCTTCAGTCTTGTTTTCTACAATGGCTCTCTTTGCCTATTGTAGGTGGTCTTTTCATCACTGTGGTATTAGTGGGGATGCCTTGGGGTTGAGGGGAATCAGACTAGACATTTGCCAGAGATGCAGTAGCACCAAACTGAAAGGCACTTTCCCTCTGTTGTTTCTGAGAAGCTTTTTGTTGGTGGGCTTGTCAGGTAGTAGGACTGGTTGTTTGTCTTCAGATTACTGCTGGGCCTTCATCTGACTAGTGTATGTGGTTATCTTTCCCTCTTTCTAGAGTAGGACTCACTTTGGAGTGATGCCAGCCAGTGTAGAAGCTGCTTGTACACTGACTGGCTTATGACACCACCCTGTGTAGGCTCTGGCCAGAGATTATTGGAAAGAGCAAATCTACCAAAGTAAAACATGGGGGCAGTATAGAGGGGCATCTGTACTAGCAAGCTTTTTGACCCCTGATTCTCTATGGGAGGGGCCCTGAAGTGCAGAGACTGAGGTGGGTTATCCAAAGGTGTGGATTGGTGGATGAACAGCATGGGGGGGCAGGACTGTGTGAAGGGAGGAATGGTAGTGCTAACAAATTAGGTAGCCAGTCCATGTGTTTATGCTGGGAGGAGGGGTGCATAAATGGTGGAAATGGTGACTGCCAGTTTCTTTGTTCCCAGAAGAGCTTCCCAGCAATTTCTGTCCTGCTGGGACTTGTTCTGAAATTAGTAAACAACTCTTCTTCCCTTATACCTTAGGGCCTTTCAAACTGTTACTTCTATGCTATATCTGAGTGGGCTGTTTGTTGTACTATCTCTTTAAGAGAAGGAACTCAGTTTCTTCTCACCCTCCCAGCTCTCCTAGAGTGTGGAGCAAGCTGATTTTTTTTTTTTTTTCTTTAATTCCAGGCTTTAAGTCCCACTGGTTGTAAGAACTCCTGAAATTTGGCCCCTCTTGCTTTTGAAGCCAGATGTTATGGGGATTCACCTTTTCCATGTGGGCACCCCAATGAGGGCGTGTGTTTCTTTCCCTGCCCACAGGGTTTCCCTGCCCACAGGGTTCTTCCCTCCCTGCCCACAGGGTTCTTCCCTTCCTCTGGCAGTCCCTTGATTTGCTTAGTTCCTGACTGCATCTGCCCTCCTTACACTCTTCAATGTGGCCTTTTCTCTATATTGAGTCATAGAGTTTATTTTTCCAGTCTTCAGGTCACTTTTTGTGTAATTTCGCTTATGTGCGTGTTATTTAGTTGTATCCCTGGGACAAACTGAGCCTTGGGTCTTCCTACTATGCCATCTTCCCTAGAAATCTCCCAAGCCCTGGAAGAATTTTACTAAAGTTACATGGTCCATTTTCTCCTTTAGAAAGAATACTTTGAATGTAGTAAATAAGATGGATGTGAAAATAAGGCAGGGAAATATATTAGAAGTTTACATAAAATAAATTATCACATAATAGTATTGAGTATATTTTGGTTGGATAAGTAGAAAATTAATTGCAAAAAAGGCAAAAAATTAATTGCAAAAAATTGCAACTTTTAGAGTTCTAAAAGTTGAATATAAGTTTTTTTTAAAATCAGATTTCCCTAAGAAAGAGGGACGTCTAGTAAATAAAAGATGAAATCTCCATGATTCCTACCTTGTATTAGCCATAATTCCAGCAGACATTTCACTTCCTTAACTGGCTTTATTCATGGTTGTTGGGAACAATCCCTTCTTACCCTAATTTGAAAGCATGGATAGGAAGCTGACATGGTTGAGGGTTACTGCCAGCTTAGTAGAAAATCATCAGTGAAGAATTGTTTGATAGAAAACAGCTTTTCAGAGTTGATCCTCTAAAACCTGAGGGCTTCCCCCGACTCCTGCTCCAGATTGACTCCTGAATTATAAATATACCCTTCCTTCTGGGTAATTCTTTAATGTATAACTGATGGTAGTTTTGGAAAATAGGTGAGGTTTGGTAGGGTGGGGTCCAGAGCGGATGACCAAGAAAAGAATTCTTGAGAAGTCCTTGGTGCAAAATGGTGGTTTTATTAAAGCTTGGGGACAGGACCCATGGGCAGAAAGAGCTGCTGTACTGGGGTTTGAGGGGTGGCTGATAATATACTTGGTAGTTGGAGGAGGTAAGGAAAAGTGAGGTTTTCAAAAGAGCTTTCTTTTTCTTTCTTTTTTAAAAGATTTTATTTATTTATTTCTCAGAGAGAAGAGAGATAGAAAGTGAGAATGCATAAGCAGGGGAAGCAACAGGCAGAGGAAGGACCAGGCTCCCCACTGAGCAGGGAGCCCAAAGTGGGACTGGATCCCAGGACCTCAAGATCATGACCCCAGCCAAAGGCAGATGCCCAACCGAGCCACCCAGGTGTCCCTCAAATACCCCAAAAGAACTCTCATACGCTAAAGAGGACCTACAGATTCATTGGGAGGCCTTTCCATTGTCAGGTTAAGGTTGTTTTTCCCTCTAGGTAGGTATTAACATTAAGATAGTTGGGAGCTTCCTGGAAGAAAAGTCCACTCATATCCACACATTCCACCCTGGAGTGTGGGTGGGGGTGTGATTTGCAGGGTGTCAGTTTGTGCTTTATCCTCAGCTAACTTTCAGCTCCCTCATCATAACTATCTGAAATTTCACTGGAATCTTTATTGTACTTAGATATAAACAAGGTTTAGCATAATGAGGCAGATGAAGGTCAGGTGACCATTAAATGGGGGTCAGGAAAAAATAATGGGTGAAGGATGCCTTAAAAAGAGAATCTGTAAATCAAAGTCAAATATATTCTTAATTTTTTTTCTCAAAGGTTGCCAGTGGTGGTGAAATTAATGGACGCCTTGATACCACAGTGTGCTCAAATTCCTCCAATGCTGTGTTATAAATATTTCTGTGATTGTATTGTGCTGTGATTTTTAGTTTACAAATCTGTTACTCCTGCTGGACCAGAAACTAGTAGAGATCAGGGGCGCTTGGGTGGCTCAGTCGTTAAGCGTCTGCCTTCGGCTCAGGTCATGATCCCAGAGTCCTGGGATAGAGCCCCGCATGGAGCCCCGCATCGGCCCAGGCCCCGGCATGGGGCTCCTTGCGCATGGGGCTCCTTGCTCAGCAGGAAGCCTGCTTCTCCCGCTGCCATTTCCTCTGCTTGTGATCCCTCTCTCGCTGTGTTTCTCTCTGTCAAATAAATAAAATCTTAAAAAAAAAAAAAAAAAAACTACTAGAGACCTAGTACTGCGTGTTTTTATGTATTCATCCTCAGCTCCTTGCATCAGTACCTGGCATATATCAGATATACTTAGTAAATATGTGTTTTAAGAGTGCATAACTTGATCAGTTACTATTTAGAAAAGAATTTACATACCTTGAAAATGGCCTGCTTAATAATGAGCTGTTTCTTGTCCTTTAGCTTTACTTGTCTTCGAGAAATTACTCTGCTAAGCATTTAAACTTCACCAGCGTCCCTTGCTTTCAGGACCAATTTCAAGATCCAGGCTCCAGCCAGTGTTACTGCTTGCAGCAGTGTGGTGGAGTTAAAGCGGAGCCTTTAGGTGTGCTTCCTAGCAGCAGCAGGAGATTTAATTAGCCACTTAACTTCCCCAGGTGTAGGGGACAGAGCTCCCTCTTCAACTAATGAGGTCTGAACTGCCAGCCTGACTCACTGGCTTCTCTTCAGGCTGAATCTCTCCCACACTACTGGTGAGCTGACTTCCTGAGGATGACCACTTAGTCCCGACTGGCATGAAAATGGCTCTGTCAGGAGTTGCCCTGGCTGTGCTTTGGGCAGTATCTTCCCCCTAGGAATTTCAGACTGGTTGTAACGCCAAAGTCCATCTTCTATCACTGACTATTCTGGTTTACTGAGTGATGAATATTCTCATCTTCCTCCTCTTTTTACCGAGGTCTTCCGGTTTCTTTCCTCAAGGAGAATTGCATGCAAAGGGAGTTTTGGATTAGATGTTAGGTGCCTTTTTTAAAACTTCAAGTATAATGATTTTTTCCTGTAAATAATTTAGGTGGTTTGGTTTATTAATAAAATTCAAGCATTATGGAAAGGTAAAGACAAGAAGAAAGTGAAGAAAAACACCTTGAACATTTACAGAAGAGGAAAACTTTTATACTCTTCCCTTGGAGGTTCTTTGGCTGATCTGAATAATTAAATTGACATAAAACAGATTAACAAAAGAAAAACAAATGTAATTATGTACGTACAGAGGCCCCATGAAGAGAGGCTCCTGACAGGCAGGCAGTTGAGGTTTATATGTCATCCTGTCAAAGAGAAGAGGGTATGGGTCTAGAACTTCGAAGGGATGGAAGACAATCCTCAAGAATATAAAATGTTGATAAATAAGCATTTGCCATGCCATGCAGAGAAGACTTTAAGTAAAAAAAAAAAAAAAAAAAAAGAAGTCTCCTTGCCAAATAGCTGTCTTCCCAGTATAAGATCTCTATCTAAATTCTTTCAGGCAGTTAAAGTGGTGGAGGAGAGTGGGTGTTAAAATGCTTTTCTTAAGTCTCTTGAGCCCACATTGTCTTCAGCTAAAAATAATCCATATGCTAAAAAGGCACATTCTGGGAAAGCCCGCCCTGAATCCCATCACCCCTCTGTCCAGATAGAACCATGTCCAACATTTGACAGAGCTACCTCCATATATTTCCATATGCATGCAGATACAAAAAGATAACTAAGGGATAGGCAAATATATAAGCAATAACATCTTTATATCTATGCTTCTAAGTAAGTAAAAACAACTGTTACATTTATGTTCTCTTATGTATAGGAGACACTTTATAACAGGGTGGCCATTTTTTAAAACTTAAACATATCAGATATAAAAATCAAATTATACAAATGGTTTAAAATATTTTTTTTCAAATTTACCCTACTGGAACTCACTCAGATGGTATGTGTTGTCAGACTTTAGTATTCATATAATTAGCCTAGAGAATGTCAAAAAAGGATCTGCTCAAATGGCCAGAGCAATTTGTGTACAAACTAAGAGTACTAATAATACTAACATAGTACTAATAGTACTTTAGAAACTGATTCTGAAGCTGGAATGAGAATGCAGTTCATCTTGAAACTTATTAAAATGCTGACACTGACTCAGATAGGTTTGTTATGGGGGCTGACATTCTGCAGCTTCATGGGAAATGGTGATGTTGTTGGCCTTGAACTACTCTATAGGCAGCAAGTATAATGTATCAGGTACTGTGGTAGGCTTACTCCTCAGTAAGAGGAGTATTCATAAGATCATATTCATAAGATCATATATTCATAATATCATATTCATGATCTCATCCAGTTATCAAGACAACTACTGCATTTTAATTGTAAACATGGGGCTCAAAGAGCATAAAATATGTACCTAAAGTCACTCTACTTGTTGGCTGCTGATATATGTTTGAATCTAGCCATGTCTGTCTCTGGACAGATATATTTTTGCCTTTATATAAAGTTTACCGATGTTTTATTCTGGAAAGCCAATTGCTGAGAATGATTAGGATTGAAATCTATATCATTAAATTATTCATCAATGGAAAATGCCACAAACAGTCCATAAAACTAGGGCAAAAATTTACCTTAAAAGAAACATAAAGCAATCAAATTGAAAGAGCAAATCAGTGGAATTTTGCACATATTATATGGATTAAGGGAGACTTTAAAGGAGATTTTTGTTTTGTTTTTGTTTTGCAGATTTATGAGCTACTATAGCAAAAAATTACAATCAGGAAAAGTTGAAAAATAACTAACCTTAAGTTTAATATCAGAGAACTTTTATGGCCAATATATAAAACAAAAGTGTCAAGTATTTACCCTATGAATTATTATAACATATTACTTTCACTTTATAAAGTTTAAAATAACTATGACTTACTTAAATAATTGGCTTTATTTATGGACTCAAATTTCATACTAAACAACTTTTAACTATTTATGAAAGAAGCCAACTTTGGAGATTAAATTTGTAGTAATTATCTGCAGCATAGAGGAAATGGACAAATTTCTTGAAAAACACAATTATCAAAATGGCACAAGAAGAAATAGGATATCTGAATAGTTCTATACCTATTAAAGGAATTTAAATTTTTTCCATAAAGAAAACTTTAGGCTAAGATGCCATCCCTGATGAATTTTATTTTAAAAAATTAAGAAAATTATGATATAATCACACAAACTCTGTTGGCACATATTAACAAATGAGAAAAAGAAGTGAGATATCAGAACATGTATTATGTAATTCCACTTACATGAAGTTGAAAAACTGGCTAAACTAAGAATGGAGATAGACATCAGAGCAATAATGGTCTAGAAGGATCTTGGAATGAATATGAAGGAGGTATAAGGGAACTTTCTTCAGTGAAGAAAATAATTGGGGTGAATATTAAAAGTGTATACACAGTTCTAGAACTCAAAAAATTGTACATCTCCCAAGCATAATTTCTTTAAGGTGAATAGGAAAAAAATAAATTCCCTTGGTTCTGAAACTAGTCCACATGCATAGGAAATGAATAAACTGGTATCAGGTTTGGTAAAAAATTATTGTCATTGAGGATATTCAATCAAATAATACTAAAACAAGAGCTAAAAATGTTTTGAATTATGAGATTGTGATTGACATTAAGTATCTAGTTTTCTAAAATGATTACTTTGAAAGATATAATGCATGTTTGGATGGATATAGAAGTCATATTACATGGAGTTAATAGTTATGCTATTTTGTAATAGCAACTCCCATTGTATTTTTCATTGTTTTCTAGTTTTTCAGTGTTTAGGTATTTGTCTTCTGCTTCAACCAATTCTTAATTATTCCATAAAGGAAAGAAATATCTCATACTGCTGATTATCACATACTTCTTGAGTCTTTTAAAATTAAAAGTAGATATCACAGAAGTCAAATTTCTACTTTCTATAATGGATTTTTATGAAACCCAATCCAATTATCAGGGGCTGGTACATTTCTTATAGCAATTTTTCAAATGTGTTTGCTACTGCCACTCCATCGAGCATATCATGTGTGTCTACTGTGTTCCAGGAAAGGCCCGGTTGTTTCAAAGCTAAAAATGAGGCACACACCTCAAGGCACAATGCTCTTAAGTTAGAACATATACCAACCATTAGACATGTGCTTCTGTGGACAAAAAATAATTGTGATAATATAAAACATATGTGGCATTTAAAAAATGCAGCAAAAATAATGTAAACTTTTGTTGCATAATGTGGAGTATAAATAAAAATGAAAAGCCAGACACTCATGAAATAATCAGAACAAAGTTTAGAATTGATTATAGATTCTGTACTTTTGTGAGCTATTCATTTTTTATAACATCTCTAGTAACATATGAATAAATTGCAAAGACTTGTTTTAAGTTTCTCCAATAACATCCTTAAAAATCATATCTTGTCTCTACAATCATAAAGTCATGAAATTATTTTAAATTACTATATCAACTATCTAAATGTAAATATGGTTTGTATTTTTTTGACATACTGTCCAAAAGAAAGATAGCATTATATTTAACATCAATAAACGAAATTTTTAAAAATATAGATGCAAATACCAGGAGAGTTGTTGACTCAAAATACATATTCGATAATAATGAAAATACAAATTTTGCTAACATAATTCCTTTTATTTTATTTTATTATTATTTTTTTAAGGATTTTGTTAATTTATTTGACAGAGAGAGACGCAGCGAAAGGGGAACGCAAGCAGGCTTCCCGCCTAGCAGGGAGCCCGATGCGGGGCTCGATCCCAGGACCCTGGGACCATGACCTGAGCCAAAGGCAGATGCCTAATGACTGAGCCACCCAGGCGCCCCATAATTCATTTTATTTTAGATCTGTTTTTATTTTTTTATTTTTTTAAAGATTTTTATTTGTTTGACCGAAAGAAACACAGCGAGAGAAGGAACACAAGCAGAGGGAATGGTAGTGGGAGAAGTAGGTCTCCTGCCAAGCAGGGAGCCCGATGCGGGGCTGGATGCAGGTTCGATCCCAGGACTCTGGGATCATGACTTGAGCTGAAGGCAGACGCTTAATGACTGAGCCACCCAGGCACCCCTATTTTAGATCTGTTTTAAGTAAAAGTAGATTTCATGTCTGGCTGGTCATCATCGAAACTTTGAAATAATTGTTGATAAAACAAATCAAAAGAAAGGTAAGATTAGAAGCCACCTTTTATACTGAGACTATGAAAATATAAAAGAAAAATTGCAATAATATGCCTTCTTCCATTAACAAAGGAACCTTTCTTGTTTTGTTTTTCCTATAAATAGTAATTATTGAATAGTATCATTATATTCTTTTCATTTAATGCATACTGACAGCTGTTAGGGGATTGTTATAAAATATTATATCATCAGAAAGTTAAACTCTGGTTTAGGAATAAAAGCAAGTATGGTAGTATTACTACAATATCAAATGATATTCATCAAATTAAGATTAATGTTGCAGGCATGAAGTAGTTTTTATTTTTTATTTTTTTAATATTTTATTTATTTTTTTGAGACATCACAGAGGGAGAGGGTTCACAGAGAGAGAGGGATCCCAGAGAGAGAGGGAGAAGTAGACTCACTGCTGAGCAGAGAGCCCAATTAGGAGCTTGATTCCAGGACCCTGAGATCATGACCCAAACCAAAGGCAGATGGTTAACTGACTGAGCCACCCAGGCACCTGAGTTTTTATTTTTTTCTCTTGTATATCTCCCCCCTCCACACACATTCTGGTAAAAGTGAAATAGATACAATCATTAAGAACTTCATCTCTGGGTGCCTGGGTGGTTCAGTGGGTTAAAGCCTCTGCCTTAGGCTCAGGTCATGATCTCCGGGTCCTGGGATCTAGCCCCACATCAGGCTCTCTGCTCAGCAGGGAGCCTGCTTCCCCCTCTCTCTCTGCCTGCCTGTTTTCATCTCAACAAAAATACAAACTCTTCTATTGATGTATGGTAACATTTAAAGTTATATAAGATGCCATTTAGTGATATCACAGGATAAAAAATATTGAGCTTTTTCTCAATAGATGAGAAATTATTTCTTCAATATTTGCTATCCCATGGATATGGTCTCAAATATTTTAAAAATGGACTTTTATTTCTACTTCAGTATGACATCATTTGGAAAAGATATTCTGATATTTTTCATGGAAAATGTAGCATCTAGTTTTTGTTTTTGTTTTATTTCGTTTCGGTATTTGGAAAATGAATCCTATATATGTGAAGCTTTTCACAGGGCATAGAGATTAAAGAAAAGAAGAGTTTGATGGAAAAACATCAGAGAAAATAGCTCTGTATTTTACAATAAATGAAAATTGTAGCCCATTGTGTATATTTGTTCTTTTGAATCACTATAATTTTCTCTTCTCCCAAAGGATTGTTTATTTTATTATTTTTTGCTTACAACTGATCTAATCATACTTTTTTTTTTCACACATGTTACCAATTAGAATTCAGTAGCATTGTGGTTCTTATAGGTTCAAGTGCAATACGTTTTCCTTTGGTACTCAGGAGGCAGGATAAACTGTGCTAGTATATTGCATTCTGGGACTAAGTGATGGTATTGAGTTTACGTGGCCTTCTGCAGCTTACCTGGGCTTCAGATTCAGCTATTTAGGAGAAGGCATTTGGGATATGTTGTTACTCTTAGCACTTATAGAATATAAAGTTTAACAATCAAAATTTAAAATAAAAGTTATATGCTATGTTGTTACAGGGGAAGAAAAAAATTACAAATACAATGCTGCTGGTATTTCTGTAATAATGTGATGATGAACTTTGTCCACACTTTCAGGTGGCTAAATTTGATATCACTGTAAACAAATAATTGCATTTCATGATAGTCACTTCATGTTCAACACTATTCCGTGGATTCTAGATACACTTTGTAATTATTTTATAGTCCTCAGTGACACACATTTAACATGTCACTGAATATCTTTTGGGGACAGAAAATAACCAAATCTTATCTGTAATTTTGCTGACATAATCATGTTTACCCTGTGTTACTAAAGCATCATCGGGGTGCCTTGGTGCTCCGTTGATTGAGCCTCTGACTCTTGGTTTTGGCTCAGGTCATGATCTCGGGGTTCTGAGATTGAACCCTGTGTAGGGCTCCCTGCTTGGTGGGAAGTCTGCTTCCCCTCTCTCTCTCTCTGACCCTCCCCCTGCTCACACAATCTCTCTCTCTCATTCTCTAAAATAAATATATCTTTTTAAAAAAAGTGTCTTCAGAATTATCTTAAGGTCTCTCTTCCTCTTTTATACGCTTTTTTTAAAAGATTTTATTTATTTATTTGACAGAGAGAATTAGAACACAAGCAGGGGTAGTGATAGACAGAAGCAGAGGGACAAGCAGGCTCCATGCAGAGGAAGGACTCAGATGCAGAACTCCATCCTAGGACCCCTGAGATCATGACCTGAGCTGAAGTCAGGTGCTTATCTAACCGAAGTACCCAGCTGTCCTGTTTTTGTCAACTTTAAATGGACAGTGTGTCCTCAAAGTTTTCCTTCCTGTATTTGAAAATATCATTTGTAAATTTTAATTCAATTATCAATTCCTGGTGATTTAGAAAATAATTGTTATTTCTAAAGAGAATATAGAACTATAATTATAACATTATATAATATATATAACATTGTATATTATATATTATAGAATAATAATAACAAGAATATAGAACAATAATTAATATTATTTTTATTTTCCTTGTTCTTATCAGCAGTTTGATAGTCAAAGTGACTATTTCTATTAACACATACTTTTCTTTCTTGAATAGAAAAAGTAACTTTTTCTAAGTAAATTTAGAATTAAAATTTTATTTGATACTGAGTATACTGCTTTAGGAAAAAAATGTTAAATAGATATTTATTGTTGATTAATAATAATCTGGGTGTCTCCATGCTTCTGGCTTCTCATGGAACGGTCTGGAAGTTTGAGAGGTGACATGGCCCCAGAGACCTGCTGACCTGGGTACACCTGGCCTGGATCATGGGTGATACATTCAGCTAAACATCCTTTCATCCACTTCTTATCAAAATAATGATGATGAGGAACACTCAACAGAGGAAAAACCCAGAGATTGCACCCTCTCCCTCAGAACTATTGGATATGGACATAAGCAGTATATCGGAAAGGGAATTCAGCGTAACAATTATCCAGGCAATGGCTAGGATGGAGAAAAACATAAATGACAACATAGAATCTGTAAGGATGGAGTTGAGAACCCATATGGCAGATGTTAAAAATGCTATCAATGAGATCTAATCTAATCTAAATAGTCTAACAGCCAGGGTAATGGAAACAGAGGATAGGATTAGTGATTGAGAGGACAAGATGGTGGAGAAGAAAGATCAGGAGGAGGGCTGGTACAAACTGCTTAGAAACCATCAGAAGAGACATAAGGGAATAAATGATGCCATGAAATGTTCCAACATCAGAATTATTGGAATCCCTAAGGATTTGGAGAAAAACAGAAGACTAGAACATATAATTGAACAAATTCTGGATGAAAATTTCCCCAATTTGGGGAATGGAATAAGTGTTCGTGTCCTAGAGGCAGAAAGGACAACCCCAAGACTGACAAGTCTAGAAAGACACCCAGACACATAACTGTAAAATTTGTGAATTATAATTTTAAACAAGAGGTCTTGAGGGCAGCTAGGGGGAAGAGATTTCTTACATACAGAGGAAGACACAAGAATAATGTCAGACCTGTCCACAGAAACCTGGCAAGCCAGAAAGGACTAGCACGATATATTCAGGGCATTAAATGAGAAGAACATGCAGCCAAGAATACTTTATCCAGCAAGGCTGACATTCAGAATGGATGGAGAGATAAAGAGCTTCCAAGACCAGCAAGGTTTAGAAGAGTATGTGACCATGAAGCTGGCACTACAAGAAATATTGGGGGGTTCTATAAAAGAAGAATGAACCCATCAGTGACACAGAACAGAAACTTATAATCTATAGAAACAAGGACTTCATTGGCAACATGGTGTCAATAAAAACTTATCTTTCAATAATAACTCTCAAGGTGAATGGCCTAAATGCTCCCATAAAACAGCACAGAGTTGCAGAGTGGATAAAATGACAGGACCCATCCATAAGCTGTCTACAAGAGAAATATTTGGAATCTAAAGATACATCCAGACTGAAAGTGAAGGGATGGAGATCCATTTTTCATGTCAACAGGCCTCAAAAGAAAGCTGGGGTAGCAATTCTCATATCAGATAAATTAGATTTTAAGCTAAAGACTATAGTCGGGGATACAGAAAGACACTACAACATTCTTAAAGGGTCTGTTCTCGAAGAAGATCTAAGAATTATAAATATTTATGCCCCCAGTATAGTAGAAGCCAACTACATAAGCCAACTGTTAATCAAAATAGTCATATTGATATGAATACATTAATTGTAGGAGATCTTAACACGCCACTCTCAGTAACAGACAGATCATCCAAACAGAAAATCAATAAAGAAACAAGAGCTTTGAATGACACATTGGACCAAATGGACCTCATAGATATATATACAGAATATTCCACCCTAAAACAACAGAATACTCATTCTTCTCGAGCACACATGGAACTTTCTCCAGAATAGACCATATATCAGGTTACAAAACAGGACTCCACTGATACCAAAAAATTGAGATGATTCCCTGCATATTCTCAGACCACAATACTTTGAAACTGGAACTCAACCACGAGAAAAAGTTTGGAAGGAATTCAAACGCTTGGAGGCTAAAGATGAACCTGCTCAAGAATGCTGAGATCAACCAGGAAATCAAAGATGAACTTAAACAATTCATGGAAACCAATGAGAATGAAGACACATCGGTCCAAAACCTATGGGATGTGGCAAAGGTGGTCTTAAGGGAGAAATACATAGCCATCCAAGCATCACTCAGAAAAATTGAAAAATCCCAAATACATTAGCTTTATTTACACCTTAAAGAACAACAAATTAAGCCAACTCCATGCACAAGAAGGGAAATAATCAAGATTAGAGCAGAGATCAATGAGTTAGAAACTAGAGAAACAGTGGAACACACCAACGGTTTTTTGAAAGAAGCAGTAAGGTCAATAAGCCACTGACCAAACTAATATGAAAGAAAAGAGAGAGGACCCAAATTAACAAAATTATTAATGTAAGGGGACAGATCACCACTAATCCAAAGGAAATAGAAACAATCATCAGAAATTATTATCAATAGCTGTATGCCAATAAGTTAAACAACCTAGAAGAAATGAATGCATTCCTGGAAATCTATAAACTTCCAAGACTGAAACAGGAAGAAACTGACAACATGAATAGACCAATATCTAGTAATGAGATGGGAGCAGTGATCAAAAACCACCCTAAAAACAAGAGTCCAGGACCTGACGGATTCCCTGGGGAATTCTAACAAACATTCAAGGAAGAAATAATACCTTTCTTATGAAAATGTTTAAAAACATAGAAACAGAAGGAAGACTTACAGACTCTTCCTATGAAGCCAGCATTACCCTGATCCCCACACCAGGGAAAGACTCCATCAAAAAGGAGAATTTCAGACCAATATCCCTGGTGAATATGAATGTCAAGACTCTCAATAAGATCTTAGCTAATAGGATCCAACAGCACATTAAAAAGGTTATTCACCATGACCAGGTGGGATTTATTCCTGTGATGCAAGGGTGGTTCAACATTTGCAAATCAATCAATGTGATAGAACAAATCATTAAGAGAAGAGAGAAGAACCACATGGTCTTCTCAATTGATGCAGAAAAAGCATTTGACAAAATACAGCATCTGTTCCTGATTAAAATTCTTCTAAATAAATAAATAAATAAATAAAAAATAATTTCTTCAAAGTATAGGGATAGAGGGAACATTTCTCAACTTCCTAAAGTCTATCTATGAAAAGCCCGCAGTGAATATCATTCTCAGTGGGGAAAAGCTGACAGTCTTCCCTTTGAGATCAGGAACACAAGGATGCCCACTCTCACCACTCTTGTTCAACATAGTAGTAGAAGTCCTAGCGACTGTAATCAGACAACAAAAAGAAATAAAGAGTATTCAAACTGGCAAAGAAGAAGTCAAACTCTCTCTCTTTGCAGATGACATGATACTTTATATGTAAAACCCAAAAGACTCCACCTCCAAACCACTAGAACTCATACAGCTATTCAGGAATGTCGCAGGATACAAAATCAATGCACAGAAGTCAGTTGCTTTCTTATATACTAACAATGAAAATATGGAAAGGGAAATTAGAGAACTGATTCAATTTACTATAGCACCAAGAACCATAAGAAATGAAAGAAATTGAAGAAGTCACAAAAAGATGGAAAATCATCCCATGCTCATGAATCAGAAGAATAAACATTGTTAAAATGTCTATACTGCCCAGAGAATTCTATACTTTCAATGCTATCCCAATCAAAATTCCACTGGCATTTTTCAAAGGGCTGGAACAAACGATCCTAAAATTTGTATGGAACCAGAAAAGACCCCAAATTGCTAAGGAAATGTTGAAAAAGAAAAACAAAGCTGAGGGCATCATATTGCCTGATTTTAAGCTTTACTACAAAGCTGTGATCACCAAGACAGCATGTTCTTGGCACAAAAACAGACACAAAGACCAGTGGAACAGAGTAGAAAGCCCAGATATAGACCCACACAACTCTATGGTCAAATAATCTTTGACAAAACAGGAAAAAATATCCAGTGGAAAAAAGACAGTCTCTTCAATAAATGATGCTGGGAAAATTGGACAGCTATATGTAGAAGAATGAAAAGACCATTCTCTTACACTATACTCAAAGATAAACTCGAAATGGATAAAAGACCTCAATGTGAGGCAGGAATCTATCAAAATCCTAGAGGAGAACATAGGCAGTAACCTCTTAGACATTGGCCATAGCAACTTCTTTCAGGACATGTCTCCAAAGGCAAAGGAAACAAAAGCGAAAATGAACTTTTGGGACTTCATCAAGGTAAAAAGCTTCTGCACAGCAAAGGAAACAGTCAACAAAACAAACAGGAAACCCACGGAATGGGAGATGATATTTGCAAATGACACTACAGACAAAGGTCTGATATCTAAGATCTATAAAGAACTCCTCAAACTCAACACTAAAGAAACAGATAATTACGTAAAAAATGGGCAGAAGACATGAACAGACATTTCTCCAAAGAAGATATACAAATGGCTAACAGACACATGAAAAAAAATGTTCATCATTAGCCATCAGAGAGGCTCAAATCAAAACCACACTGTGATACCACCTTACACAAGTTAGAATGGCCAAAGTCAACAAGGCAGTAAACAAAAAATGTTGGAGAGGAAGTGGAGAAAGGGGAACCATCTTTAACTGTTGGTGAGAATGCAAGTTGGTGCAGCCACTTTGGAAAACAGTGTGGGGATTCTTTAAGAAATTAAAAATAGAGCTACCTTATGACCCTACAATTGCACTCCAAGGAAGCAAATGCAGTACAAAGAAGGAACACCTGTACCCCAATGTCCATAGCAGCAATGGCCACAATTGCCAAACTGTGGGAAGTACCAAGATGCCCTCCAACAGATGAATGGATAAAGAAGATATGGTCCATAAATACAATGGAATATTAAGCCTCCATCAGAAAGGATGAACATCCAAAATTCGTATCAACATGGAAGGGAGTGGAGGAGATTATGTGGAGTGAAATAAGTCAAGCAGAGAGAATCAATTATCATATAGTTTCACTTACGAGTAGAGCATAAGGAAAAACATGGAGGACATTGGGAGAAGGAAAGGAAGGGTGAATGGGGGGAAACGGAGGGGAAGATGAACCATAAGATACTGTGGACTCTGAGCAATAAACTGAGGGTTTGGAGGGGAAGTGGGTGGGTGTTTGGGCGAGCCTGGTGGTGGGTATTAAGAAGGGCACGTATTGCATGGAGCACTGGGTGTGGTACATGAACAATGAATCTTGGAACACTGAAAAAAATAAAATTAATTTGAAAAAAAATTCTGGGTGTGCATAAACTTAGAAAAAGAGATGGGTCCAAAGATACCTTTTGTTAGATTTCTGTTTGGAGACTTTTTATGGTAAATATCCAATTAGAGTAAAACATAATTTTGAGAATGAAGATATACAGGACAGAATTTCAAGATTCACTCTGACAACAGAAAATTAAATCACTAACAAAAAGGAATACTCTATTAAAATTTACCTGCAAGATAACCAATACAACAATCCATACAGAAATCTGCAGCAGTCACTACAAAGTTTCGGCTGCTACTGTTAAAAAAAATAATAAATGAATAAATAATTTAAAAAATGAAATGAGCATACTATCTATTCCAAGAATCAATATGCACTGTCAGACAAGTTCAAGTAAATCTATGGGCCAAAAGTACAGGAAGTTTGAGTCAGTATGATGTTGCAATTCCAGAATATATTCATTGAAAACATAAGAGACCTCACAATTTAATTGGAGAACAAATACACAATACAAATATTTTATGATATATTCATTGCCTAGCTTTCCAGTTTAATTTATGAGGCCCTTTCTCCTTGTAGGTTATTCTTGAACCAAAATAATTAACTTCAGTTCCTTGAAGGTGTCATAGTGTTTCATACCTCTTTGCTTTTGCATATCCTATCCTTTCTGGTTATAAAATCCTTAATCACCCCTGTCAACCCAGTGAACTTCAACTCATCCTTTAAGACATAACTCACAGTTTCTGGCTGCACCAAGATAGATCAGATTACTGTCTCTCTTCTGCCATCATTTCCTTTTGTACATACCTATATTTCAGCCTTTGCAGAAATAGATTGTTTTTATTTGTATTTGGGTTTTCTTCTAAACTTGAACTGTTTGTGGACAGGAACAGAGTACTATTATTCTTTAAATTCCACAGGTATAATACTGGGCCTGACATATAAGTGCTCAATAAATACTGAGTGTATAATTTCATTAAAAACGAATGCTAAACGCTAAAATATGATTTTATTTTGTGCCAAATTATGTATTGGTAGTCAAATTCAGAGAAAGAAAAAAGTGATGGCAATTACGTTAAGTGTAAGATTATAGAGGAGGTGAGTTTCATGTTATTTCTTGAATATACTAAGAATTTGAAGAAGCTTAACGATAATGGAGTAATCAAGGCAAAGGATAAATTAAATTAATTCCAGCTGATAATGGCAGGAATATGAATACTCTATTACATATTTCATCTGTTATCATGTTCTTGGCAACAAAAAACAGAAAACCCATCTCATAATGGTATAAATATGAAGAGAACATACCTCATTTGATAATCACCACCATAATAATGATGGTGTGGAATGGAGAGAAGCTGTGAAAACAGTGATTTAGTTATGGCATCAAGATCCAGTATCCAGTCTATTTTTTTTTTTTACCTTCTATCCTTAAGATGTGAACTTGGTCCTTACGTTGACTTTTTTAAAGATAGATTTCTGCCACAGTTCAAAGCATCATACCCAGGTACAACTCTATCCGCAGGAAGGGGTAGATTCCTCCATTTGCCTTTTCTTCAGTGTGTGGAAATATTGTCACATTTTTCTGCAGCAGAATCCCCTAGTTGGCAAAACTAAGTTACAGCCGTCACTGGAATTGGGACTTAGATTAATATAATTGACTAATATTTATAACTTGTCCCTGTATCACACTGGGAGGGGGCATAAAACCATCAGGAAGGAAAAAGGAGGTAGCACCTATTGACTAGGGAACAGCAGTTTTCTCAAAACATTGTGTTTTGAGAAAACTAGAATTTTTTCTAGAATTCTAGAATTCTAGAAATTCTAGAATTTCTAGAAACTAGAAAACTAGAATTTCTCAAAACACAATGTTTTGAGAAAACTAGAAAATAGATTTGCATAAATGTAGTAAGAACATTTTAGAGAGGAATGTAGACCTGATGCAATAGGAAATAGGAAGCCATTGGAAGTTTTAGATAGTACACATAACTTTTATTGAGGCAGAATATTTTCTTTGGAGACAGCTGCATTTGCTCTTTTAAGACCTGCTACAAATTTTGCTCACCTATTGAGACATAATACTTCTTTTTCAGAAGAACATATATACTGTTGTCATGAAGCGATGGGGTATACGGTGAAAGTGGAAAATTCCACTTTGCCAATGCATATATAATTCCATGAAATTGAAATATAAGGGCATGTAATAGTTCTAAATATTTGCAAACAAAACATTCCATTGCATTTTGCTTTTTCAATTACTCTAACATATGTTCTTTATTTCTCAATAAAATGGAAAAGCTGACTTGTGAAAGAAATAAATTCCCTTCTCGCTGTCTCTTTAATATGTTTAGTGTTTTTTATTAAGTGAACTCTTTGGATTTAAATGTGAAGCTACAACCTCATTAATTTAACAAAGAGATATCCTTACTTCAATAAACATAAAGCGTAGATGAGCATATAGAGAACATTTTTCAGATTTCATTCACTCCAGACAACCTGTAATGATGCTTTCTACATTTGGCCAGGAAAATTGGTCTAATTATTTTCCTTGTTTCAAGTAATCTGTAATTTAAGAAAAAAAAAAGTCACAGATGCATTTCTCAAACAGAGAAAGAAATATTTCAGTCATCATACCTAAACAATGATCTCAAGATGATAGCATGTCTGCTTATTGATCCCTCTAACACCAACAAATTGAAATTTGCCACTGTTAGGTACTGCATTGATGTTTTTAGTCTATTTCCACTTGCTTTCAAATTATTATGTTTTAATGAATCAAATTTCTATAAACGTTTATACTTACCTCCTATCTTAACAAAGTCAATAAACACAAAACTGTTTTCATGCATAGGACTTGGTGTAAAAGTAAGTACACTGAGTCATTACTAGACTAGCAAGCAAGCGAAAATATTACCAACTATTAAGAAGAGATTTTTGGAAATAAAGGCCCTAAACTAATAGTTGTTCCCTGTCATGGCCAATGCCCCCATTCATAAATAATATTTGTGATATTCACTTTATTATCCTAAAATAAATTTCATTTATAATATAACCTACTTAGCCACACAGTTTAAAAAATTCAATGTAATTAATTGTAATATAAAGAAGAAATAAAAAAACTACATCTAAACTAACATTCATTTCTATTTGCAGATGTTCAGCAGACTTTTATGAGATGTTATAACAGAGGAGGTGGATGTCTCTTCCTAGATAATTAGGACAGGTGCTACAGTTGCCAGTGTCAAATGGGTCTAACCATTATTATTTCTTGTATCCCCCAAAAACAAATATTCAAAATGTTCCCTCAGGGAGAACCATTGCCCTGGATCGAGACTCTTGTTTTTAGTTCAAGGTATCATGTAATCATGGAATGAATAAATAGGAAGGAAAAAACCTTTAACTTACATCGCCAATTCTTTGGCCTATGAAATTAAGGTTCTAGTCTTCTATTTACAAAAGAAAACATACACCTGCACATACAAACACATACAGACACACACATACACCACTGAGTGTTTTTTCAAAGGGACAGAAAAAGAAATATATTTAAAATACACTCTATAAGAATAAAATGTTGAAATTATTATTTTACATATCTATAAGGTAAATAGTATGCATATATTAAAATAATGTTTAAGAATAATTTTAAATTAAATGAGAAATATAAATGATCAAATAATTAAAAAGCAAAAATAAAATATGACACGTTATATATAGTATGATGTAGCATAGGTAAAGTACATTTAAATAGAATGGAGGGAAATTGGCCAAATCTTAGCAGTGGTGAATTCTAGATTTTAGGATTATGGATGATTATATTTCCACATTTTCCCTATACTTCTAGATGCTTACAGAAACATTACAACAAATAAACAATATATAAAAATATATATTAAAACCTTAGATAAAAGAAAAGAATCAAGGTGGCTTTTTGTCCATCAGTTACTTACTTTCTACATTTTAAATCTTCCCTCATCACCAGATTTTTGTTCTCCCAAGTGTATATTCTGTATCACATCTGTGATTCTTTCTTTTTCTTTCATATGTTAAATTTGGATCTTCCCCAGTGCTCTTTCTTCAACTTCTGTTTTTTGTAACTCTCCTTATTCTCCCACGCTGGTATTACCTATACCTGTGTCTTCTCTTAGCTCTGAAGACAGTTATGGCCTCAAGTTCATAAAATTGATTTCTACTTGTTGACTCAATAACTTTATCTTGTGACACTTCAAACACATGACACCCAGTATGAAGCTCATGTTGTATATTTTCTACTTATAATTACTCCAACCATCAGGCCTGACATGCCAATGATCTTGGACATTTTACTCTCTAATTAGTGACTAGTATCAATTCTTTCTTAACAAGACCTTCTTCAATAGTACTTCAATAGTATTAGTAGATCTAAATAACTATATTTATATCATCAATACATCTACAATAGTAGATGTTTTCTGAGTAGAAAACATCTCAGAATTTCTATCAGAGGAACTTAAGGGTAACAATTTTGTGGCAAAAGAGTAAGTTGTGATTGCACAATATCCATTTTAGAAAATTTGATGTTAAAGTTAGGAAGGTGGGTGAATGGAGGTGAAGTGAGTGGTTAAAGGCTGACCTTTTAGCTGCTCTCGTCCCATGTTCTATCCCTATAATGGGCACCACACTAGGCTCTTTCTGCTTTATTCCTATCTAGAGTTGAGAACCTTTTAGTAGGGTTCCTGGCACATGTTCAGGCTATTTTTTTTTTTTATCTCATTTACTGACATTATTCTCTTGTCCAAAAAATAAATGTATACACTTGCTCTATTTACCAATAAAATAGAGATATTTAGCTTTTATTCAAAGCATTTCAAATCCTTATTGAAAGCTCCTACTTTTCCACTTCCCCACTGACTACTTACCCACAGGTACTGTACTTGAGCCTAAATGAATTGCTGTTTTTCATTTGTACTTGCGTCCTTTTCTATCATGCAATACTCTGTTTCCCTGCTCTATCTGAAAAACTCTCTTCCAGACACAAGAACTGCCTTCCATTTGCAGTAGTGTTTGATTCTTCTAACAATGTAGCAATTGGTCTATATATCTATCTACTGTAATGATTGTTTCTTTTTTATCTGCACTATGATTATTTGCATTCATGTATTAAAAATTCTATTCGGGGCTAGGCATTTTAAGGGTGGGCCTCTTAAGGATTACTTTTAAGGCTTCCCTGAATAGATATTACCTTGTACCTAGCAGGGGCTCACTAGAAATACATTGAGTGAATCCACGAATAAATAGAGATAACATTCAATTTTCCAGTCCACTCTTAACTTTTGTTAAATAATTTGAAATTTACATATTATTATGTTGTTAAGATGCCCAAGTATTTTCTGTTTATTTTATTCTGGTGGGTTTTGCTGTTGTTGTTTTTACATAATTCTTTTTTTATTGCCTTCTATGTCTAAGTTTCCTTTCCCCACATAAATGAATTTTATTTTCTTCTTTAACTCTCCCAGCAATTCTGATGTTCTAGCAAATTGGTATCATTGTGCTGAAGTCTGTTTTAACTTTTAAAGAATAAGAAAAATATTCCCTATATTAAAGATTTTCAGAAGTTTGTGAGACCTTCTATTATCTGTTTTAGCTTCCATTGCTTTGTCACATTTCCAAATTTTCCCTCAAAAAATGTGTTATCTGTATTTACTTTTCATAAAAGACCATTATGTTTTCTTTCTAAGATTTGGCTTTTCAAGTTAGTGTAATTTTTTTAAGTAATGAATCAAACTAGGGGTGTAATTGCAGCAAAGTGTAGTCTTCATTTTCACATTATTTCAAGAGGAACAATTCATTGCTAAGTCATGCAAAAATATCATTTGTATATGACTGACATTATATCAAAGATTAGGACTCAAATTTAGTTTTCAGCTCCATATTCTGAGTTTCTTTTTCATGTAGAAATTCAGAATCATCATCATAAATAGAATTGATTCATGTTTTCGTTGTAACCTTTTAAAAGTGTTTCTAACAATAGTCAAAGTTGTAATAGTTTATTCAGCAAAACAAAATATGTTAAGTAGAATTAAAATAGTTTTATGATGTTGGGATATTATTATAAAAATAAATAAGCGTTAAATTTATAAGCCTATGCTTAATGTTTATTTCAATATTTGAATATATTTAATAAAATATTTATATTTAAAACTTTTATTTATAATATATCTAAGTTTGTTCAATT
Organism: Procyon lotor; assembly: GCA_028646535.1. NCBI lineage: Eukaryota > Metazoa > Chordata > Mammalia > Carnivora > Procyonidae > Procyon > Procyon lotor. The sequence continues at coordinate 63,434,161 of CM053613.1, forward strand.
TATTTGCATATTTTGATTCTGACAATGTTCATGTAAACTGAGTAGAGCAAGTGTTCTTTTCCTGTATTTGATAGAGAAGGAAATTGAGGTCAGAAAGTTTGAAAAATCTGCCCACTGTCAGAATGCAAAGAAACAAAAATCAAGGTGCAAATTCTTATCCCAGTTACTTTCCCTTGACCCCTTGTCCAGGTTACTTTTGAATAGTTTGTCTCTGCTGAAAACATTCAATATGAATATGCAAATGTTTGTTAATTGGTTTCGCAATTTTAATCAGTTTCACTCAGGACATGTATATGGAATGATAAATCATTTTAAACTTTCTATTGATATACTAAAATAAAAATAGGTAATGGAAGAGACAATAAATAGAGGCTTTAACTATATTTAGGTAGAAAAGCAAAAAAAGGACAAATAAGATAGTAAATTTAAATTCCAATCTGAAATATAGATGTAAGAGCCCTCAGAAACCAGAAACAAGATATGTGATTTTATTATTTTTTTATTTTATTTTTTTGTAAGCTTTTATTTTTTTGTTAGAGAGAGAGAGATGGCAAGAGAGGGAAAACAAGCAGTGGGAGTGGGAGAAGGAGAAGCAGGTTTCCTGTCGAGCAGAGAGCCTGATGCAGGCTTGATCCTAGGACTCTGAGATCCCAGGACTCTGGGATTGTGACCTGAGCCAAAGGCAGATGCTTACTGACTAAGCCACACAGGTGCCCAAGACAGGTGATTTTAAATTAAAAAAAAAAAAAAAAAAAAAGCAGACTTATTTTCTAATTAAACTGACAGCCAATGAAAGTATTTACATGTCAGGACTAACAATATAGTATTTCAACCAGGAATATATACATGAGGAACTAGAGTGAAGTCACTGCTGTGAATTGGAAGAGATATCTGTGAGAGCTGTTTTGATGGGAGCAAATAAATAGAAGGGAGGAGTCTAATAAGAATTTGAAGTTTTGATCTTGGTACCATTAATTAATGGGGCTACGGTAATAATAATTGCAAAAGCTATAAAATGCTTACCATGCACCAGAGATAGCTTCCCACTCTTTCCATACATAGACTAATAGAATCTTTACAACTATATCAAAGAGGTGGTTTTATTTTTGTTCCTATTTCATACATGAAGAAAACAGAGGTCCATAAAAGTTAACTAACCTGCCCAGGGTCATACAGTTAGTAAGTGGTAAAGTTTTGTTTTAAGCCTAGGAAGTCTGGCTCCAGAGATTGTGCTTTTTCCTATTATAGTAAATAGACAAATAGAAGAGCAGGAAGAAAGTTAAATTCTATACAGAACTTTGAACTGAGGAACTGCCAACACTGTGTATGCATCATTTCTAATTCTCAAAGAATTGCTCACATTGATGAACTTTAAAGCTATTGAAGAACAGAGCAAATACCTGACTTGTCTATGCCATAAAATAAATAGGAGTCAGACTTGAAATTCAAACTCATTTAGCAGATGGTTTAAAAGTTTATGCTTTTTCAGACATTAACTAAAAAAATAACAATTTCATATGATTTTTCTGTGGGCCACTTATTTACTCATAAAGTGAAAAAAATTGAAAGTTTCTTATACACAAGATAAATGTTAAACACTGAAATTAATATAATAAACAGGACTTGAGGACTCCTGGGTGACAGATAAGCAAATAAGCAATTGCAATGCAACAGGAGCAAGTGAAAGGGACACTTAATATTCATAGCTCTATTACAGTATTTCCTACAGTCTAATGTTTATTTCAGGGTCTATATACCATTCTCTCTCTAGTACTCTTTGATCTCCTTTAGGGCCCAGAGTATACCTTTTTCTTTTCCCATAATAAATGTGGTTTCTTATACAAAGCAACTGCTCCATAAATATTAGCAGAAGAGAATTCAATTCAGTGCAAGCTGTAAGTTTTAAAAGGCATTACAGTTATGTCTGTTACCCATGAGTGCAAGGAATTTTGTAATAGAAAATAGAATAGAGGAATCTTTTTTTTTTTTCTCTTAAGATTCATTTATCCTTCTGGCCAGAACTAACTTCAGCGTATACTATCTGTGCAGTCAAACATGGCCCCTTGCTCAGAAGGGCCCTGTGCATTGCTTCATGCTATGTTGTCACTGTCTTGAAATTCTTACTAATTTATGTACTAGGAGCCCCACAGTTTCATTATGCACTGGGCTCCATAATCTATGTACATAGTACTACTCCTGACATTTTGTTTTTGCCTAAAACCATGTGATGACAGGAATAGCCTTTTTAGAAAAGAGGTCCAGATGGCAGATGGTAAGGGAATATTGAACCCTCGGTTCAGGTGCAACTACTTCACATCTTTCAGAACCCTTCTCTAACCATGCCCTCACACACATACATTTCACTTTGGGGTCAGTGTCTTTCTTATATACATCCACCACTCACTTTGCATCACTGGGTAGCTGTGTCCTCATCTGTACACTGGTCATGCCAGTGATGTGGAAAGCAATGATTACTCTTAGAGTGATTGACATTTGTGCTTACAGGCTACTGGGAAGACTCTGGTTTAGAATCCAAGTATATGACCTTGTAAAGAAATTGCTCCTTGTGGTCTTGACATCAAGGTTGTAATCCTTAAGAGCAAGTGAAAGCATGAGACTTTCCTTATCTGAGAGATGACCAAAAGAAAAAATAAAAAGAAAATGTGTATCTGGAAAAGGAATGCTGATTTTGTCAGAAGGATGCAGCTTATGATAAGAGTGTATCAAAGGTAATAAAATGCAAAAGCTGGAAGAAATGCACTAATAGCAGCAACAGCAGAAGCAATGGACAAGAACAGCTCTTGATGAAAGAGGAGCAAATGCATATTTATATAATAATCGTACAATGGGGCAACCCAGAAGTGTCAAAGATATTGAAAGATGAGGAGCCAACAGATGAAGACCAGTGTGAGAGTCAAGAAAGCACTGTGTCTCATGATAGAAGAAAATGAGGAAGAATCAATAGCAAGACCATGACATTAGCTACATTTTTCATGTAAAATGTTTATTAAAATTTTCAGTTGTTCACTTAGTAAGTAAATCAGTGTTCATTGATTTTGTACAGTATCAGAACTTAATGTCAATTCACAAAAGAAATATGTGATACAGATACTAGTCTCTTAGGTGATCATCAGTGAAAATAAATCAACGCAAACCCAAAAACTGTTAAAACTCTTTGATTAAGGGAATAATTATTATTAATAGCCTGTTTCTAAAAATTGTGCTTAACATTTTAACCGTAAAACTAGTGATATATGATTATACCTATTAATTTAAGTCACTGAACATTCTCAAACATCTCAAAGTAGTGGTAAATTCATGAGAAGAGATGGATGGTGTATTTAACATAGTGGGCCTCTTATTTAACATTGTAGCTTCAATGACAGAAATATAAAACTAAATGTAATTTCTGCTCCTAGTCTACAAACATTATATTAACAACTCTGTATTATAGCAGATCATCTACTAGCTTTTATTTAGTAACTGCAAAAAGCTCTTATTAATAATACTTATCTAGTATTCACTATGACCTGGCAAGTGCATTTTTAGGTCACTGTATTTTAAATATATGTACTTTATACAGATCATCTCTTTAATCCTCATTTAGACCTTTAATCCTAAAGGTAAGAACTATCAATTGCCTCATTGTTTAGATGAGGAGACAGGCATAGAGTACTTCCACAAATTGCTTGGAGTTTCATAAGCTACTTAATGACAAAACTAAGCATTATTCCCAGACAGCTGAGTTTCAGATTCTGTGCTTTTAGCCACTTCACTGTATATTGATTCTTAAGAAAGATTATTTAGCATTAAACAAGTGAAGTGTGCTGTCAAATTAGCAACTCGTTTAATTATCATAAGCAACACACTGACAGTTTTAGAGTGAAGTATTTAAGTGCATTTTTAAAATTATAATTCAGATAAGGGGTAGAGCTTTAAACAAAACTAGTGCAAATTTGCATACTAAAATGTTTAGCATGTGACTGTACTTTTTGAATTAAATGAGTTTTTATGTTTTGAAATCTGAGTTTTTGCATATGAGCAGAAACTAACTTGAAAAGTCATGAAGTGAAAAAACAAAAAAAAAGAAAGAAAAGAAAAGTCATGAAGTGGACACCTGGGTGGCTCAGTTGGTTAAGAGACTGCCCTCTGCTCAGATCGTGATCCCAAGGTTCTGGGATTGAGTCCTGCATTGAGCTCCCTCTCCTTCTTCCTGCTACTGCTTGTGCACACACACTCTCTCTCTCTCTCTCTCCTTCCGTGTGTCAAATTTTAAAAATCTTAAAAAAAAAAAAGATAAAAAAAGTCATGAAGTGATCTGGGCCAGTTTTACATTTGGCATAAGCAGTGTTTGCTTACAGGATAGGCTTCCCCAGGTGCTTGTTGATACTGGTTAAAGGCCACTTTTTCAATGGCGTTTCCCTATTCATCCATTCCCTGAATAGATAGACATTTATTACTGTGAATGTGGTATGTATCTCTTATAATATATTGCTTTTTTTTTTGAAAGATCCTGTTTGTTAAGTCATTAGAGACTAATTCCTCAGGATATAGTAGGTGTTCAATAAATGTTTTTAACCAATGTGATTATTTTTATTAGAAAAATTAAAAACATCTAGAAACCCCAGTGACTCAAATATATTTTTTTATATTCAGATGTCACTAATTTTTTTTAAAGATTTTATTTACTTATTAGACAGAGAGGGAGAGATCACAAGTAGGCAGAGAGGCAGGGAGAGAGAAGGGGAAGCAGGCTTCTTGCTGAGCAGAGAACCCGATGCAGGGCTCGATCCCAGGACCCTGAGATCACCACCCGAGCCAAAGTCAGAGGCTTTAACCCCCTCTAAGCCAACCAGGCGCCCCCAGATGTCACTAATTTTAAATGCTATGTAAAAAGAGACAATAAGAATGCTCATTTACATTAAGAACCACATTATTCTTAAAATGCAAATACAATTTTCTGTTTATATGGAATGGCCTTATACACAGTTAAGGTAACACAACAGCCTCATGGAGTCAATGTATGCCTGTTGAGGTTTATAGAACAGAAAGGTGAAAGTGGCACAGAAGGTGAAAGTGGGAATGCAAAAGATCTACTAGATTTTATAATTTACTTAGCACTATTTCTGAACATAGCTGCAAATCACATATAAAACTTATTATTAAGCAATATCAGCCCAATTAAATAACTTATGAAGTCCCTAAATTATTTACATTTCAGATTTTTTTTCCCAGACAGAACAGGTGATGAAGACAGCCAAACAAATAACAACAAAACTCACAAAGGGATTATCCCTATGCATGTATATTTTAAATTTCCTGTGTATTAAAGGGTCTTAGTTATAAAGAACAGAGAAAAGTTATAGCTTGAAACATGTACCAAAGGACAAAAAAAACCTCTTTGTTACTATCAGAAATGTGATTTCTAACATATCCTGCTGACCGGACAAAAGCTCTATGTTTCTAGAAGATCCCTGATCTTAACAGGAAATGCAGGATATGGAATTGAGAAGACCTAAAGTAAAGAAGGTGATAAGAATGGGCAAATTTGTGTATTCTACATGTCTGCCTTTCTGTGTGGAAGAATTTATAGACTGAGCAAACAATCCCTCCACCTTGGTCCTGTTACTATTACTTGGGTTATTTTCTATTTTGCTTTATGGTTAACAATTAGGAGTTCTTTGAGAAACTGGAAATACTGCGCACCTAGGATTCAGATAGACCTATATTTAATTATTAGCTCTACCACTGGGTCTAGTCGGGAAAACCAAATCTATGTCAAATAGTTCTGTAGTGCCAATTTAATAATGGGACTCAATGACACAATCATTGGAAAATGTGAAAGAGAAAAGGAATGAAGAGAAACCTAGAAATTCATAGAGCATGACTATTACTATCCTAAGGCTGGAGCGTCAGAGTGATGAGAGGTGTTACAGAGCCTAGGACTTGGGGCTACCTGGTTGGAACCATATTGAGGGCTGCCTTGAGGTAGCTGCATCCATCAAGGGAGGAGTTGAAATTATGGAAGAGGCACATCATCTTGTGGATACACTGCTCCACATTCTACATTGGCTCCCTCTTTTTGTCATTCTCCAGTCACCCTCCAGGCATCTCACTGATTGGCTAAAGGCCGGTTAGAAGCAAGACTTGAGCAAGGTGATTTGCAAGGATGAGCCCTGTGTGATGGGGAACAGAGCGGGGAAAAGACAGAGAATGGATGAGAAGAAAAAGGCAAGTGACTGACACAATCAGCTTGATCTCAGTCAAGTAGTTTAAACATCTACATCTCTTCTGTTTTCTTCTGTCTTCTTAAACATCTAAATTTCTTCTGTAACATTGGGATAATGTCATCCAATTCATAGCAGTGGTATTAAGATTAAATGAAATAACACTTATAATGTTCCTGGAGCATATTAAAAGGTATGTTGATAATATTTTTTTTCTTCTCCAATTTCATCAATGCCAACTGGAGCCAATACAGTACAAAGAAATGCTTAGTGAAAAAGCATATTCCTTGCATGACTTCTTTTATATTTGATGTGCAATTTTTAAAAGTAATATCAATATAACTTATTTAAATTTTATCTGAGAAAAGTTAGTATGTAGTTGAGCTTAGACTGGAATATAAAGGCCCACTGATTATATAGTAGGTGTTTTGGAAATATAATGAAATTGAACTAAATGACAAGATTTAATACCAAAGTATTTCTGTGTATCAGCTAAATATCTGAGTTTGTATATGAAAACTAAATTTCGTACATATTTTGTATGAAGAAAAACTAACTTCTTTAGTTTCTTAAATTTATGAATAAATGTTATATAAATAAAATATTTCTTCATATTACAAATGAAAGATTTTAATGTTTTTTTATCAGTTCTACTTAAAAGAAATTACCTGAAGTAACTGGCAAATTTGAAAGAATGTATGTGCAGTAAGCTACATTTGGAAAAAAAATGAGATTAATCAATTTGGTAACTCATTAAATGGATTTTGATATAGTTTAAGTATGAAATACCAGGAAGTCATTAAAATGATGATATTAACTTACATTTACAAATATAGAAATTACATATGATATATTATTGCTTAAGATAAGCATATTATGGGGCGCCTGGGTGGCTCAGTGGGTTAAAGCCTCTGCCTTCAGCTCAGGTCATGATCTCAGGGTCCTGGGATGGAGCCCCACATTGGCTCTCCGCTCAGCAGGAGGCCCACTTCCCCCTCTCTCTCTCTGCCTGCCTCTCTGCCTACTTGTGATTTCTCTCTCTCTGTCAAATAAATAAATAAATAAAATCTTTAAAAAAAGAAAAAGATAAGCATATTACAAAACAGCATGGTGGCATTTTTGTTATGGATAAGTTTGTATTTATATACAAAAAATCTATAAAATCAAAGGATAAAGATTTTATTTATTTACTTGAGAGAAAAAGCACAAGCAGGGCATGTGGCAGAGGGTGATGGAGAAGCAGGCTCCCCTGTGGCGCTGGATCCTAGGACCCTGGGATCATGACCTGAGCCTAAGGCAGATGTTTAACCAGCTGAACTATCCAAGCACCCCAGTTTCTGGTATTTTTAAACAGCTTCATATAATTAATTTCTTCTTACAGTTAACATTTTATTCTAAAGAAATGACCTTTTACTTTGATAAATAGAACTTACAATTTTAATTATTTTTGAATGGAATTTTAAGACAAATAATTTATATAAATTGCTATTCCAAACTACATAATGAATAAGAGTTGCATGAGAACAAAAATACAGTTGGAACTGTATATATATATAGGAACTTTATATATTGATTCCTGGCTTATGGATGAATACAAACAACTTTTGTTTAATTTAAAATTAGTGAGTTATACATAGACACATGAGCAAAACTGGATTTAATTCTCTTAGGGAATAGTTATTTTTGAACTTAGTTTAGTCTTAATAGGCTATAGTAAGAAAAAAGTAAGCTTCAAATTTTAAGTACATTTCCACAATGAGCTCTTTGTAAAGCACTAGGCAGTGGTCTGGAAGATTGAAGAAAAAACATAAAGCAAATAAGACATCTGATATAAACTGAAAAGTGCTTCAGAAGACTGAAAATGTGTTGCTATTTCAGTTTTTGTTTTTTATTTTGGTTGTCAATATGTAACTAGTTAATATGTAAACCACTGTTGCCTTCCTTTATCATTAATGTGACATGTTTGGGAAAGCTAAATGACAGCTACATTTACAATGCAAGGGTCAGAAAAATAAACCAAACCATGAAGCTTGAAAATAGAAATGCATTGTCAAATGGGTGCTTTTGTGAAAATAAGAGTGCCAAAAGGAAGGACGGTTTTTAATAACAATCACTAGTTTTATAGAACTTTACATTTTGTCCAATATAATATATCATTGTGTTTTTATTTCATATCACCTAGTGAAGCAAGTTAGGGAAATATAAGTTAGGGAAAGTACAATTAACTTTATGAGGAACCTGAGGCTCAGAGAATTTAATAACTTCTCTAAATCTCTGATCTACAGTGCCTCATGATTTTCATGCTGGAGGGCCATATTTGATCACTTCATATAAGTATTTAATACACTGTAAGTCATTTTGAAATAACATATTGACTTAGAAAATATGAGATAATTAATAAAATTTAGTGGACACATTCCTGACATTAATGGTTTGTACCCAATTAGATACTGTCAGTACACCTATTTATCTTTAAAAAATGCAGTTCAAAGTGTGCCCTACCCACATTAAGAGTGTATTTTTTGTCATGAGCTATTGAATATTCTACAGGGATAAGTAATCCTTTTTCATTAATATCTATAACTATCAGAAGAATAACAATAATAATCACAATATGTTTTTGTCAATATAATGCATTATTGATTAATCTCATTAGTATGTCATTATTGTTAGTAGTACTTTCCACATATAATTTAAATCAATGTGTATCTAAAAGATTGATTCAGTCTCTGGGAACTTAGATTTTTAGTTGTAAGCAACTTAGGAAAACTTAACATCCAGAATCTAAACTTTTGAACTATATCTAGATATACTGAGGATCTAAACAAATAAACACATATGAATAAATATAATGTTCCTTCTTGGTGTCAGAGAAGCTGTTTCTGACCAATGATTGAACATTTAAAATAAAAATAAAATCCCAATGACCATTTAAAATAGAAATGAAATTATAAAGATAAAAACACTATCCTAAGGAAGATAAAAATGTCTTGTAATATCTTTAAAAGATAAGACCGCTCTAACACATTGACAAGTATGACAGAAAACAGCCATGGCAAGAAAAAATACACAAAAAGAAGAACAATAGTGACAGCCTTATTGATGGCAAAGGTGTTTGTTTAGCTGCTTGTAGAGAATAGACATATGCCTCACAGCAAAGGAGAATGTCATGGGTAGGTGAAATTTACAAGAAATTTGACCAACCTCTCCTCTAGTGAATAAAGAGCATCCTGATATTAGTACACTAAAGTTGTGTATGATACAGAAATCTACAGTGTGAGAAAGGTGATTTATGGTAAATAAAACCATTAAGTATATTTTCCACCTTGTGTCATACTCTCTACAACTAACTGCATTATTAACCTAAGTGTACTCTAATGTGTTTTACATAGTGCATAGTGGTTATTTAGCCTCTTCTACTTTCACTTTTCTTGCTCTCCTAAGCAATTTATTTCAAACCTTTATTCTTGCCTCTGTAAAAGAGAGTTTATGTACTCTTTCCTCAAGAATATAAAATGGTAGGAAAGATAGATATATCCAACTAGCTATAATGTAATGAGTTTAAACATCATCGTCCTTATATGTTTTATGGAAGATTTTACTTTTATTTGAGGCATTTAGGTAAGACTAGCATTTGCTGTGGACCTTGAGTGACAAGTGGAATGTCGATCAAGGTAAGAAAGAAGAGTAAGAGTAAGAGCAGAAAACTTCCATGAAGATGGAGGATTGGACATGAGCCATAAAAATATATTAGGGTCACAGTAGTTCAGGAGAGTGCAGAAAGGTAAGAAGAGATATATGTCATCTGTGTAGTGGTGGAATCTGAAATGCATAAATGTTGACTTGTATAAGAGTGTAAAGAGAGGGTGAATTGACAGATGAAATTGGAATTGTAATTGGGGGAAATATTTGCATGAAAGGCTAAGGATTTTGGACTTTATCCTTTAAGAAATTAGAAGCCATACTTCTCCTTCAGAGGAATGACAAAAATAAGATAACTTTTATTGAGAGATATGAGTTGCATTTTGGAAAAGACTAAGTATTCACAGTCCTTCCACATATAAATGAATGTCATTTCTTTTCCATCTATTCTGTTTAAGTGCAATGGTTTTGAATGATATAATGATATTCATTCAATTTTATTCAAGTAGCATCAATATTTAAATTATCTTTAATTTACATGAATGGTTAAACAGGAATGTTTTAGTTGAATTAAAAACTTGCAATAACTTCAGGGGAAATGCTTTTGTTCCTTTGAAAAATATCTACTGGTTAAATAAATGTATCCAACTGTGAAAATAATGTGATAAAAATATCTCAATATACATTAGAGTTCATTGGTTTTGAAAAATAATTGGTTTTAGATAAAAAGCTATTAGAATTAGTAAAAATGCCTAATTTAGAATAAAATTTGTTCATTTCATGCAATTACTTTGGTTATAGTGGAATGTGCTGTGATGAAAACAGCAATATGATTTGGATGACAATAAATAATGCTTCTGCTTTAGGAAAACTGAAATGGATTCGATTCATGAACTTAATGGATCAGTAATTTAAATAAGTATCCATGATAGGAAGAATAGTCAAATAAGTGTTTTTTTTTTTAAGTAAAAACATGCTAAATATAATACTACCACAGTGTTGTCTAGTATTATATAAGTTTAAAATGTTTTCATAGGCTTTACTTCACTTGATCCCTCGAGTAATCCCACAAGACAGAAAAAGCAAGTACTGAAATGTATTGCTATTTTAATGACTTGCCCTGGGTTTTAGGTCTGGAATTATAGTTTGCTGTGTTTTTTTTTTTTTTTTCCTTCATGCCTTCTTTACTGAGACTGAGCCATTCTTACACATTTTTCCTAAAAATATTTAAGTCATTTTTTTTTGCCAATGTTTTCAAAAACTCAGTCAAGTGAGTAAATATGATTGGCTCGTCAGATATTTCTCAATGTCATAATGCTTGACTAGGCTGTGAATTTAAACGTAAGCTTATTATTTGACTGACTTTAGTTTCCTTTCTGTTGCACTTTTTAGGTAATGATTTTAAGATGATTTCAAAGGCATTGCCATTTTTAATTTAAGACTTTAAGAGGAATGCCCTCTGGTTATTGTAAGATTTATAAAACCACAACTATATTTCTGTGTATATGTTTGCAGTGCTACATTTCATTACTTATCACTATGTCCTGTGCTTATTTGCAAGTAGAATGAATGTATTTAAAAATATGTATTCTTCAAAGAACCTCTATTCTTTGATTTTCTGATAATTCAGAAAATTGATTCAGAGAAATGCATAGAGGAAACCACTGGTATATCACCTCATCCAAATATTGCCTTCTGTGTTTTAATCCACTATTTGTAGCACATTCATACTAACAGTTATTTGTCTTAGTGTAGAATAAAAATGTGTCAAAATCATTGATCATGAGAGAATGTGGGAACAAATTGAAATGGACTTGGAGATTATATATGCTCTACCAGAAAATAAAAAAAGGGAAAAAACACAAATGACTATAAAATAACTATAATATCACTAATCTAACACATGAAAATAATCTCTAAAATGTAAAAATTTATGTATCTATACACTATTACATTGATTTTATTGTGGCCAAGATCATAGGTTGTTTTGTTTTTTCCTAGGATATTTGCATAGTTTTGAACTCAAGTTAACTATTGCATAACATAGATAATATTTCATAATGTCTAGGTATTTATATAGAGATAATACATTTCTTAATATTTAAAGTTGATAAATGCTCTTTACTCCAAATAAATCAATACTAGGATACCTAACCAAAACCTTAGCTTACATCTATTTTTGAAAACAGAAATCAGTATCAATATAATTAATATAAGAAATTAAAATCAAAAGGACATTTATTATTTTCAAGAATAGTATTTACTAAATCTTAGTAATAAGAATTATGTACTTTTAGATATTAATTTCTTTCCTACATAAGAAAGCCAATTTATAATTTAATTTGGATGATATCTTTCTCTTAGGGTGAAACCTGTATACGCTGAAAGAAAAAGGTCAGTCTGTATATTGAGAAGAGCAATAAGGAAAGGGAGGAGATAAGATCTTAAAAATCACTCTAATGTTAAACTAAAAGACAACAATTTCTGGGGAATTATACTCATGACATATTTTCCTGAATGAATAAAAATGTACATTTAAAGATAGAGTAAATTTGATGTATCTTAATTCTGTTAGAAAATGAACAATTCTATGTTCCTCATTTACCCTTTTTAGTACTTGAGGGGAAAATAAAGGGCTCCTCCTCCAAATAATTGATTTAGTACCATCGATGAGCCCAGAACTAACACACTCATCATTTATGGCTTCAATGATATCAAGACTGTTAGATTTTGTTATCAAAAAATATTTACTGACTCATTTTATTAATGAATGTTTTGGGTGATAAACTAGATTGTAACAAATGGATTTCCATCACACCTGTGGTATTATCCTTAAAGAAGCAGGTATTAACCTTGGAGAGTGACATATTTGACAAAGTAGTCCTTGTAAGGCAATATAATCAGAGCAGTACAGGTTGGATTATCTGCTTTATTTCCTTGAGGTAACCAGAATTTCCCACTTAGAGAGCACTAGAGGCCTAAATAACTGAAGACTTTATGATAGGCTCACCGACACCGCAGGGGACAGTCAGAGGAAAAGGGAAAAAAAACCCGCACTCTGCTATGACATTTTCTTAGTTCAGCTTTATGGCAAAATAATTGCTAGCAAATGCTGTTCTTCTCTGAAGAAAGAAAGTTATAGTTCCGGATTGATTAAAGGAAAATATTAATTGTCTGATCCATGTATTCTATATAAATACAGTAACATGTCAATTTCTTTTAATCTTTTAGACCCATTTTTCTTTCAGTTACTTTATTCCATACCCCATATTCATAGCATGCTTAAGTTTCTCATGTCTTTACTAGAAATTGTTTTTCAGGGACTTAAAGGTTTCCACAAGAGATACCATTAGGTTTCACACTAGTCACCAACTTGATTTTTTTCTGCTTCTCAGCTGTCTTTAGTTTCACAGTCCAGAGACCATCTGTCTAGACAGGTGTTATCTCGCTGGTATCTAAAAGTAGAAACTGAACATCATTATTTTTGAAATCTATTTAGAAACTGCAACTCTAGTGATAACACAGTACTGGTCTAAACTGTGCACTGTTACAAATCTCTTCTTTAGAACAGATGGACTGCAAAATGGCTTATTTTGAATGCACCAGCTGTGAACCTAAGTAATATACAGGAACTGTGGGTGCCACTTTACATTGCACAGGAGAATCAGGAAAGTTAATAGGTATGTAATATCAAAAGTTTTTGCACTAAGACATTTATTTAGTAAATTAAATTTTTAAAAAGTCTACAGTGTACAATGCAAAGAAAAACAAAGAAAGGAATCCCCTGTCTTATAGCTATCACTATAAAGTAAATTCTGCTGAAAAGTGTTTTGAACCCTATAAATTTATGGGCCTTGACTATACTCCATCACTTTTAGCCTGAAAGACATAATTTTCTTTATTCCAAATTTAAAATGCTTGGTACTAGTGATTTATGAGTATTTTATTGTATAACACTAAGGAACTTATTTTTTTTAGGAACTTATTTTTATTAATGTAAATAAAGATAGTATTATAAAAGAATATTTAATTCCATCACAGAGTCACACTCTTCGTTCCCATCATGATCCTTACAACACACACACACATACACACGCACACTTTTACAGAATCACTCACAGTATTAGAGACACAATTTTTCAGTCGTTACATGTATGCAGTTGGTATCTTGTTGAATGCCCAGGTCTACTAATTCTTAGCTGTATTACCTTGGAAAAGTTATTTAATATTTTAATGCCCTAGTGTTAGTTATTTTCCTATGTGAAATAGGGATAATAATCCCTACATGCTAAAGTTGATGTGAAGATAAATGACAAGATGCATATAAATCACTTAGAAACAACCTAATATAATAGGCAGACAATGAGCATTTTCCAGTTAGCATTATTGTTATTATTTCTGTGTTCTGAGTACATTAATATGTTTTGTCACATATCACCTGTCCTCAAAATCTATTTTCCTGAAGGAAAAATAGGTATCAAGTTTGGACAAGTTAAGCTGAAGTTGTATTCTATTATTTCATCATTAAATGTCATTTATTTTGCTATCTTGGGAAATTAAACCAATTTTTTATGAAAGAGTATATATCTTGAGTTAAAACAATCAAATTACATTAGATGTTTGGGAACAAAAGTTTATAAATTAATGAGAAAACCAAAGAAGTATTTTTTCTGGTTTGTTTATGACCTGTAAGCAATATGTTTACAGAGAGGAAATGACCTAACCTGTATCCCTACCTAAATATTTTTCTGTGTGTGGTTTGAAAGCCTTTTCTTTAACTTTTTGTTCTCTTTTGTCTCCCATCTCATCCTTCTTCCTTCCCCGATTCATCCTCCTCTTTCTCCTTCTTCTCTCCTCTTCTTCCCCCTCCTCCTTCTAATTTTTCATGCCAGGTGTGCTTGCAAAGAAAACTATAGTTAAGAAATAGTATAAAGTGAGTTCCAGAGTGGTAAGAGACACCAAGGTAAAGATGCAAATAGATGATGTCATAGCAATCTCCCTGTACTTTTTGATCTACCCTAAAGATTAAATAGATTACAGTAGATTTTTGGAGCTAGGAGTTTATGCAAACCATAAATGCTAAATATATTTGATTTCTTGACTTTCTTTTATCCAGCACCTATATTACAAATTGTCATGCTTAATTACAAATAATGAAATTGTAAATGTATTAATTGGGTATATTTTAGGATGGCATTTGGATGGCATCTATTATTTATTATTAGTTATTTATTGTTAAGCTTTAACATAATCTTAGAAGCCAAAACAAATAAAAGAGAAAATAAACTTCATCTCTTGGGCTCAAATCTAAATTAGATGAGGGAAAAATGTAAAATACTTTGAACAAAGATTATTTCTCCACCACATGTGATAAACCGTCAGAAAAATTGGATCAAATCAAACTTAAGGCAAGGGGAAAAATGACACAAAAATCTCACTTATGTATAAATATATCACACAGATACATAAAGGATAACCTAAATAACACACAAAATAACATAAAATAAAAAAAGTGTGCTTAGAGATCTAGGAATGTAAAACTGGCTCTAACATAAACTGGGTCACTCTAGAATGCACTAAAATGTATTTCTTGATAATATTTGCAAAATAAATAAAAACTAATATGATGTACTTCTGCATTGCTGCTGAAAAAATAAACTTGTTTATTAATACTTCTCTATAGGAATAGATAGCAGAACATATGCCTCTACTAGCACAGTACTGCCTGGTAGGGGACACTCAGTAAATGCTCATTCCCCTTCTACCTCTATGCCATGGTGTTGTTTGCCATTTTAATCTTTACATCCTCTTCCTTAGGTCAGAATATTTTGACTATTTTAATCCTTCTAACTGTTTCTTAGAATCATCTTCACATTCATCCAGGATATCTTATGTGACTATTAACAAGATTTCTTTCATCATCTCAATTTAGAATGATTTTCATATCATAGGCTAATAGAAAAATGAAGGAATTGTGCATTAATATGAATTTCCTAATCTAGCAAGTTGAGTTGTTCCCCAAAAAGTTTTATCCAAGTCTTAACCTCTGGGCCTGTGAATGGGACCATGTATGGAAAAAAGTCTTTGTAGTTGTAGTTAGATGAAAGATCTTGAAATGAGATCATTCTGCATAAAATGAATGGGCCCTAAATCCAATGTCATAAATCATTATAAAAAGAGAACATGCAGTCAGAAGAGGAGACATATAGGTAAGGAACCATGTGAAGACGGAGGCAGAAGCTAGAATCATGCCAAGACTTAGCCGCATGCCAAAGAATGCATGGAGATACCAGAAGCTGAAAGAGCCAAAGAATTCTCCCCTAAAACCCTAAAAAGACTGATATTTGATGACATCTTAATTTTGGTCTTCTGACCTCCAGAATGGTCAGAAAATATAGCTTTGTTGTTATTTGTGGTTATTTGTTTTGGCAGCCCTCAGAAGCCAATACATGAAATTTGATCTCTACATGCACAGAATGAAATGTTCAAAATGAATGTTACAGTAAATGTGGAAGGAAGAAATATATAAATAAAATATAACTTTATAAGTTTATAATTCATAAATTGCTCACTAACCTTGGGTTTCTCAGGAGAGGCACTATGATAATCGGGGGGATAGTTCTTTGTTGTGGGGAGCTGTTTTGTGCATTTGGGGATGTTTAGCAGTATCCCTGCCTTTATGTATGGTAGCAGTGCCTTCTGGAGCAACGATGACCAAAAATTTTTCCAGAAGATCAGGACTAGGGTAAGATCAATGAGGCACACACCACGGGCACAGCATGTAAGGAGGTGCCAAATGCTAAGTAATCAGTACAAAGGGTACTTAATGTGATATTTTAAGCAATAAAAGTTAAAGCAAAAAATTAATGATAGAATACCAAAATTTTTAAGACAGAAGTAGTACCGTTACTAAATATGCCCTGGTTGGGGGGAGGAGGGAAATTGACCTCTGATAAGAACTACTGCACAAACCTAAGCTATTTTGACAGTGACAGTGACAGTGCTATTTTGATGATGATTTGATCTGTTCATCCTTCTTACTAGTCTCACATTATTAGGAGGAGAGGTGAAGCATTTCTGGGTCTGGAAGTAGCAGATCTGCACACGCTTAGTATGTTTCCTTAGATGTAGGTTAAGTTCTCAGCTTTCTTCTCTGTAGATTAGATTAGTGAGTATACTTGTCTATAAAATTTATGAAAATGTCTCACATAATTTTTTGTAAAGTGTGTAGCACAGTATTTGAAAAGTGCTCAGATGGTGGTAGCCATAATCATCAAAGAATAACAAATACTATAAAAGACCTTCATTCTCTAGTTTTAGAAAAGCTTTATTTAACTTTAAGAAACACTTGTGCGAAGACCATGGTGTGTCCCAGACATATCAAGTGTACTAGGTTCTGTTAACTACTGTAAATGTTATTCATACCATTGTATTTATGCCACCTAAATAAATATCACAGAATTTTAAATTCAGAACCAACCCCACAGCATGATATCCTTACAGATACTTAATAGCATCTAATTATGCAACAACTCTTAAGTGGTCTCTGAGCAGAATTTGTGATTAATCTTAAATTATTTTTAAACTCTACTCCCATACTTCAAACATGACAGAGACAATAGCATCATTTTTCTGCTGTTTTCTGCTGAAATGGCTGCAGTAAATTGAAAGGTCCTAGTAAGAGAAAAAAGGAAGTGAGTTTAGAATTTGAGAAATTATACATTGTAATTTATACATATACATTAGCATATATTATAAAATTATGAATATATAGGCTAATTTATTACATACCCCATTAATAGTAAATATACTACACACATTAAAATTATAGAAAGTATTAGATAAAATGTAGGGCCTATAATTAATTTATGAATAGTGAAGTTTAGATATTACAATAACAAATTTAGATATCATTTATATAGAATATTAAAGATTAGTTTATGACATAGATACATACTCAAACACCACATTAAGTAAATGGATTAACATAATAAAAAATTAAATAGATGACTTAAGCTTATAATGTTTCTACTTTCAAATTATTTGGTTGTAATCCATATAACTGTTGAAAGCATTGACTTAGAGAAATTGACATAGAGAAATTTGTTCTTATGCACTTTTCTTTTTTACCTGAAAACAAAACATATAACACCCTTGAGATCATAACATCATCTTTACTGTAAAGAGGTCTCTGAAAATGTCGGCTAAAAAATAAAATGCATAAAAATTTTTCAGTGAAGAGAAAATAGACACATTATTATATGCATCTTTTTTACATAAGCAATGCAAGATATATCTTACAAGATCAAAAGTCACTGAGAAAAGGATGCAGAGCAGAACTGAAAAACACAACTGGAGAACAAAATATCACCTTAGGAGTATCTATCCAAAATGCTATCTTATTGAACAAGTGATAGCTATAAGTGTTTCCCATTTTTATCGTCCATGCCCTTCTCATAACTCATAAAACTATATAGATTTTTCATTAGGAATCCTGGAAAATTATGCTCTTAGCATATTGAACAATAATAAAAGCGAAATATGTTACAATCATTTTAACAGAACTGACATTGGTACCAAAAAATAATGGAACATGCATACATACACAAGTGGCTCCTTATTAAAGTGTATGTATAATCTGAACAGATTTAGATAATATTAATCTCAAAATTACATGTTGTGTTTTTTTTCAACCATGTTTTGAGGATATTTAACTTTCTTTCCCTTGAAAATGTGTAAGAACACTCTAATGTTCATGGTTTTGCCCTTTAAAATTCTATATTCCATCTTAGTTTTAGTTAGTCTTTATGTAGTCAATATATAATTATGTTTAGCTATTTCTTTATATCAAAAAGATTTTAAGGAACTTAATTGTGAATTCCCATCAGATATATTATATGAACTAAAGACACACTAATAGTTGTGATCAAGTTAAAGTCTACATTGCAGAAAGATTTAAGGTAAGATGGGTTTTGAAATACATCATTACCATGAGTTTTATCTGAAGAAAAAGGAATTAGTTATTTTACAGGATTGGAGTGTGCATTGCTTGCTGTTTATATTCCTTTTTGGTTAAGTTCAATTCTCTTATGAGTTAAAATAGTGAAGGTAATTCCTCTGTTGTGGTTTGTAGTAGAATACCTTGAAGGAAGGGTAGCTTCAAAGAAGATTAAGGCAGAATGGATTATTTCTATGAAAAAAGTGTGTTATACAAGTTTACCCTTCACCAAAAAGCAGACTGATTCTAAAAGTACTATAATGCTAAAAGTGCACTTTGAAAACCTAAGTTGATTTAGATGTGATTCAGGTCCTAAAGCATTGGCCGTAGGATAAAATATGATGCTGGCACAACTACAATATGCTGTCTCCTCTCCTCGGTTATTTTATTAGACACATATTTCCTACACATAGGAAAGCATACAATTATGAAAGGTAAGTATTCTTAAGATTGAACATTTGTGTCTGCAACATAATTGAGATCCAAAAGGAGTTACTGGAAATGTGGTAAATACTATTTCCTTGTATTTAATGCATAGCCCATGATGTGCATGTTCTATTACAAACAAGTGCCTCCTAATCATATAAACGCAAAATCTAAAATTCCTAAATATAAAATTACCAATTTGAAGATGTTTATTATTTGTACTTATTTTATTTTTTATGAACAAAAAAAAAGATTTGATGTAACTAAAACTTTGGCATGGATCTTTGAGTTACTATTTATTTTTTTCATCATTAATTCACCATTAACCTTTAATATAGAGAAGGAAAGACTTAAATATTCAGATTTTATGTTGAATTAATGGGAATTGGAAGTTGTGATAAGAAAATTAACTCATTCAATATCTGCATTACTTCTATAGCTTTGTACTTCAATATGAATATACATATTTTGTTATAGTAGTGAAATTATCTTCAAGATTCTGACAACTAATAAGTAAATGCAGTTAAATAAAAAAGAAATACTTCAATTATCAATATCATCATTATCCCAAACATTTATTAACCATCTCACTACAAATAATGGCCATGTATGTGTGTGTATATATGTATGTACACATATTATATAGACTTTTTCTTTTAATAAAAGCTCTGTGTATATGTATGTATGCATATATGTCTATTTACATATTAATAACCCAATGTGTTTTATACTCCTGGAAACACAAGGATAATGTAATTTTTGGTAATTTCATATATCTTATCTGAAACTATTTTTAGTTACTTATTTCTAATTTGTATATAACTCTGTAATTTACACACTATGTCTTTGCACAGGTTCTTATGTGGTGCTCACTATATCCCTGTGGGATAGATAATGTTTATTTATTTACAAAAAAAGAAACTGAAAATGAAGGTACATATGAGACTTTACAAGGTCACACACAAAGAGAGATTCGGAATTTGCAAGTGCCTCTTTATGCCAGATATACCATTATACCCATGCATCCCATTCCATCGCTCTTGTTTTTAAAATAAGCAAAATGTGTCTGAAGAACACCAAGTGATTACAGATAGTAGTAGATCACGTTAGAAGCAGAGGTAATAGAACCATCAACATTTGAATTATCAGTTTACTTCCAAGCTGCTGCTGGATATTGCTTCCCCAGACATAATGGCTTCCAGTAAAACATAGTCTGCATTGCTTATATGTAACAGAAATAAAAACAGTCATAAACAATTCCTTTTTCCTTTAGTTATAGCAAGCCCCTTATATAAATGTGAACACATACAATTACATCAAATAATGACTACTATTCTCATATAATAAATCAGCATTTTATTCTATTAATTTTTAGAATCTTTCATAAGCTGACCTATCTAAATGAATCCTAATAATATTTATTGTCATAAGTGTTAGATATGTAATAATGAAAAAAATAATAATCAGGTGGCTGTCCTCTCAGAGTTAATTGCCTCATGAACAGAAGCAAGTAAATAAACATTTAAATAGATCAGAAAATGTATACTATGGTAGGAATAGTATCCCATAGCGTAAGATGCAAACTTGGAGAAGGGACACTTCACCCGGAATTGGGAGAGTCTTTCCCGACTTTCTCAAGGAAGTAAACTTCCAATTAAAACCTAAATAGTGCAGTATCCATACAAGATGAATGAGCTGTCAAGGAGAAGGGAAAGGAAGACTTGAATGCTGATAATGAAGGAATAGCAGCTCGATGGATGGTTAAGCTCTTTTCATAATTTGTCTATCGTTGATAAATAATGCTGCTATAAACATTGCCGTGTATGTGTCCCTTTGAATTGGTATCTGTGTATCCTTTGGGTACAGATGAATGGATAAAGAAGATGAGATATATCTATATCCATATTTATATCTATCTATCTATTTATATATAATATTACTCAGCCATAAAAAATAATGAAATCTTACTGTTTGTAACAATGTGGATAGAAATAGAATGTATTATGCTAAGTGAAATAAGTCAGTCAGAGAAAGATGAATACCATTTGATTTCACCGAAATGTGGAATTTAAGAAACAAAATGGATGAACATAGGGGAGGGTGAAAAAAAAGAGAAGGAAGCAAAACATCAAAGAGACTCAATTATAGGGAACAAACTGACGTTTGCTATAGAAGGATGGGCTAGATAGGTGATGGGTAGTAAGGAGGACATTTGTGATGAGTACTGAGTCTTATATGTAAGTGATGAATCACTAAATTCTACTCCTGAAACTAATATACCACTATATGTTAACTAACTAGATTTAAATGAACACTTGAAATATAAAAAAAGAAGGAATAGCAAGTGTAAAAGCAAGAAAGTATATAATTTTGATTTGAAAACATTGCTAAATGGTTGGATTATGGACTAGGGAGTGGTAAAGACCAGTAATAAGAAGAGAGGTCTGATTATGGACTTAGTGTGGAATAGCTCAATTTTCCAAAACATAGGTGTGACATTAAGTAATGATTCCCTTTGGAAATATTAAAAGCAGTGTTGGCTTTGAAGTACAAATAGCTGTAAGAACCTAACAATACTGTAATACCTTTGCTATTATTAGACTATAATGTTTCAAAAATAGTCTGTAATTTAACATGTTACACTACCTTTAACAGCAAAAATGCTATAAAAGAAAAAAATCCCTTTCGTCCTTCAGTCACTCATTAGCAGTGAATTAGCATAAGAGCTTTGATAAAGGGTGGGTAGTCAATATTTCCCATTATTGAAGAATTTTTGCCTCCTGGTGTTAATTGGTTCTAATCACTCTAATCGTCAAACTCTAACCTATTTTAAAATATTTAGAAATATTTTAGAAATGGAAATCAGGAAAAAATAAAATGATGTAAAACAGAGTTTCCAGGTGATCTATGATGGACATATAGTGTGACCAAGAAATCAATCTTTATTTCCTTTTTTTTTTATTAAGTCACTGAGATTTTAATTTGTAATTGCAAAATAGTTTAGGTCATACTGACCAACAGAAATATTTTCAGGAAACTGTCTCTTTGTCTAGTTTTCATAAGTAGTATTAATGAAATTAAAGAATGTGCCTATCCAGAGCTAGTTACATAATTTTCAGGGCCCAGGTCAAAATGAAAAATGAGAGCACCCTTATTAAAATATTATTAAGAATTTCAAGATGGTAAGAGTGACTATTGCAGCAAGCACGGTGTCCTGATCACGTGGCCCTATGCAATTGCATAGGTTGGACACACACCAAGTCTTCCCCGGGTATATCAGATATACAAGTCTGTTATCTATATTATAGATGAGTGAAAACGTGTTTTGTGTGTATATTTATGGGAGCAGTATAAGTGTAGGAGCTGATTGACCAAAAATCTTGAAAAGCGGAAAATTCCTGACATAATTTTTATCTCTTTGAAAAAAGAACATTTTGAAAGATGTTCTCCCATTTTCCCACAACATATGTGGTGATATTATCTGCTAAACGTTTTCTTTCTCTTGAGATGATATTGGCATTTTGGAGTTGAGGAATATAGAAAGTTGGGAAGAGTCACTGGGGTATACAATAGTGAGCTGAAATTCAGTAATGCAGTCAAAATCTTCTTCTGGCAGATGTATATATCAGGAATCTATATTTTGAATCATGGTCTCTTTTAAAACATTAGATTATAATTATTTGGTATATTTATAAAATATTCATATTAGTGCTCATAAAATTCATGAGGTGTAAGATATATATAGTTTTAGATAAAATAGGACAAGTGCCATGGTCTACTGAGCTTTTAATTACTATGAATCCCTTTACTGTATTCAATGAAAATTTTGTGAGTTCCTTGTGTGTCCAGATTAATAAAACTTACTCTTGTTTCTTACAGCACTTGAATTAGCATGACCCTAGGCCTTCATTAGACAATCATGTACAAAAAATCTTTATCAGCAAAAATAGTTGTTCAGTTCACTGGGCTTTACTTTGCAGTTTACTTTGCTTGCTATTTATATTTCTGACAAGGAAATTCCTTATCTCAACTTTATTTAATTAAAATTATTTTCTAGGGACACCTGGGTGGCTCAGTTGGTTAAGCAGCTGCCTTCGGCTCAGGTCATGATCTCAGGATCCTGGGATCAAGTCCCACATCAGGCTCCTTGCTAAGCAAGGAACCTGCTTCTCCGTCTGCCTCTGCCTGTCTCTTCGCCTGCTTGTGATCTCTCTCTCTGTCAAATAAATAAATAAAATCTTAAAAAAAAAAAAAATTTTTTAAAAATTAAAAAAAAATTAAAAAATAAAATAAAATCTTTAAAAAATAAAATAAAATTATTTTCTAATAATATAGATTAATAGTCTACCTAAAAATTACTTACAGTAAAATATAAAATATTTTAAAAGCACAGCCTGTAATTAATGTTGAACAAAATAAAAAAGACCTATGTTACAACAAAGATTTCAGCATCACACTGAATTTCATGCTGTTCCTTTGAGTCATTGCAATATATAAATTAGCTTATTTAAATCAAATATCTATTAAATATCTATTAGATACAGCATCTCTAATGCGTTATAGCTTTTAACCAAAAATGAACAAATAAATAAACTTCTTAACCTCAAGAAGTTTGTGTCATAATCTGAACTGTTTTTCATAGGAAATGAACTGATTTGCCATAAATAGAAATAGCAAGACATTAACCTCAAAAGTCATAATTCTAATTGAAAGTGTCAAGAGATGAATTTATGAAAATAAAATAAATAAGAATTTTCTATTATAGAAAGAAATAACAAAGCTTGAGTGCACAGGCTTCATTTGTTAGCAGAATCATTGACTGAAAGTTATTTATGGAGATAATGCATTTGCCACTTGTTTGAAAGCCTTAAAATCCATGAATGATGTTAAATTTTGAGGGAAATGGTTAACGAATTTATATTTAAGTGCAATTGAGAGATCTAAACCAAGAGCCAATTTCAATATTGTAAAAACAATATTGATGATACAGCACTGAATTGTGCTAGCTTTTTTTTGTAATGCTAAATTAAAGAAGTGCCTTACTGGGACATCTGGGTGGTTCAGTTGGTTAAGCAACTGACACTTGATTTTGGCTCAGGTCATGATCTCAGTGTCCTGAGATGGCTGACTTTTCCCTGGGCTTGGCACCTGCTTAAGATTCTCTGTCTCCCTCTCGCTCTGCCTCTCCCCCTCACTCATGAGCACACATGCACACTCTCTCCTTCTCAAATAAATAAATAAAATTTAGAAAAAAGAAACAAGAAAAATCTTAAACAATCAAGCTTTAAAAAGCGCCCTACCAATGTTCAGCAGATGGTTCCCATTCCCAAAATTCTGTCTACTAACATTGATTTCCAAGTTCGGTATAAGAAACTTCTGTGCTGGCTGTGCATTCTCTTTGCTATTCATTTTCCATTCATTCCCTTTGCAGTTTGAAATGAATTTCAGTAGACTTTACAATGATGTGAGGTTTACAAATAGCATTCATATATCTTTCGTAAATGCCAATGTTAAAATCAAATCTCAAATTTGCCTTGATGATATAACAGGCAGCCATACTAGTAGATGTTCTCACATACACCTACAAAAATTTGTATTAACTAAAATATAATCTGTTACTTTTCATAATATACATAGCATATAGAAACAACATGTCTTCAATCCTATAAAACCATACACTTTGTTCTTTACCCTTTATCTTCCCAGCTAGTTCAGTGCTAATTTATTTTAATATCACCTTATGTAGAAGCTCTCTGTTTAAATTTAATTTACTGGCCTTTCATTAGTCCCTTTTCTTTGTCCTAGAGATAGAGTGCCATAGTAGTGGAGAAAACTCTTATATCATTGAAAGTATTACATTATGACACTAAGAAACTTTTGGGAATGCCTAGAATTTTCTTCTATTTTTAAAACAAGTTACTTCATTGATACAGTGTATATATAAAGAAACATATATTTCTTTATAAGATATCAAAGACTGATTTGGTTAGTTATAAGATATTTAACACAATAAAGTTTTAAATCCATGGCATAGAAATACCATTGTTAAACCTAAAATATTTAAGAAAAAATAAACAAATATGCATTGAAGCCATCTCCATTAACTCTCTCCTCTTTTTAAAATAAGAGGATAATAAGTTTATAAATAATAAGTTTATTTATAAAATAAACTATATCTTACATATAGTAGTCAAACATATACTTATTGTTTGAGTAGCATCAGAACTATCCAAGTTTATTTCTAGTGTGCATTCATCTGTCAAGCCATCTCTGAGTGTTGTACATATATACAGGTCCTTGTACGGGAGGTTGTCATGAGAAGATGTATGGCATAGTGATTATCAAACAGACTGGGATTAGATCTTAGCTCTCCCTGCAAATAATAAACTGTGTAACTTTTTGCAAAAGATTTTAAATTAATTAAACTTCCATTTCTTTATCGGTTAATGGGCATAAAAGTAATCACCTTAACATCTCTTACAGGACAATTGAAAGTAAATATAATGAAACATATAAATGTGTTAGTTTAGAATAATGTCTTGTGTAAAGTATTTTTATTATCTTATAGAGCTAAAATATAAATTAGAAAACAGGGTTGACATCAAAGAGAGTATTGTTCTTAAAAAAGACAAAACACCAGCACATAAATACCAATCCACAGAGTAAAATGTGGGAAGCAAAGAAAGAAAGGAGAAAGATCTAGTATTTAAGGACTCGGGAAAATAAATGAACTAACAATTGTTTAAAATTAAGAAAAGATTTTGGAATGAAATGCCATTTTAAATAGGCTTAGATATCTATGAAAGAGGGGGTTTGATGTAAAAGACTGAAGATAATTTGTTTTGAGAACCAACCACACTGTTCCATATTGAATTTAACATTTTTATACATATAGTCAACCTTCCCTCCAGAAGCATTTACTCATTTTTACTTCAGAATGAGTCTGCTATCATTACTGAACCCTTCACAATACAAAGACAATGATATTGTAAATATTTCCATATTTTATTTCCATTCAATTTTCTTTGATTGCTAGAAAAGCTGAAATTTTTCATCTATTCATTAACCATTCGTGTTTCCTCTTTAGTGAATTTACTAGTTGTGGTTTGTGTCTATATTTTAATATACATTTATTTTATATAAAACTAGCTTCCCCACAATTTATATATACATAATATTGTGAAGAATATATTAACAGTGGGGGTAAACACTTGAAATTCTCTTTAAATTCAATCCTTTTTGGTCCCAGCACTAACTTTTCATTTGGATCTATTTGCACAGACGATGGTATTTATTACATGGTATAGTGGGGAATGGGAAGACTTAAACATTTAAAAGCTTAGTAAAGAAAGAGGACCCAACAAAAGATACTTAACATAAAATTTTAAGAAAGGTGAAAGGAAAATCAGTAAAGAATGGTATCCTGTAACTCTAGAGAGGATTTTAGTTCAAGAAGAATAATTGGCTCATTAAGCAGATTGCTTCTGAGAGTTTGAGTAAAGCGAACTATTGGGAAAAAAGTTATGTTTATTTTTTCATCACCAAATTAAAATTTGAAAACTTTATATACAGATACAGAAAAATGTACAAATCATAAGTATGCAGTATGATGAAATCTCACAAACTGAACTCACCCATATAATCAACACACAGTTTGAGAAGCTGAACATTGCCATCATTGAGTGATCTCATTTGTACCCCTTCTGGTCACTATCCACCCAAGGATAATCACTATCTTGGTTTCTAATACCATAGATTTGTTTGTCTTGTTATAAACACTTATATGACTGTAATTATACACAATGCATATTTTTGAGTCTAGTTAGATTTATCCAGGATATTGCCAGAAGTGATAGTTTGTTTCTTCTCATTGCTGATTTTTTTTATTGAGTAAATAGATCACAATGTAATTGATGCTTTCTGCTTTCTGCTGATCAATGGTAGTTTCATATGAAAATATGAATAGTGGTGCTCTCTTTATGGAAATATATGTAGATGTTTTTGTTAGTATATAAATAGGAATGGACTGGTGGGTCATTGAGTAGATATATGTTCAGCTTTAGAGGATGTTTAGAAATAGTCTTCTAAATGTAGTTATGCCAAATTATATGCCCAGATCAGCATGTGACAGTATCACTTGTTTCAAATCCTTTCCAGTCATTAGTCAGTATTTTTCAATTATGACATTTTAGTGGATTTGTATTATATCTCATTGTGGTTTCATTTCATATTCTCCTGATTACTAATGAATTTGAAACATTTTTTCATATATTTAGTGAGCATTTGGTTATCTGTGAGTTTCTTTTCCTCTCAATGCTGCTGGCTTAAATTTAGCACTGCTATTAGCTCACATTGGATAGTGATTAAGAAATTTAGATAACATGGGTATGACAGGTTTTGACAGGTTATGCTTTCATGGGTTTACCAGTTATATTCTAAGGATTCTGTTAAAGTTGTGTGTACAACTTCAGCGTTCATCTGAGAATGTATGGAAAGCATTAGAATATCATTTGCTTAAAAGAATAAAGTTGCGGGGCACCTGGGTGGCTCAGTGGGTTAAAGCCTCTGCCTTCAGCTCAGGTCATGATCCCAGGGTTCTGGGATCGAGCCCCACATCGGGATCCCTGCTCAGCGGGGAGCCTGCTTCCCCCTCTCCCTCTTCTCCTGCTTGCGTTCCCTCTCTCGCTGTGTCTTTCTCTGTCAAATAAATAAAAATCTTAAAAAAAAAAAAAAAGAATAAAGTTGCAAGAGAATTCACAAGATAACAATCTCAGAAACACCTCCCAAGTTGAACCTTATAAAAATTATATTTTTTCTAAAACATTTGAAATATAAAACTAAATTAAATTAAATTAAAAATTTGAATAGTAATGCCCCCAAAATAATTCTTAAAATTTTTGGGTCACCAGTATTTAATCTAATTTCCCAACAGTATTGGAAAAATATATGTATCACAACTTAAGTATCTCTTATAACTATTATAGACAAGATTTTGGGCTGAATAAATATACAAATCATCACTTTATATATCAATGGAAATATTTTAGTTAGTTTTTAAAAGTCTTACAATGAATGCTTTTGGTTTTCCGTTATTCTGGTTTTTTTGTTTGTTTGGTTTTTGTTTTTGTTTTTGTTTGTTTGTTTGTTTGTTTTTTGAGAGAGAATGTGTGAGAAGCAGTAGGGGGAGAGATGGAGGGAATGGGAGAGAGAGAATCTGAAGCAGGCTTCTTGGCCAGCACAGAGCCCAATGTGGGGCTCGAGCTCACCACCCTGAGATCATGACCAGAGCTGAAATCAAGACTTGGAGGTTTAACTGACTGAGACACACAGGCATCCTTTGAATGTTTTATACTTTCAGTCCATCAATTCCACCTTTACCAATCATATTGCCAACTAAATAGTCTGTTATCAGTCTTGTGGATAATATGATTAACTATATGCCCTGATGTTGACAAAGACTGTAATAGGAAAAGCTTAGAAATGGAGGAGCTATGGATTCATGGTCCATGTTTGGCAAGTTATTTCAGTAAATCTCAAATATTTGGATTAATTTTGCATACTATTTTTTGAAATAACCTTTATGTCATAGTAAAAATAAAATACAAAACCCCATTGAATATATATGTTCTCTTGTCTCTGATAGAACAAATTGTACAAACCTTTAATCTAAAGATTATACAAGTTTTAGTAAGTGCAATCACAAGGGTTGAAGTAATTCATTGCACATTTGTCTTTATCACAAAATTTGTGTCAGAGACATACATTCACAAAATTTGATCAATTTTCTCCAGATTTTAAAAGACAAAGTTCTGGGTTTATTAATAATTTATAAGAACCACACATTGCACATAGTTTATCAGGGCTGTGAATATGTCCTTTGACATGTATAAAATTAAAAATAATGTTTTTAGTCAAAAACAGCTTTCTTTATTTTTTTTTAAAGATTTTATTTATTTGACAGAGAGAAACACAGGGAGAGAGGGAACACAAGCAGAGGGAATGGTACGGGAGAAGCAGGCTTTCTGCCGAGCAGGGAGCCTGATATGGGGCTCGATCCCAGGACCCTGGGATCATGACCTGAGCTGAAGGCAAACGCTTAATGACTGAGCCACTCAGGTGCCCCTCAAAAACAGTTTTATTAACCAACACAAGTACACAATGAATCACTAATATATTTTCAGTGAAGAGCTTGGACTCAGCTTCAAATAGACCATTATTACTTTTACTTTTCCCCTTAATCATTTTTGAAGTGAATAGGGCATTTCAAAGGTTTTTATTGTCCTTTCATTCACTATATGAGAAAAACATTTAAAATCTGCTATTTGAGAGACCTGGATGGTTCAGTTGGTTAAACAGCCAGCTTTTGATTTTGACTCAGGTCATGATTTCAGCATTGTGAGATCAAGCCTGGCGTCAGTCTCTGTGCTCAGCTGGGAGTCGGCTTCTCTTCCTCCCTCTCACTCTCCCTCTACCCCCCACCTACTCTCACTCTCTTGTTCTAAAATAAATAAATAAATCTTTAAAAAAATAAATACAGACACTGCTATTTACGTGGGTTTGGCCTTTGCCAACAGTAAGATTGCTGGGTTGTTGGAGGAATCTCAGCACCACCCCTCCAGATGAAAGAGCTCACTTAAATGGAGAACTCAAATGGATTTGCTCACACCTCACTGCAAAAGCTCTAGGACAATTTGGAAACATTTTAAAAGGTAAAATGTGTCTTGAACCATTTTATTTATTGCTCTGGGTCAGATGTAGAATGCAAGAGGTGGTCTTCAGTCATACCCTATACTTATTTAAAGCAGTCTCAATATTAACATCCAATCAAATATTTCATACTTCATCTGAGCCACCAACAATCAGACTCCTCTAATTATTCATAGACAAATTAAACAAACAAAATAAAACAAAAATTCAGGCAAGAATTATTTTTAAATGAAGAATGACTTCCTGACATGAATTTTGCATTTCCCTATGTTCTCTTTTCTTCTTCCTACATATCTAATATATTTTCTAGGAAGGGCTGTCTAGGGCTTTTCTGTACCTTGCTTTAGGAACAATTGTCATAGTTTATTAATCCCATTTATTTTCAACAAAGAGATAGAAATGTTTTTGGAGACATTAAAGATGCCCAGCACATAAAACCATTTTCTATGAGTATTTCTTAACGTGAGCAAAAAATCCTTGTATTAAAAATTGTCACTTCTTAGAGTTCTAAACATATTAGAATAGAGAATTAGACATAACATATGGAAACATTTTTTAGGTCAACAGCAATGTAAAAAAATCATCATTCATGAAGGGAGTCCTGCTAAACTCAGGTTCAGAATGTTTTCTTAAGTTAAATT
Source organism: Procyon lotor (assembly GCA_028646535.1). Taxonomy (NCBI): domain Eukaryota; kingdom Metazoa; phylum Chordata; class Mammalia; order Carnivora; family Procyonidae; genus Procyon; species Procyon lotor. Next base: position 63,464,802 of record CM053613.1, read on the forward strand.
TGCTTTGTTGCAATAACCATATTATATAAAATTCTATCAATTTCAATTTGAAAAATCTTATTGCAAATCGATGCTCATTAGCCAGTAATTAAAATAAAAATTTTACCACTCGCATCTAAATACACTACTCATCATTTCCAATAATCTTCTATGTTAACTCAAATACATATAATTCCCTAGACTTCTTTGAGCGTTTGCAATTCAATTTCAAATAATTCAGAGAAAAACAGAATAGTGAAAGTAGCTTATAATAAATTAACCTACAGAATAGTAAATTAAGGTGAGTCCCAAATCCATATAATTTCATTTACATGTTCAAAGGTTGGATTTGGCTTCAGAACTTATTGCATTCCTATACAGATTGAAAGATAGAAAACAGTTCTCAATGCCTGTTTTATTTTCTCACCTTTATGAGATATAATTGACAAATAGAAATATAAGATATTTAAAATATACAACCTTTGATTGATAAACATATACATTGTGAAAAGATTCCCTTCATCAAGTTACTTAACACATCCATCACCTAACATATTTACTTTTGGGATGGGGTGGGGGAGAGCATTTAAGTTTTATTCTCCTGTAAATTTCAATTATATGATACACCTTTACCAGTTGTAATAAATATGTTATTATGCCAAAACCTTATTTATCTTACAACTGAAAGTTTATGCCCTATTGCCAACCTTTCCTTATTTCTACCCATCCTCCAACCCCCTACCTTGCCAAACTGCAACTTTTCTACTTTTTTTCTTATGTTTTCTTCTAAAAGAAAATTTGAACAGACCTATTATGACTAAGGAATTTGAAGCAGTAATCAAAAACCTTTTAACAAATAAAAACCTACAACCTGATGGCTCCACTGGTGAATTCTACCAAATTTTCAAAAGGAATTAATACTAATCCTTTTTCAAACTCTCCAAAAAACAACAACAAAAAACAAACAAATGAAAAAAGAAGATGATAGAATACTTCTAAACTATTTTACAAAGTCAGCATTATTCTCATACCTAAGCCAGATAAGAACACTACAAGGAAATTATAGACTAATGTCTCCAATGAACACCAATGCAAAAATCCTCACCAAAGTATTAGAAAACTGATTTAACAGAATATAAAAAGGAAAATACCCTTTTCTTTTTAACTTTTTGCTGCCAATAGTGGTTATGTATCTAGCTATGATTTCCTGGGATATAGGAGCAGAACACTAAACAGGATATATTGCACAGACCATTTCTTTCGCCCATTCAGGAAAAGGCTGAAAAAACTGCTTAACAAATTCACTTCCATGTCTCTTGCTTGCCTCTTCAAGTCACACTCCTAATACTGAAAGTATGATGCAGTGGAGCTTACTGATTTTGACAGGAGCTCAAAGGCAGTGAAGATCTAGGAATAAAATTATCCTGTTAATATTAACATCCCAAATTCCATTGTACCATTCTGACACAACCATGAACACTAAGAATACCTAAAAGATACTAATCAGATTAACTAGAAGACCATTTAGGTTATTCAACTTTATGAAATCTTTCTACTAAATCTGTTAATGCTATTGCCTAACAAAAGCCTTTAGTTAAGGACTTAATCTCAGAAACTTTCCTGACAAAATCACTGCCACATTTAAATTACAATTATCAGTGTCGTTCACACCCAATAAATATGAAATATGAAAACTTCTAGGGAATAGACCAAAATAGTGACATGAAAGGTATGAAAGAGGAGATAATGATTAAAAGGTATAAATTTGAGTTATGTAGGATGAATATAAGTCTAGAGATATAAATGAACAGACATGACTATACTTAATAATATTATATAATAATATTATATTTAACACTTGAAATATACTGAGAGAGTAGACACCAAGTGCACTCCTCACACAAAATAGTAACAATGTGAGGAGATAATGCTAATCAGCTTGAATGTAGTAATAATTTCAATATATATATGTTGTACACCTCAAATATGTATGATTTTTATTAAATTTTTTAAAATTAAAAAAAAAATTTAAAGAGTGAAATTTTGGATAAAAAGGTCTAGCTCTGTTTAGGGTGGCAAGTTGTAAATTTTAAGGTAAACTGTTGTGCCCTATAAACCTAGATGGTCTTTCCCCAGCAAAATGTATTAATGTTCCTGCCAGTTATTGTCACTCTAATCTTCAAAATTAGCATTTCAATTGAATTGATGTATAGATTAATGGGCTATACTGTAGTCCCTATCATTCTTTTCATTTCCCATTAAATCTTTAATATGATGTGCTTTGGTTTCTGCCTTCTGTACTCCAGTGAAGGTGTGCTTGTTACTATAATTAAATGTCGATGGATACACATCAGTCTTTTTCTTTCTTGACTTACATGAAGTATTTGACATATTCTTTGCCATTCACTCTTTTATGAAAGACTCTCTTTCTATGGCTTTTATGAAAAGACATTCTACGGTTTTCCTTCTACTTGATTTCCTTTGGCAGATTTTTCTAAGTCCCTATTGCCAGATCATCTTCCTCTGTATATCACCTAAATGTTTTACATTTTCAGAGTTGTATAATCTGTCCTCTTTTCTATATATCTGTTTTACAAATTGCCAAAGCCCAGGGGCATTTGAATCCAAGACTCCTTTTTCAGATTCTCCATGTCACCCTACATGGGCCATGCCATTTTCTTTAAAGCTGCCATTACTATTTATATATTGATGACTCATTTTTTCTTTTTTTAAAAATTCCAATTCCAATTTATCTCTTTAGTTTCAGACCTCTGTACCTTATAGTCGGCTATGTATTTTGAGATGGAGAGTTCCAATGTAACTCAAACACGTATGTCCAATAGACATCCATCATAGCTTATCCTTTCCAATTTTTGTCCTCTCACTCATACCTCTTCCTCACTCCCATCCCCAACAATGAAATGTACAAATTTTTCCTCTCCATTCTCTGCATCCTGTCTACCATGACATAGGTACTCATCCACAAAGAAGATTAAGACAAAAATCTAAATGATATTTTTTACTTCTTACTCCATATTTCAACTACAACTATCAGTCTAATACTATCTCTTATTTAGATTCTTAAGACATTTACTCTTTTTCTACCCTTGTCCTTTTAGAAGCCAGAGTGAGCTCACTGCTCTAATAAGCCCCTTCTGTAGTTTCCAAGCTGCCATTAGGACCAAGTGCAAAAACTGGTACATACCAAACAGTACCCTTCGAAATCTCCCTTCATCCATTCTCTACTACCCCTCTATGGCTGCTATTCTCCTGCACTCCACCCCTGATAAACTGTCCACATCAAGTTCCTGATCATATAGTTTCAGCTGTTTTTTACTTACGATGCTCTCAACCTACACCCACTTCTTGTTCTGCTACTTATCCTTCAGGATGCTTATTATATACCACTTCCTTCCTTCACAAAGTGTTTTTTGTCTTACTTTATATTATTTTATTTTATTTTATTTTATTTTATTTTATTTTATTTTATTTTATTTTATTTTATTTTATTTTATTTTATTTTGTTTTTACCTTTTTAAGGCTGTGTGAGGTGTTTTGTCCTTTGGGATTTCCCATAACTGTCTTTATCACATTGTGACAAATATGTGACTTGCAGTACAACTTAATAATTTCATTACTATTTATCCAGCTTGCTTTTCAAGAGCAGTTACCTTCAGGGCTCTCTACTCTGTGTAGAAGGCCTTAGTTGTTTGGTTTTCTTTTCCTTTTATGAGATTGAATCAATAATGAATTATTTAGTAAATAAATATTATGAAATAAAAATGGTTGATAATCACTTGACAGTCACTTCACCTTGCTAATATTTTTTAAATATTTTTTAAATATTTAAAATATTCATTTTTTAAATATTCATTCATTTTTTTATTTTTTTAAATATTCATTTTTTAAATATTCATTTTTAAATGAATATTTTTAAATATTCATTTTTATTTAAATATTTTTAAATATTTAAATTTTTAAATTTTTTAAAATTTAAAATATTCATTTTTTTATATATTTTTAAAATATTTTTTAAATATTCATTTATTTATTTATTTGAGAGAAAGAGAGAGTGCATGGGTGCTAGAGAGAGTATGAGCAGTGGGGAGAGGGAGAAGCAAGCTCCCCACTGAGCAGGGAGCCCAATGTGGGGCTTGATCAGTCCTGAGATCATGACCCGAGCCGAAGGAAAATGCTTAACTGACTGAGCCACCCAGATTCCCCAATATTATTTTTTAAGTCTGCTCCATGACCAATATGGGGCTCAAATTCATGACCTTTAGATCAAAGGTTATATACTCTACTAACTGAGTCAGCCAGGTGCCCCTAACTTGCTAATATTAAAAGAAATTCACATTTTACAGAACTGACTACATACTTAATAATTTTTCTTTCTAAAGTTCTCTCCCATTAACATTCCTTTATTTTACAACATAGTTTCCATTATCACCGAAGTAAGAAAATATGGATTTTTTTTTTTAAATTAAGACAGAGTAAAAGAATAAACCTACAAAGTGTCAACAAAAATCTTGTAAAATGTTATATTTATTAAGTTGATATATTTTTTCATCTAATTTTTTAAAAATTATCTACAGTCGTAATTAGTTTTGGTTATAAGAAAATACATTTTATCACTGCTTGGTTTTCACCCATCATTTTCAGAAATAGTGTTATCTTCAGACACCTTCACCTGACATTTGGAAGCTCAAAGCACTCCAGGGTCTGCCAGGTCTAGAACACCAATTTTATCTATGTTCTCTCTCTCTCTCTATTTATTTATTTATAGAAAATCCATGATTATACATAAATATGCCAGACATGGGGATTCTGTAGCCCTGAAACTCTCAGGTTATGGGCATTTTCTTGGCCTTGGAATAGAAATGGGTTTGGCTTATTTGTGTAAGTATTCTATCTGTATTATAAAACTAGCATTTGAAAAAAAAACAAACTAGCATTTGGAAAAAAAATAAAACTAGCATTTGGGCCTTGTCTTAATTAAACAAAACAAAACAAAGCATTTTTATACAATCCATTAGAGTAAAAAATTATTTCACTTTGCTAACAAAAGTTTTAAACAATTCTCTTTTAAAATGTAGCTTATTTATGTAAGGTAGTTTCATTTTATATTTTATATCATATAAGTGCATTTTTTATATAAGTGCATTCTTTCTCTTTTTATTATCTCACTATATCTCCTAGCAATGTTTTAATCAATATATGTACATATACCACATTTCAACATGATAGGTGTTAGATGTTTAGATGTTTCTATTTATTATTAGCATTTTTTCTCCTTTAACAGCTTTAGTTTTTTTTTTTCCTTTCCTCATTGTATACTCTATTCCAGGTATAAATCTTTCTGAGCCCATCAGGAAGATGGATGAAATGTTAAGCTTTAAAACATTAAAACATCCTATTTGGCAACCTTAGAGTACAAGCACTTGGTAGTTATATTAAATGGGAATAAGTAATTTTTAAAAATACATATATAAAGCCAGGTGCTTTTTGAAATTGTCTTCAATCACTTAATAGTTATTAAACCAATGCAATCTTATCTTTAAAGCAAAGTTAAGATTCATTATTGGATGTTTTCAATATTTAAAGCAATAGAGACTTCAGCTATTGAATTTTTATCTGTAATTAATTATCTACTTGAAGTAAAACTTCTGTGTGATGAGATTTTCAAACTTGCTAAAAGGAACTATTTCTCATTTGCTATGTCTTAATTTTGATTAAGATAAGTAATTTCCAAGGCTCACAAATAATATTAGAAATTCATCAGTAAGATATAAAACAAACATCCTTTGCTGAACATAGATACAACTAGCTTGAAGACAATGAAATTAAAAAAAAAAAAAGGTCCTCACAAAATATATACAAAGCTAGCCTTCAGTCAAATATTTAACTTCTAGATGTTTCTATTTCTCTGTTCTGAGCAAGAATAGATGTGGTAGGAAAGACTGTATCAAATAAAATTGCAGCTTCTTTGATAAAGGAGATATGTGGTTTTGGCAGATAAAATAGCAACCACTTGATGTAAACAAAGGTATGGTTACAAAATGAGGAAAAATAAGAAGCCTTGTATTCAGTTCACTTAGTATAGAAAAAAGTTGTTTGGAATACGGAATGCTCTGAATAAAAGCTACTAATGGAATTATATTGGGATCTTTCCAATTATATACCATTTTTTTCTCTATTAAAGCGTGTAGTTTAATGTTTTATAACTTTTAATTTAACTTACTGAATGTTCCCTTTTTAAGAGATGAGCAACTTGAAGAAGTTTTGTAAAAAGGAAATGAGTAAATTTTTAATTTTTTTTAAAGATTTTACTTATTTATTTGACGGAGAGAGATCACAAGCGGGCAGAGGGGCAGGCAGAGAGAGGAGGAATCAGACTCCCCGCTGAGCAGAGAGCCAGCCACTGGGCTCTATCCAAGGACCTGGAGACCAGGAACAGAGCTGAAGGCAGAGGCTTCAACCCACTGAGCCACCCAGGCACCCAGATTTTTAAATTTTATGAACAAAGCCAAGTATAGTTAGAAACTGATTAAAAAAAAAAAAAACAACTTCTATCATTTATAGTTTGAAAATTGGTACTTTTAACCATTCATGTTTTTCATTAGATATAAGAATGAAATTGATGATATTTATCATATTTTGTTTTGAAAGCCAAAAATCTCAGTTCAAAAATAAGTGTTTTAGGGGTGCCTGGGTACTCAGTCTTTAAGCGGCTGACTTCAGCTCAGGCCATGATCTCAGAGTCCTGGGAACCAGCGCTGAATTGGGCTCCCTGCTCAGGGGGAAGGAAGCCTGTGTTTCCCTCTCCCACTCCCCCTGCTTGTGTTCCTTCTCTTGCTGTGTCTCTCTCTGTCAAATAAATAAATAAAATATTGAAAAAAATAAGTGTTTTATTAATTCTTATTTGCTCTCATGATCTCCACGCTCAGTCTCTTTATTTTGTTTTAATTTTTCTTTTTTAATATTTAAAAAAACTACTTTAAATCCAAACAGAAGGGCCTAATTAAATAAAATTGTCATGATTTTGAAATTACAATGGTCTACATTAAATCAGTAAAAATAAATAGACCATTTAATATGAAAAACTTAGAACTGTGCCATTTTATACCAAAAACATTATTTTTATGTGATCAAATCTTTTTTCCTCTTCTAAAAATTAATTAGTTAATTAATTAGCCAGAGCTAATTAACTAGTTAATTGACTTTTATTTTTTATTATTAACATATAATGTATTATTTTTTTCAGGAGTACAGATCTGTGATTCATGGGTCTTACACAATACATAGCGCTCACCACCACATACCCTCCCCAATGTCCATCACCCATCTTACTAGAGAACTTTGAAGACAGAAATTTTTAAAAGCAGACAAAAACAGATACTTTTCTTTTAGAAAATTTAATGCAATTCTTTTCATCAAAAAATAGAATTATAGTTTATATAAAACAATATAATTTATAAAATACTTGTTATCCCCAAAGATACTGAAAGTTATTATATTTTGCTACATGTAAGAATTCTGAGGTTAATGCCTATAAATAAGTATGCAAAGTAATTTAATACTTTACTTTTGAAACATAAGCTTATTATTTAACTCAAACAGAGACTTGTGATGATGACTGTATCATCTCAGTTGATTCACTTTGCTGTGTATTCAGACTAATTTAGAGATTAAAGAAAGGTAACATGAATTTCACAGGGTCATAGATCAATTATCTAACAATAAAGTGAGATATTTTATATGCTTATTATATTTGGCTAAACTTAAGAGTTGGAATATAGTGATTTTTTCCTTATGTTTTCAACAGCATATCTTTATTTTAAATAATGATAATTGATTTCTATGCCACTATTTTTCTTTTAATTTTGTTGGTCACAGGTAATAAAAACATTGAGGAAGTAGGGGTACAGGAAAGAATCACATTTAATTGACATATGTATATATCTATCTAGCTTTCACAAAATAATCTCTCTTTCTTACCCACTATGATGTTTCTAATGTAAGTGTCACTTGCATTGACATACTGATCTTCATAACAATACACAGCAAGCAGGAGAAACTTACAATTTATTGTGTTTTCAAATACTAGACCATCTAAAAGGCCAAGACAGGGCATTGGGTGGCTCAGTCCTTAAGTTTCTGCCTTTGGCTCAGGTCATGATCCCAGCATCCTGGGATCAAGCCCCATATCGGGCTCCCTGCTCAGTACGAAGCCTCTCCTACTCCCCCTGCTTGTGTTCCCTCTCTTGCTGTGTCTCTCTCTGTCAAATAAATAAATAAAATCTTTATAAATAAATAAATAAATAGCCAAAACAGAAAAAGGGAATTTGAAAGTGAGGCAATATTTCAACATAGCAGCACAAAATGCTTAAAATGGCTATAATTTATTTCTAGATATAAGTTCATTTTATTATTATACATTCTATAGAATGACAGAAACTTGGTTAAGAACAATTTGAATTAGCATTATAAACAACAATTTTACCATGGCTTAGAAATTAATATCATGTTATTAGAATGGTATTCTAGATAATTTTACCTTCTTCTCCTACTTATGAAATCAGGTGAAAAATAAATAAAAAGGAAATATTTTAAATTGGGAGTCTCAGCTATTATTACTTCACAGAAAGAAATTTTGGCAACACAGTATATCTCAATAAAAAAGTGTCAGAAATTTTACAAATTATAAAATCAACTTTGTAACATGTCACTGATAACGATGGATAACTTCTTGATTATATTGCTTAACAAAAATGTTCTAAAACAATGAATTCTAAGGCTAGAATACTTAACTGACAAGCATTCCTTTCTCATTATTCCTTTCATTAAATAGATTAAAAATTCTAGGCATTTGTCATTCCACATGTGCAAAAATGAGTCTCATTCTCATAATCTTAAGTTTATCTTTATTAAATTTAAAAGCATTGGGATGCCTGAGTGGCTCTGTCAGTTAAGTGTCTGCCTTCGGCTCAGGCCATGATACCATGGTGCTGTAATGGTCCCCAAACTGGGCTCCTTCCTGGGCAGGGAGCTAGCTTCTCCTTTTTCCTCTGCCCACTCTCCCTGCTTCTGCTGCTCACTCTCATGCACTGTCTCTCTGAAAAATAAATAAATGATATCTTAAAAAAATAAAGTTAAAAGTAAATGTCAATATCTACTGGGCGATTTTCTTGTTTTTCTGAAGTGTATCTATTTACATGTTTTTAGACTTTTATTTTAGTCTGCTGTCTCCCAAATTAGAGCTCTTTTTGCTCTTGAGGACTTTCTTTTTTTTTTTTTTTGGAAATAAAAGACACACCAGCACAAACAACAATCATGACTATACCTCCCTCAAAAGTTGATGATGTTGGTAGCTATGAGCCTGGGACTTTATAGATCATAGAACAAGTGCTTGTGCTTAACTAATTAGCTGTGTGACGTTTAGCAAGTTACTTATATACTCTCTTTGAGTATCTTTAACCTAGAAGAAGGACAAGAATACATTGCCTAGCTTAAAAAGTGTTGTAAAGATCAAATGAAATAATATATGTGAAAACCCTCAGAAACAAATGGAGGTAGTTTGATTCATTTTATTAGTAGTGATGATAGATGTAAGCAGCCATCTCATCTTTTATTGTCATCTCTGCTCACGGTGTCTGTGTTTAGGTCCACAGAATGGGTTCCCTTTAGATATAAACTTAATGGATACACATGCTCATAAAAATCTTAACACATCAACACCCTGACTTAATCACTTAAGCTTATTAACCCTAGCAATTAATATCAAGGTCAGTTTTTTAGTTGTGAAATATTTATAGTATATTTAGACAATATTTTCCACTTGAAACGAAAATTGGAGAACTACCCTCAGGATTCAGGAAATATATAAGTGATTTATATTGAAGTTATATAAAGTGGGAAAATGTAGCGATAGAATTTAATTATCCACTTGCAGAATACTATGAAGATAACTGAAGATAAATTGTGTTTTATAAATATTTGGCTTTTGTTTATAATTTCATTTAAATTGTACTGAATATAAGAATTATGCATATCCTTAAAAGCTGTACCTGTAAATCCAATCTACCATAGAATAAACAAAGTATATATGCATTCCTAGTCAAATACTAGACTAATTAGCTAAGAAGGAGAAAATAGAGGTTATAATCACTGTGATTATTTATAGCAATTAAGAATATCACATGCTAACTACAAACACAATTAAACCAACACCCATTTACTGACAATGAACATTTTCAGGGGAAAGCTTGGAGGAAAAAGTACTTTAATGGTTTTTGCTACGAGTTATTCTCAACAAAATGTTCATATATTATCTTTGTGTTTTCTTTTTAAATAATGTAAATACTATCATAGGATAAAATAAATGGGAAATGCTGTATAAATGCACATGTTTTATATACAAAGTGACATTGTACTCACCTTCTGACTGTAAGACATAGACTATTTTATTATTAACATATATTTAATAGTTTGGAATAGAGCAGGACAAAACTAAAATCATACAACTAAGATAAAGTTTTTTCTCTGATGTACACATAATGATTAAGGTGACATATAACTAGTGGCTTGTTGACTACTAAAAGGGAGGTCATTTTTAAAAGCAGAGTAAGCTGAAATACCCTTTTCTGATACATTTATAATTTAAATTTAATTATAATTAAAATATTTTAAATAAAATAATTTTTTAAATTTTTTAAAAATATTTTTAAAAAATTTTAAAATAAAATATAAATAATTTAATAATTTAAATGTTTAAAATAAATTAAACATTTATAATTTAAATTTAATTATAATTAAAATACAATTTATAATTCTGATATATTAATTATAATAATCAATATAAATGAAGTCCATTTGGTGATGTTATTATGGAAAAAGAAAGTTCTCAAAAAATGAGAATCAGAAAAGAAGTTCAGATGCAAAACCCATTTATTTTATTTTTATAACTTGATTTCTGCTAGATTTAGTTGTTTTTCTAAAAGAAACAAGCTTTCAAAAACAATGTCATGTCTAGAAGAAACTATGCATACTATTGTTTTTAATATTCTCAGCTTTGTTCCTGTCAACTCTGTCTGTCTTCAATTTTAGCATATATTATTATTGCTTAATAAAACAGTAATAATAATTACAGAAGAACATCTTAGAAATAGTAGGTTACAGTTATAGTCTCTTTTCACAATTCAGTTAAAAATGGATAATGGCAGAGACAGTCGGACCACTTAATTTCTCAATAATACCTGAGCTGTTCTTAAGATTTTGTGTATGTGTTACATGTGTAACTTTTTAAGAAACTGGGATAAATATTCTTACTACAATACTTGTGAGGCCAGTGGATGCATTGATTTCAACCTTCTGTGATCTAAAGCTCACACTTCAGCACCTCCTTAGTTATACAAGTCTGTGTCTCTGCAGCTGCCTAAAAGGTTGCTCAAGTGGGGAGGATGAGCAAAAGCAGGAAGGTAAAAGTGCCTCTGACAAAAATTAACAGGAGGTTTTCACAGCAAACACCAGTTTATAGCTGATTGCATTTCTTTTGTGAAGGATGGGATTGTTAATTGAATTATTTTAATGTACTAGATATATAAAGCCTATCATAATTATGAAGACACATATTACAATTGTCAGCATTACACTACTGGGAGAGTATTTTAGCTTTAAAAAAGAGAATCACGATAACTGATGTCAACATCTTAACAACAACCACTAACAAAGGGAATTGTTAATTGTGACCTCTTGATCCCTTTAAATTTGGTGATCAATACAAGTGTACTCTTAGCATTTTCAAAATCTGAACTGGTCATTATCTATAGTGAAATCTATCCTAAATGATCATGCATTTCTGTAACTGGTAACAGAATTGAAACTTGTCTTCATTTTTTTTTTTTTAATTGAGGTAAATTTTTGATCACCCAAAAGCACTTAAGAAAAAGAAGATGCATTTTGTGTACTGAATGGTAAATTGTTACCAGTACATGATAGAATAAATTATGATAATGATTCACATGTAATTATTTTTTTTGATTCATGTGTAACTTTAAAATCAGAAAAACTATGTTTTCAATATAACCTTAATATAAAATTATTGACTTATAATTACATTTGAATATATTTTAGAGGTTAGTCTGTAGGAAGTGTAACAAGGACTAATAAGTATTATTGTAAATAATAAACAATTTGCATTTTTATTTATTTATAACTTATTAAGCTTTGTTCACAGCTTATCTGAAATTATATATTTATATTATCTGGCAGTCAATCTCACAGGTCTGCCCAGACTTTTTATAAAGGACATATTGATCTTCATTAAAAATTCTCATTAAATTAAATTAAATTATTAATTAATTATTAATTAATTAAATTAAATTAAATTAAAAAAGAAATACCACACATGCTGACAACTGTATTTCCCCCCAATAGAGAAAGAATAGTAATTTAAGAGTTATCAATATATTGATCAATTACTATATACTAATTGTGATTCATTATGCCTTTGCCTTGAAGACCTCTTGTCTGAAGAAAATAATAATGAATTACATTCTTTTTTTAAAGATTTTATTTATTTAGTTGACAGAGAAAGAGAGATGACAAGTAGGCAGAGAGAGGGGGGGAAGCAAGCTCCTTGCTAAGCAGAGAGACCTGATGTGGGGCTTGATCCCAGGACCCTGATATCATGACCTGAGCCAAAGGCAGAGGCTCCCAGGCGCCCCAGTGAATTGCATTCTTAAAGATTTTTTTTTTATCACATCCTTATTTTGAAGAACTAATCACATACATAAGGGAAATGTCAGGAAGTAGTAATAAATTCTCATAATTGATTAATTTAAAATGTGAAAAAAAATCTAACAAGAATGTTTCTGTTTTTGCAAAAATAAAATAAGAAATATTTAATCCTAGTTAAAGATAAGGAAAAATGCTTTTTCTTACATTTAAAATGTTAGAAACCAACTTCTTTGTGGGTAGGGATTCTTCTTGGTCTCCATATCCCTAAATCCATCCTGGGTATGTAGAGGATACGTTAAATTCAATCTATCTCATAAGTACATTGAAAGATACCTATCAAAAACTTTATTTTGAAAGATCTTTAATTAAGGAATTAAAATTTCTTTTTCGAAATATGAATCAAAATAACTCTTCCTGAGAGATAAGTAGTGGAAAAAAATGAATCTTGTCTAACAAGTGTTAGAATCTTTTTCCTTATAAACATATAGATCCAAGGCAAAAATATTTGAGGAGCAAAAGACATTGTTTTTCAAATTTATCAAATCAGTCAATTTTATCAATAAGGTAATTCCACATGATGTCTCTGATTTGATGTTTTACCAAAATAATTCAAGTCCTGGTTTAAGAATTATATGTTTAAGGTTTCCCTTTCTGGTACCTAGGAAGATAAGTTATGTATCTACGTGTATATGTGTAAATGTCTATATGTGTGTGGATTGAGAGAGAAAGAAAGAATATTTTATTAGACCAACTTACACTCTTACAGGTATCTTTGTGAAAATTAAGTGGCTTAATTACTATCTTTTTATCTTCAATTTGTCTTAATAATAAAAGTCCTGAATTCTGAGTGAACAAAATGAGCAATATTATGCTATTTTTAATTACAATATATTTTGAATATTTTCAAGCAGTAGAGTGTGTATTTCTGTGCAAAAATGATTATTCATGAAAATACAAAATGGATTTCAAAGGAGAAATGAAATGAAAAATCATTATTTTGAATCATAATCTAGAATATTTAATGATCATTGCTAAAGTAACTGAGACCAAAACATATAATGTAATTTTGTTAATAAACTGAGTTACAGTTTCAATGCAATATCTACAAGATAAAACCTGGGATTACATTCCTTGTTAAAAGAGAAATAGTAACAATTAAAAAAAGGAATACAGTATTGGAAAACAAAGAAAACTGAGTTTTATAAAAAAATGATACTAGCCTCTTGCAAGTAAATATACCTCCTTTTTTCTATTTAATTGCAGATTAATAATAATAATAATAATCCTGGACCCACATCAATTTTTATTTTTATCAGAACTCTGTAATTAATATAACACTAATTCTTATCCATAGATTCTGTTTATATCATAGAAACTGAAGTAAAGATGTCTTTGAGAAGACATTTATTATTGTAGTCATTTACACTTTTTGCATGTTATCTTTTAATGCTATTTTCTTTCCTTTATTTATTTATTTATTTATTAAAATTTGTGTAGAGTTGACACACAATGTTACATTACTTGCAGGTATATAACTTAGTGATTAAACAACTCTGTACATTACCCTATGTTCACTATAAAAATAGCTATCATCTGTCACCATGCAATTTATTGCGATACCATTGACTATATATCCCTATTCTGCACCTTTTTCCCCCCATGATTTACTCATTCTATAACTGGAAGCCAATATTTTCCACTCTCCATCATTCATTTTGGCCATTCCACCTCCCCTCCCTTCAGGCAACCATCAGGTAGTTCTCTGTATTTATAGGTCTGATTCTGCTTTTGTTTTGTTTATTCATTTGTTTTCTTTTTAAATGCTATTTTAGTACAAAAACTGCATCAACTTTTATTTTTAAAAAATCTAATATATATTTTTTAATAATGGTGTCTCCTTTTGCATTTATCAGGCTTCCAACTTAGAATTTGTTACTTATATTTTTTCCTGTACATTTCCTGTATTTTTAACACCACATTCCATTTGTACTCTACTTTTTCATATGGCTTGATGAGATAGGGATATATTCTTGGTTTTTCTCTAGATATTTCAAAATGTACTAAATATATTGAATTGAATATAATTCAATTATATTAGTTGAATATAATTAGTTCAATTAGTTGAACTAATATAATTAGTTCAATTAGTTGAACTAATTATATTAGTTGAATCTGGATGGATTCCGGATCCATCCAGAATGGATCTGGATCTCAACCAGATCCATTACCATCCTGGCCCTGGCCTTTTTGAGTATATTTATTCTGTCAATACTGTTATTTTAAGTATAGAGTGAAGACACTAATACATATGTATATAAATGAAAATTAAGTTTGCAAATAAAACGGTATCTTAAATGTGGGGAAAGTATATCCTAGTTATTAGGAAATTATTTTATTAGGAAAACTATTTATATGGACTAATTTATTAGTCTGTATAATATTAGGAATACTATTAGGAAAGAATATTAGGAATATCAATATTAGGAATAACAATAGGAAATATTATTAGGAAAATACAATAATATCAAATATAATACTATTATGAAATATTATGGAATATATTAGGAAATATTTCTAATATATAATAATAATTTTAGGAATACTAATATTAGGAAAAATACTAGGAAACTAGTTATATTATATATAATATAATATAATATAATATAATATATATTATTATATATTAAGAATAATATTGAGAAGTAAATAATATTAGGAAAACTATATGGACTAAAAATAAAGAACTTGAAGGATAATCACTCTTTTACATCCCACTGGAAAATATTTATTCCAGAATTAATGAATAAAAGCTAGGGGAAAAACCCTAGGATATTCTTAGAAGAAAATGTAGACAAATATTTATGATTGAAGCAAGAAAATAGTTTTCATTAAAAAAACAGTTTAGATGCAAAATCATAAAAGATTCGACTGCACGAAAATGAAGCACTTTTTTATTTGGCTAATTAATCTTTGAATAATCTTTTTAACTCATAAATAAATCAGAAAATACAAATTAGAATAATTAGATATTTTTCACAATCAGATTAGTAAAACATTTATTAAAATAACATAAAAGATTAATAATAGTTCATTTAAAAAGAAAGAAAAGTAAAGAAAGTAATAGTTCATTTTAAAAAGGATGCACACATATTGGCATTCTTATGTCCTACTAGTGAAAGTGTTAGAAAAGACTTTTTGGAGCATTCAATAACAGTATCAAAAATTTAAACATGCACACATTTTTTAAAAAGATTCATTTATTTATTTTAGAAAAAGGGAGAAAGAGAGACAGCATGAGTGGGAGGGGCAGAGGGTGACGGAATCCCCAGCAGACCCAGCTGAGTGCAGATCCCGATGCAGGGCTTGATCTCATGTCCTTGAGATCACAACCTGAGCAGAAAACAAGACTCTGACTCTTAATTGACTTTTCCATCTCAGCGCCCCTTAGCATGCACACATTTTACCTGGAAGTTCAAACTCTAGGACTTTTTTCTATAAAATTAATTCCACATAAGCCCTAAGTGAAAATATATGGCAGACTATGAATAATAAAATCAGTATTTCATCCTACATTTTTTTTTTACACATGTTAAACTTTTTCTCAACCAGATCCATTACCATCCTGGCCCTGGCCTTTTTGAGTATATTTATTCTGTCAATACTGTTATTTTAAGCAAAATGTACATATACCTATGAAAATATAACACAGAAATATATATAAATTAAGCACATTTTTTTCACATATAAAGTTAAACAAGCTTTTTCATTATTCCTACTTCAGAAAATGATTCTAAGATGTTGGCCTCGTTAATTAGCAGAATTTTGCTTTTCCTTGAATAGTTGACTGATTAATGACTTGTTATGTATATCAAAAGAAACCATAGTATTCAACAATATTAAAATTCTAATTGGTACCTTAAAAAGAATCTTTCTTGGTAATTAAACTATAATTATACATATCATTAGAGAACAGGAGAAAAAATTCATCCTTTACTTTTAAGATTAAATCATTTGCTACAAATGTAATTTTATAAAAAAAATAACCTCAGATGAAGTAGGAAAGAATATCCGATGAGAAAACAAATGATCTTTTCAACAAATGGTGTTGGGAAAACTGGACAGTGACATGCAAATAATGGAACCGGACCACTTTCTTACACCATGCACAAAAATAAATTCAGAATGGATTAAAGACCGAAATGTGAGATCTGAGACCATAAAAACCCTAGAGGAGAACACAGGCAGTAACCTTTTTTACATCAGCCATAGCATCTTCTTTCTAGATTTGTCCCTTGAGGCAAAAGAAACAAAAGCAAAAATAAACTATTGGGACCTCATCAAGATAAAAAGTTTCTGCACAATGAAGGAAGCAATCAACAAAACAAAAGGTAACTTAACAAAACAGGAGGGAGAAGATATTTGCAAATGACATATCTGATAAAGCATTAGTTTCAAAATATATAAACTTATATAACTCAACATCCCCAAAATGAATAATTTAAAAATGGGCAGAAGACATAGACATTTTGCCAAAGAAGCCTTACATATACCCAACAAAACGTGAAAAGATGCTCAGCATCACTGATCATCAGGGAAATGCAAGTCAAAATTACAGTGAAATATTGCCTCACACCTGTCAGAATGGCTAAAGTCAAAAACACAATAAATGACAGATGTTAGCCAGGATGTGGAGAGAAAGAAACCCTCATACACTGTTGGTGAGAATGCAACCCGGTGCAGCCACTCTAGAAAATAGTATGGAGGTTTCTCAAAAAGTTAGAAACAGAACTACCCTATAATCCAGCAATTGTACTACTAGGTATTTACCCAAAGAAAACAAATATACTAATGTAAAGGGATACAAACACCCTGATGTTTATAGCTGCACTATCTACAATAGCCAATTTATGAAACAGCCCAAGTGTCCATTGATAGATGAATAAAGAAGATTAATGCAGACATATGAAGATGAAGGGAATATTAAGAATTATAGAAAAAAGTCAGAGAAAGACAAATGTGATATGAATTCATGCATATGTGGAATTTAAGAAATAAAACAAATGAGCTAAGGGAAAAAGAGAGATAGAGAGCCAAACCAAGGAAAAAACCTCTTACTGATAGAGAACAAACGGATGGCTACCAGAGGGGAGAGGGTGGAAGCATGGGTTAAATAGGTGATGGGGATTAAGGAGCGCAGTTGTGATGAGCATGGTGTTATATGAAAGTGTCAAACCTTTGACAAACTATTTTGTACATCTGTACATCTGAAGCCCATATTATTACATTGCATGCTAACAAACTGGAATTTAAATAAAAACTTTAAAGAAACTAAATTTAAAATGTGCACAAATAACAAAACTCTCCTCAGCAGAACTATTAGAAATGTTGTCAAATAAATCTCTTACAACAATATATCATGTTCAACTCTGTCTATCATGAACAATTATGTCAAAGAATCAACGCATTTGGACTATCATCTTATATAAAAATAACTGCAATAAATAGAATGTTTCTGAGGTATTTAAATTCTCAGTGAATTATAGACATATTGAAATTGACTATTGAAACTGTAAAACTGAATATTACCTTGTAAAATTTAGTCTCATACTGCCAATTGCACTTGGGTAATACAGAGGTAGCATTAGTGGAATTTATGAAGTCTGTCATGCAAGGTTACTGCCTATCTGCTCAGTGAAACAGACGTTATGTGACTTGTCAGAACTCAGTTTTCTTGCATATAGCATGTAAGCAATAAAATAATTTTTGAATATTACTTTAATAATGCCTGCCAAATTATCTTTTTCTTTAGTGCTATATTGAGTTAATCTTTAACAAATACATATGTCATGAAGAGCTAAGATACAAGTTAGACATATTTCCTAATATATGTAACTTCTTTTCTGATAGATTCACATTATCATTTATCATATGTTCCATCAGGTTAGAAAAAGAAGGGTAAACACATTTATTTTATTTAATTAATTTCTAAATGATTTGAAATTTTATTTATTTATTTATTTATTTATTAGACAGAGAAAGAGAGAACACACACAGAAGGAGTGGGACCTCTCAGTCCACAGGACCCTGTCATCAAGAACTGAACCAAAGGCAGATGCTGAACCAGTTGAACCACTCAGGTGTCCCGACACACTTTTTCTTAAATATGAAACATAACATTTAAAGTATAGTGATCTAAAATAACTCAAAAGAAGAATATGAAAGATAATTTTAAAGTGACATTTCATTAATTTTAAAATTCTAATGGCATGGGCATTAAAGTGAAGAGTAAATTCATTTTGATTGGTAATATATCACATTAATAAGTAGAGGAAGACATAGGGGAAGTGTCAATTTTACCTCAGTAAGTATTTATATTGATAACCATTTGAAGTTCTTTAATAGCTTAATGCGTTCTGTTCCATAAAGTAATTAGATCAAGAAAAAATTGCGCTAATTGTTAGAAAGTTTTCTGTTTTAAACCTAATGATATTTTGTAAAATTTGTTAATCTTCCATTGCATGCCAGGTTCTGTCTTAGACCCAGGGAGCAAGGTGAACAAAACAAGAATATTTATGATATTTCAACTTTATTAAGAAGATGGGCACCATTAAATATAAATTAATATTATGATATAAGAACATCTTTGATCTTTCTGGTGTTAACATATTCCCTACCAATTTTTCATAAAGAACATTCAAGCAATTCACTAGATTAAGAAATAAAAATGATAGAAACTAGTCATTTTACTTTTGTATGCCAATCTTGGAAAGTTGATAATTTGGGAAATATCTAAGTCAACTTAGCTTATTGCTTATATCTTTATTACAGTCTGTGAAAAAGTGTTTTCTTAATCACAATCAATACTTTGCTTTACTTTCTGATGCATATGCAATAACCATAAATATTGTGCAAAGGACATCAGTATCTCCTTTCCATCCTCCAGACAAGTCTGTGGACTGTACTTCTGCTATGTTTGTACCAATCTCCAATTTTGACACTAAACCTCATTCAGATCTTATATGACATATAGTTCACTTTTTGCTGCATTGAACTGTTAATTATCATTTATTCCAACAAATTCCTCAAAGCCCAAAGAGGAGTAAATTCAACTGGCTCATGTGCCAAAAGTGCAGACTTGCCATTTGGTGATGACAGAAAGTAACTATAGATTAAAATAAGAAAGAAAGAAAGAAAAGCTATCTACAAATACTTATGAAATACTCCTAAAGCACTGACAAAAGTACAAAAATGAATAAGTCATTGAATTTGAACAAAAGGGCTCAAATACAATGAGGGAGATAAGACACAAAAACAACTAATTTTAAGACCAAATGATTTTTTAGAAGGTAGAAAGAGTAAAATTATATATGCTGAGAGAACTCAGCAGGATGAATTCTGACAAGTAGATGATGGAAATCTTGATTATAACAGGTGGGATTTAAACTAGTGTAGTCTGGATGGTCAGGAAATTGGGAAACAGGTTTGTTGGCTTATTGGATTTATACATTGTAATGAAGGAGTTGTGAACTTAAGATAAAGTCTATGGCTGATATGATATGAAAGATTGGCGGAGGTTATATTAATCTTAACATCAGAAAAATCAAGAGTTGTTCTTATACCAAAATTTTAATACATATTTAATTGTGTGCATTTTCTCAATAGAGATTAAACATTGGGAAGACAGAACTATTCTTTTGTTCACCTATTTTTCCCTACATTTAAGACAGAACCTGACAGGCAATGGGGAGTCTAAAAAAATTATGAAATATCTATTGTATATAAGGCAGGTAGACTCTAGAGAAAAACCTTTGAGTAGAAACTCCACTATATTCCTCTTATTTCACATGGTCTAGAATAGTCTACTGATTGACATCTACACGGTTTCAGTTAATATTTGAATGTTAATTACTAGAAAGGTAATTAGGAAATTTGATTATAAATAAAACCATAATTCACTTAACCCATTTTCCCCCTGGTTTCAATTATTTTGAACAGAACAATTCTGAAATTATACAGGCACTGAGTAAAATGGTCTAACTTAGAAAGTCAACACCATTGTAGGTGGCAAGGAATGGCTCGAATTCTGGAGGTGTTTGCAAGAAGAAACTAGCTAAAATTATACTGTTACTGAGGTTCAATCACACTTCTGCCACTGTTGAGCTGCTCTTTTCCCCATTACTCTCAACAAGTAGCCCATGTCTAATGTTACCATCTTGGCTATCATTGTCTAACCTCTATTCAGAATCAATCCCTCTTGTGCTCCAGTGCTTATTTTGTTCATCTTGCTATTGTTTCTACAACCCCAAAATCCTTTCCTTGGTGAACAAAACCTCATTTTTTCTTCCTAGAAATCAGCCATATCCTGTGCTGGGTTGGTGCTATGATGGTTTAAAACAATAATAGCAATTCTGTTCTGTTTTGCATGATATTTGTTTTCCCTGGTTTCTGTGCCACTAACGACACCCATATTACCTATTCTTGCCAATGAAACATCAGGGAGAAAGAATCTGCTTGAGAATCCCTATAAATGTTTTATTCTGTAGAAATGGATTTTGTTCTTTCACCCTCTTCCTTCTGGTCTTGAATATATGTCAATCATCTTGGAACTGAGAGGCAATAAACCGCCTGGTGGTGGGTATTAAGGAGGGCAGGGATTGCATGGAGCATTAGGTGTTATATGTAAACAATGAATCTTGGAACACTACATCAGAAATTAATTATGTACTGTATTGTGACTAACATAACATTAAAAAAAGAGGCAATAAACCTAAGCCTGGAATGTCTGCATGGTGTGATGGGAAAATCCTGGGTCATTCTTAGTGAATCAAGGGCTGAAACCATCTTTAGAATTCACATCTTATTTTCAAATATGCCCTCTATTTGCTAAAACTACTGACCAAATCAGAAAACAAATATTAACTAGGTTTTTACTGTGCACTTGTTGGTTTCCACAATGTATTATCTAATATTTAAGTCATTGTGTTACATACAAAGAAAGAAAGACTAAGAACATCAAAGTAACATGTCTGAAGTTGCTCAGGTAAGAGGCATATGTTACTTAACTTAGGTAGCACTAGTTTTTCCATTTCATTGAAGATGCCTATGAATTTTACCTAAACCCATTCCTAAAACAAATGATTTTCTCTTTTTCTTTTATCTTGAGGCTTCAGAAATGAATGATCAATGAAACTCATTAATGGAGATGGGTAATTTGTCTAATCACAAACCTACAAGAAGGATCCAAGGTGATCATTTGTCAGTTTATTTCTTTTTTTTTTTTAAGATTTTATTTATTTGAGAGAGAAAGAGATAGCAAGAGAGAGCGTGAATGGGGAAGAGAGGGAGAAGCAAGCTCACTGCTGAGCAAGGAGCCTGATGTGAGGCTGGATCCTAGGATCCTGGGATCATGACCAGAGCTGAAGGCAAATGCTTAACTGACGGAGCCACCCATGCACCCTCATTTGTCAGTTTAAATAGTTAAGTTTTTACCTTTTCTTGTTAGGGACAGTGAAGTTGGTCAGGTGGTACACTCCTTTTTTTTTTTTTTTTTCAAAATTTTTTTAAAGATTGATTAGTCAGAGAGAAAGAGCACAAGCAGGGGGAGCAGCAGGCAGAGGGAGAAGTGGGCTTCCCACTGAGCAAGGAACCTCATCCCCATGCAGGATTTGATCTGAGGACCCTGAGATCATGATCTGATCCAAAGGCAGAAGCTTAACATCTCAGCCACCCAGGCATCCTGTGGTGCAGTCCTTTTAAGCGTTCTAATTTGATTGGTAACATTTGGCTTTTCATTTTCCTCTTCACCACAAAAGTTGTCTTTTCTGAAGAAATTATGTAAATAAGAGAGTGGAAGTAGGACTTGTTCTTTCTGACACATCATTTTATTGACCTCACAGATTATTCAACAGTCTTCATTTCAGTGGTTCTTAGGTAATTTGCAAAAGATATGAATTCATAAATAACTTACAGAGAAATACTCTTTTTAAAAAAGTTTTATTTTTTTATTTAGGTTTTTTTTTAAATTATTAGGTATTTTTTTAAATTTAATTTTTTTAAATTTAAATTTTTTAAAATTTAATTTTAAATTAAAGGTTTTTTTTTAAATTATTAGGTATTTATTTGTTTTATTTAGGTATTTATTTAGAAGGAAATAGCAAGGGGGTGGGGAGAGGGGCAGGGAGAGAGTGAGACAGAGAGAATCTTAAGCAGACTCTGTACCAAGTGCAGAGTCCAAGATATGACCTGAGCTGAAATCAAGAGTGAGACACTCGGGGTGCCTGGGTGGCTCAGTGGGTTAAAGCCTCTGCCTTCGGCTCAGGTCATGATCTCAGGGTCCTGGGATCGAGCCCCACATCGGGTTCTCTGCTCAGCGGGGAGCCTGCTTCCCCCTCTCTCTCTGCCTGCCTCTCTTCCTGCTTGTGATCTCTCTCTCTCTCTCTCTCTCTGTCAAATAAATAAAATCTTAAAAAAAAAAAAAAAAAGAGTGAGACACTCAACTGACTGCTACCCAGTTGTGCTGAGAAATATCCCTATTGAAATGTTTCCTGATTATTTATTACCTTCCATTGTTTTAATTTTACTGAAATATGACTTTGCATAAACAAAGTAGTTTAGATTGTATTCTAGAATATATTTTATTTGATTTATTTAAAATAAAAATGAATTAAAAACATTTCTGGGGTCTTACTTAACAAACCTGCTGTTTTTGATCCAACTGAGACTTCGTAAGGAGACAGGTTTTGTCATTCCCTGGAATAACATTTTTAAAGCACGTGTCGCAATTTTCTCCAATTCTTTTAATAACTATTGCTCAATAATATCATGGTTTATTTATATATTTCTCATATAGAGTTTATTTATATATTCCTTATATAGAGTTTTATTTGCATATTTCTCATTTGGTTAAAAAACAAAAACATATTTTCTCAGTAACATTATAAAGATTGTTATAATATTTAGAAAATAATGAAAATTTCTGGTTTTAATAATATACATATAAATTACTAGATATGATATACCTTAAAAACTAATCCAGTTTATTTATTCCCTATTTGAAAACAACATTTAACTTCTACCTTCTTTGAGTTCCCTACAGAGATTTTCTCGAGTGTACCACTTCTTTTTTGTGTAAGCAAATATTTCATTGTTAGTACATTTCTTGGTTGGAGGTGAAAACAGTACAAATATGTTGATCTAGTTATAAATTAGGTCTTAGCTTATTGCAAGTTCATTGTATTCTTATATAATATATTCACCTGACTTTTAAAAATTCAACTCCATTCTCAGATTAATATGAGTAATTTGGGGCACCTGGGTGGTTCAGTGGGTTTAAGCCTCTGCCTTGGGCTCAGGTCATGATCTCAGGGTTCTGGGATGGAGCCCAGCATCAGGGCTCTCTGCTCAGCAGGGAGCCTGCTTCCTCCTCTCTCTCTGCCTGTCCCTCTGCCTACTTGTAATCTTTCTCTGTCAAATAAATAAATAAATTCTTTTTAAAAAAATAAAAGATTAATATGAGTAATTTAAAATTATATTTAGAAAAAAGTTACATGTGAAAAAAATCGGTTCAGAAGTCTACAAACTTATTTAAAGAGAAAAACTTTTGGGGCGCCTGGGTGGCTCAGTGGGTTAAGGCCTCTGCCTTCGCTCAGGTCGTGGTCTTGGGGTCTTAAGATGGAGCCCCGCATCGGGCTCTCTGCTCAGCAGGGAGCCTGCTTCCCCCTCTCTCTCTGCTGCCTCTCTACCTGCTTGTGATCCCTCTCTCTGTCAAATAAATAAATAAAATCTTTAAAAAAAAATAAAATAAAGAGAAAAACTTTTCAGAATTAAATAATAGCTGTGTCAAATACCTGAGTACGAACAATAAATTAAGAATAAGCTGTAGTATTTGTGAACATTCAGTGAATCAGAACTTCATTATTAGAATTCCTCTATCATGTGGTTAGTAGTATAATTCCGATCTACAGAGTAAAATATTTACTCTTAATATACTTAAATTATTTGGAAAATTAATTTGAGAAACAAAAACTCTAGCATAAATATTAACATACACAAAATGTCTCTAAACTGTAAGTAAATATTATTTTCCCTGATAATTTTATCAATTAAAATGTAAAAGAATAAATATGAAATAATAATCATCACTTTTTCAAACGCTGATTCCTTGATTATGCAGCACTATATGGATATGACTGACATTGTATTTGTGCATGAGTTTGTATGCGTATATGAAAATTGCGTACATTATATAAATAGCACACATGTTGCATATGTAAATGTAAATTTACATCAGATGAGAAGAGCTCTCTATCTTTCTCTGAATAGGTGTTTATATGTGTATGTGCATATATTTGTGTACATATCTAGAGAGAGCATGCTCAGTTTCTCTTCCTTTGAAAATACCATATTAGGCAATATTACCTTGTCTAGTTATTTTTTTTACCATTTTTTCTCTTAAGTTGAAGCATAACACAAAAAAAATTCTTAAAAGAATTTAGTTTATATCAGTAGTTTAATTAATATGTTTTTGGTACTAGAATGACATTTATTTTAGCATACAAATTATTTAGCTAGCAATCAGTGGTTAATGGGGTTGTAAATCTGAGAGTTGTAATGATTATTTCACATCTTGTTTAACCATTAATAAGGATTCATAAAACCCAGTTGAAAGTTAAGCTTTTTTGTTTATAGAGGCTATAATTATGAGAACAATAAAGGATTAATTCATTAAATTCATGAAATAGAAGTATTTCACAGAAAAACTAGTCGATTATAATTATTAGGTAGAACCAAACAATGTCACTATTTAAGATGATAAAATCATTTTGGTAGCATATTAATTGTCATGGTTACACAGGGTTGTTAATTAGTTGGTTTTACCTTGGAAGTCTACAGACATACTATATTATTTCCCAGAGGGAGAAGAAAGGGAAGGCACTAGCTTTAACAGGAACATGTATTTTGATACCAGTCAGGATATTTTTTTGCACAAGTGACAAAACCAAGACTAAAGTAGAAATTAATTTCCTCACATACTAGGAAGTCTAGAGAAAGGAAGACTTCATAGTTCATCAAATCAAACAACTATGAAGTCTTGCTTTCTTTGGACTTCCTAGTTGTTTGATTTGATGGCTCAGTGACATTACAGGATCCAGGGTCTTTACATTTTCCACTTTGATTCACTGTTTCTCATTCTCGGCATTTAGATCACATTTAGAAATGATACTTTTCTTCACAGTGAGGCAACTTAGCTCAAGAGGTTCCTAATATATCAAACTTCAAACCACACTACCAGATTTGGGTACATGTTTCTTCCCGAAGATTTCATTAGTAAAGGAAATGGAATTTCTAAAATTGGCTTAGATTCATCATTTGCAGTTAGAGATGGTTGATAGTCAATGTTAATATTTAGCATAATTGTAAACTTTTTTAGTAATATCCATTAATTGTTTACTATGAACAATCAATTCATTTCGATATTTTTAAAGTTTATTCCTTAAATCAACGGGGGCGATAAAAATAATGGTTTTCTAAACCATAATTTTCTGGCCCTGTAATATGAGCATAGAGTAAAATTGGAAGGTTTTTTTTTCTTTTTCTTCAACTCCAAATCTAGGAAGAGAGTTCAAATACTGGCCAAAATTATGACAAATATACACTAGAGGGGTTGTAGATGATCTGAATGACATGGTAGTACATATAAGGCATCTCTAGATTTTCTTTGATTTTATATCACATACTGACATTGAAAAAAATTACCAATTTGTACTGTCATGGCACAGGGAAAAATGACCTAAGATTTCAAAGCTGACATTATAAATTTTGATATGCTTCTCATATTTACAGTGGTTGCAAACTGATTTTTTCCTTTGGATTTTTGCCCAGTATCTGTGGCCAGGGTGAACTGCATACAAGCAAAAGGCAAACTTCAATTAAAAAACATTAAAAATATTTCAGCTATTTTTACTTAACAAAAAACAGGCAATTGAGGAAAAAAGAAATAGATGAAAGCTTTGGTAGATTATATGAAACATTTCTGGACACTATCTAGAATAGAATCTTAGTGGCACTGCATTCTTGTAAACATAGCACTGAATTCTAAATAAACTGACCTGGCTTCAGTTTGAGTGGATCTTTGTCGAAGGTCACACTACATGTAGCAGATGTCAGTTTCCATGCTTCTTAATACACCCAGTGTAAAGATACAATATTAAAGAACTTTGTGAACCATAAATTTATACCTCTATATTTTGTTCTTTAGATGCTGATAATTAAGGAATAGACTAATGACTAGGAGCAGTATGTAAGGTTTCATAAATAACACAAATAATTCATGACCTTTGTTTTCCTAAATATATTATTTATTTATTTGACAGAGAGAAAGAGAGAGAGAGAGAGAGATCACAAGTAGGCAGAGGTACAGGCAGAGAGAGAGGGGGAAGCAGACTCCCTGCTGAGCAGAGACCCCTATGTGAGGCTCGATCCCAGGACCCTGAGATCATGACCTGAGCCTAAGACAGAGGCTTTAACCCACTGAACCACCCAGGCGCCCCAGTGCATGACATTTGATCAAATGACATCATTCTTGTTTTAGAAAGCGTTTTCTGTTTTGGAAAATTTATATATGACAGTAGTTGTAGCTGGCCTCCAGAGTGATCTCTAAATTTACATATGCCTATAGTTGTAAAAGAACTAGAGCTCCTGGAATTTCAGTACTATTTCAAATTCATGGCTTAGAGAGGCAGAAAGAAGTTACAAAAACAGGTAGATATAAATATATATATTTCCCCACATACCCACACAGGTATAATCTTTTTGAGATAACCCATTAAGAAAAACAAGGAAGAAATTAAAGAGGAGCAAGAATAAAGTGTATGTTGGTAAATCTATCTATCATAAACAAGAAAGAATAAAAGACCTTTACAAGTATTTGAACCACTGAGGGAAGGAAAAGAGGGGTTTGGGTATCACTGTCTCTGGCACTGGCATGCTGAGAGCAGTGATGGTGCATGTCACAAGGAAAAATGAATTGAGAGAGAGAGTGAGAGGGAGGGAGGGAGAGAGGAAGATTTTACATACAGATGAGTAAATTTTTAGTTTTATACAGATATTGAATTTTTATCACTTTAACAATGTAAAAAAATCATCTCCAGATGTTTGAATTATCTTATACACAATCCTAACCTTTAAGAAAATGCAATATACAGAACTAGGATAGTATAATATGCAAAGAATCTGATAATTTGTCCATTTATACAAAAAATTCAGTAAACATTATGTATAATTTTAGGTTAAGAAGTTGTATTTTTAAGAAATAAAAACTACATAGCATATAATAAAATTAGAAATAAAGGATACTTTTTTCATATTTGGGGTAAGGAATGAATTATTTCTGATTTTCCAAATAATAATCACTAACATTGATATAGCATTTATAATATGCTCACATTGTCCTAAGTATTTTATTTGTTTGTTTGTTTTAATTCCAGTGTAGTCAACATATAGTGTTATATTCATTTCAGGTATAAAATATAGTTATTTAATAATTCTATATATTACACAGTGCTCATCAAGATAAGTGCATTTCTAATCCTCTTCACCTATTTCACCCATTCCCCTCACCCACCAAGCACTCTGGTCACCATTTGTTTGTACTCTGTTCTTAAGAGTTTGTTTTTGGTTAATTCCTAGTTTTTTATTCCTTTGTTCATTTGTTTTGTTTCTTAACTTCTACACATTAGTGAAATCAAATGGTATCTGTCTTTCTCTGACTGGCTTATTTATCTTAGCATCATTCTCTCTAGCTCCTTCTATGTCATTGCAAATGTTAATATTTCACTCTTTTTTATGGCTGAATTCCACATTGTCTTTATCTATTTATCTACTAATGGACATTTAGAATTCATCCATAATTTGGTTATTGTAAATAATGTTATAATAAACATAGGAGTGCATGTATCCCTTTAAGTTAGTGCTTTTGTATTATTTGGGTAAATAACCAGTAGTGCAATTATTGGATCATAAGGTAGCTCTATTTTTCATTTTTTGGGGAGCCTCCATAATGTCTTTTACAGTGGTTGCACCAGTTTCCATGCTCACCAACAGTGAACAAGAGTTCTTTTTTCTCAACATCATCGCCAACACTTGTTTCTTGTGTTGTTGATTTTAGCCTGACTGGTATGAGGTGATACTTCTTTGTGATATTATCTTGCATTTCCCTGATGATG
The DNA here is from genome assembly GCA_028646535.1 of Procyon lotor. NCBI lineage: Eukaryota > Metazoa > Chordata > Mammalia > Carnivora > Procyonidae > Procyon > Procyon lotor. The sequence continues at coordinate 63,493,742 of CM053613.1, forward strand.
AGTAATGTTGAGCATCTTTAATGTGTCTCTTACCCATCTGGATGCTTTCTTTGGAGAAATGTCTGTTCATGTCTACTGCCCATTTTAGTTGGGTTATTTGTTCTTTGGGTGTTGATATCACCCTTTATGATATATGTCATTTCCAAATTTCTTCCCCCATTCAGTGGGTTGTTTTTTAGTTTTTTTGGTTGTTTCCTTTGCTCTGCAGAAGCTTTTTATTTTGATGTAGTACCAATAGTTTATTTTTATTTTTCTTTTCCTTGCTTCAGGAGACATATCTTAAAAAGTGTTCTTACAAGGGCACCTGGTCAGCACAGTGGGTTAAGTGTCCAACTCTTGATTTTTACTCAAGTCTTGGTCTCATGGATTGTGGAATTGAGCCCTGCATGAGGATCCATGCTCAGCATGGAGTCTGCTTGAGTTTCTTTCTATCTTTTTTTTTTTCTTTTTAATTAACATATAATGTATTATTTGCCCCAGGGTGCATGTCTCTGAATGGTCAGGCTTACACATTTCACAGCACTTACCATAGCACAAACCCTCCCCAATGTCCACAACCCAGCCACCCTATCCCCATACCCCCCGCCTCCCAGCCACCCTTAGTTCATTTTGTGAGTCTAGGAGTCTCTTATGGTTTGTCTCCCTCCCCATCCCCACCTGTATGCTTGAGTTTCTCTTGCTCTCTCCCTCTGCTCCTACCACTGCCCCCTACTGTCTCTTTCTTTCTCAAATAAATACATGTTAAAAAACAAAATTATTACAGCTGAAATCAGAGAAATTACTGTCTGTGCTCTCTTTCCATATTTTTATGGTTTCAAATCTCACATGTAAGTCTTTAATATATTTTGAGTTTATTTTTGTGTGTGGTGTAAGACAGTGGTCCAGTTTCATTCTTTTGCATGTAGATGACCAATCTTCCTAATACAACTTGTTGAAGAGACTTTTTCCCACTGAATATTCTTGCCTCCTTTGTCAAAGATTAATTGAACATATAATTATGGGTTTATTTTTGTATTTTCTCCTCTGTTCCATTGATCTATGTGTCTATTTTTGTGCCAGTACCATACTGTTTGATTACTACAGCTTTGTATTGTAACTTGAAATTTGGAATTGTGATACTTCCAGTTTTGTTATTCTTTTTTTAAGATTGCTTATTTGGGGTCTTTTGTGATTCCATACAAGCTTTAGGGTTGTTTGTTCTTCTTCTGTAACAAATGCTATTGATATTTTGATAGTTATTGCATTAAATGTGTAGATTGCTTTGGGTGGTATAGGCGTTTTAACAATATTTCCTCTTCCAATCCATAAGCATGGAATATCTTTCATCCTCAATTTCTTTCATTGATATTCCCCCTCCTTGGTTAAATTTTTTCCTAGGTATTTTATTATTTTTGGTGCAATTACAAATGGGATTTTTAAAAATTTCTCTTTCTGCTGCTTCATTATAAGTGTATGGAAATGCAATGGATTTGTGGACACTGATTTCATATCTTGCGACCTTACTGAATTCATTATCATTTCTAGGGGTTTCTTGATGGAGTTTTTAGGGTTTACTATATACATTATCATGTCATCTGCAAATAGTGAGTGTTTTACTTCTTCCTTACCAATCTGGATGCCTTTTATTTTTTTCTCTTGACTGATTGCTGTGGCTAGGACTTCCAGTACTATATTGAGTAAAAGTGATGAGAGTTAATATCCCTGATGAACATAGATGTGAAAATCCTCAACAAAATACTAGTAAAATGAATCCAAAAATACATTAAGAAAAATCATTCACCACAATCAAGTGGGATTTATTCTTAGTATGCAAAAGTAGTTCAATATTCACAAATCAATCAATGTGCTACATTACATCAATAGGAGAAAAGATAAAAAACATATAATCATTTCAATAGAGGGAGTACAACATCCATTCATGATAAAAACCATCAACAAAATAAGGTTAGAGGAAACATATCTCAACATGGTAAGGATCATTAATGAAAAACACACAGCAAAAAATCATACTACTTGGGGAATCAGGTCATGATCCCAGAATCCTGGGATTGAGTCAGTGGGGAGCCTGCTCCTCTATCTGCCACCCTCCTCCTACGTATGCATGTTCTCTCTCTCTCTACCTCTCCCTGACAAAATCTTTAAAAAAAAGTAAAGGAAAGAAAACACAATGGTCCAAAATCTTTGGTATCCAGCAAAAGAGATTCTAAGAGGGAAGATTATAGCAATACAGGCCTACCTTAAGAACACGAGAAAACTTTCATAAACAACATAAACTTATACCTAAAGGAGCTAGAAAAAGAAGGAAAAAAATCCCAAACAAGCAGAAAGAAGGAAATAATAAAAATTAGAGCAGACATAAATGACATAGAAACTAAAAAGAAAGAAAAAAAAAAAGAAAAAAGAAAAAACCCAATAGAACAGATCATAAAACCAGGAGCTGGTTCTTTGAAAAGATCAACAAAACTGATAAACAGCCAGACTCACTGAGAAAGAGAGAGAGAGATAGAGAGAGAACTCTAATAAACACAATTAGAAAGGGGAGAAATAACAACAAATACCAGGGAAATACAAACAACTGTAAGGCAATATTATGAAAAATCTTTATGCCAACAAATTGGAAAACTTAGGAGGAAAGGATAAATTACTAAAAGCATATAATATAACAAAACTGAAGCAGGAAGAAAGAAAATTTGAACAGACTGATCACCAGCAATGAAATTTAATTAGTAATCAAAAACTCCCAACAAACAAAACTCCAAAACCAGAGGGTTTCATAGGAAAATTCTTCCAAACATTTAAAGAAGAGTTAGTACCTATTCTTCTCAACAGTTTCCCAAAAAATAGAAGAGGAAGGAAAACTTCCAAATTCATTCGTGGAGGTTAGCAGTATCCGGATTCCAAAACCAGATAAAGACAAAAGAGATCTACTGTATTGCTATAAACTTCCATCTTAGAACCTGAGCCAATGGCAGATGCACGAGTGAGCCACCCAGGCATCCCAGGATGGTGTTTTCATTCCCACCTATCTCTATGTATTTTATTCATTCATTCATTCATTCATTCATTCATTCATTCATTTATTTATTTATTTATTTTCTTGATTGACTCATTCATTGTTTAGTAGCATGTCATTTAACCCCCATGTATTTGTGCTCTTTCCAGATTTTTAATTTTGTTTGTTTTCTAGTTTCATTGTGTTGTGATCAGAAGAAAAAAAAGAAGAGGCCTGGTATAACTTCAATATTTTTTAAGTTGTTCAGACTTGCTTTTTGACCTAATAAGCTATCTATTCTGGAGATTATTCCTTGTGCAATTGAAAAAAATGTATATTCTGCTGTTTTAGGATGAATGTTCTGATTACATCTGTTAAATCCATTGATCCTGTGAATCAATCTTCTTGATTGATTTTCTGTTTGAATAATCTGTTCATTAATGTAAGTGGGGTGTTAAAGTCCCCTACTATTATTGTATAACATTCACTAGTTCCTTTATATTTGCTATTAAATGTTTTATGTATTTGGATGCTGCATTTTGGATGCATATATATATATATTTATAATTGCTAGATTTTTTGTTGGATTATCCTTTTAATGATTATATAATATCTTTCTTTGTCTCTTGTTAAAGTCTTTGTTTTAAAGTGATTTTATCTGGTATTATTATTGCTACCCAGGCTTTCTTCTCACATCCATTTGAATGATAAATATTTCTCCATCCCTTCACTTTCAATCTGTAGATGTCTACATCTGAAATGAGTTTCTTACAGGCAGAGTATAGATAGGTCTTTCTCTCTCTCTCTTTTTAAATCCATTCTGTGACCTTATGTCTTTTGATTGTAGCATTTAGTCCATTTGCCTTTAAGGTAATTACAGATAGGTGTGTATTTATTGACATTTTGTAACTTGTTTTGTGTTTTTGTATTTTTTCTTTCTTCTCTTGTTCTCTTCTCTCCCCATAAGTTGACTTTTTTTAGTGATATATGCTTTGATTATGTTTTCTTCATTTTTAGCATTACTGGTTTTTGATTTGAGTTTACCATTAGGTTTGTATAATTTCTGTATGTAGCAATCTATATTAAGTTGATGGATGCTTAAGTTTGGACCCATTTTTTCTTCCTCTCCTTCTCAAGTTTGAGGTATAGTGTCATACTTTACATCCTTTCATTTTGAGTCTTTTGACTGAATTTTATAGATATACTTTTTACTGCTTCTTTGCTTCCTATTTTTCTTACTTTTACTTATGAGCTTTTTTCCATTCATAGAACATTTAGCATATCTTATAAGGCTTGTTTAGTAGTTATGAACTCCTTTAACATTACTTTGTCTGGGAAACTCTTTTTCTCTCCTTCTATTCTGAATTATAGCTTAGCTGCATAAAGTATTCCTGACTGCAGGTTTTTTCCTTTCAACACTTTGAATATATCACTTTGAATGCCACTCCTTTTGTCCTGCAAAATTTCAGTGATAGCCTTGTGGGGTTTCCCTGGTATGTAACTTTTCTTTTCTCTTGCTGCTTTTAAAATTCTTCAACACTTCTTTTTGCCATTTTAATTACCAAGTGTCTTGATGTGGTTCTCCTTGGATTGATTTTATTGTCTGTTCTCGGGGTCTCTTGGATCTGAATGTCTGCTTCCTTCCCTAGAATAGGGAAGTTTTCAGCTATTATTTTTTCAGATAAGTTTTCTGACCCCTTTTCTCTCTTATTCTTCTTCTTGGATCCATGTAACACAAATGTTATTATGCTTGTTGGAGTGATTGAATTCCCTAAATCTATTCTCATTTTTGCTTATTTTATTATTTTCTATTGTTCTGTTCTCCAGAGTACTGATTCATTCTTCTGCTGCTTGGTTCTACTAGTCTGCTATTTATTCCATCTAGTGTATTCTTTTTTTTTTTTTTTATTTGACAGAGAGAAACACAGCAAGAGAGGGAACACAAGCAGCGGGAATAGTAGTGAGAGAAGCAGGCTTCCCACAGAGGAGGGAGCCCGATGAGGGGCTCGATCCCAGGACCCTGGGATCATGACCTGAGCCAAAGGCAGAAGCTTAACGACTGAGCCACCCAGGCGTCCCAAGTGTATTCTTTATTTCAATGATTGTGTTGTTCATCCTGCTTGGTTCTTTTTTATCTTTTTTTAAGGGTCTTACAGATGTCTTATAGTCTTTTCTTAAGTCCTGTGAATATCTTTATGAATGTTACTTTAAATTCTTTATCAGAAATATTATGTATCTTATTTTGCTTAGGTCTCTTGCTGTGATTTTATCCTGTCCTTTCATTTGAGATATATTCCCTTATCTCCTCATTTTGTCTAACTCTCTGCATCTATTTCTTTGTGTTAGGAAAGTCAACTAACTCTCTTGTTCATGGGCAGGTTGTGAACTTTTAACAAGAGGGTACTGGTCGTCTTCCAAAGGGAGTATGAGTGCATATGCATGCTGGTTCCTGCGTGTGGCCTTGTATTTATGTTGTGTCCTCTGCCAGCTTCTTCATTCCTGGAGAAGTTCCTCGGATATCTGATATTAGTAAATAACTCTCTCCCTTACACTCTAGGCATATTTCAAGTTGCCACTTTTATCTATATCTCTCAGGGCTGTTCATTTTGCTGTCTCTTTTTAAAATTTTTTGAAGATTTTTAGATTTTATTTAATTGAGAGAGAGAAAAAGAACAAGAAAGAAATAGAGAGAGCACATGAGCAAGGTCAGAAGTAGGGGCAGAGGGAGAGGGAGAAGCGGACTCCTACTGATCAGGGAGCCTAACACAGGGTTCAATCCCAGGACCCTAGGATCATGACCTGAACTGAAGGCAGACGGTTAACTGACTGTGCCACCCAGGTGTCTCTGTTTTCCTGTATCTTTAAGGGTGAGGACTCATTTTCTTATCTCTGTCCCAACTGTTCCAGAGTAGAGCTTGCTGGCTTTTAAAGTTCTAGGCTTTAAGTCCCACTGGTTGTAAAAACTCACAATATTCGGCTTCTCTGATTTTCAAAACTAAATGTTATGAGGATTCATCTTCCTTATGCAGGCTCCTCAGTGTGATCGTCTGTTTCTCTCCCCTCTCTATGCCTGCAGCTCCTTTCCTTAGGTGGCCAAACCAACAGATTTTAGTATATGTGCTGCCGAAGGGAGCACCAGACCAACAGATTTTAGATCTCCACTGCATCTCCACTCTTCCTATCCTCTTCTCTTTAAATGTAAATATGGAGTTTGTTCTGCCAGGCTTTGAGTAATTTTCTGGGTTATTTACAATGATTAGTGTTATATAGTTGTATCCATGGGAGAAAGTAAGTTTAGAGTCCTCCTACTCCACCATCTTCTCCAGATGTCCGTCATGTTTTAGAATATTAAGTCAAATAATCTTCTCAGCAATCATAAGAGGTAGATTCTAATATAATTCTTATTTTGAAGATAAGAAAATAAGGCTCAGACAACTTCTGTATATTTCCCAAGGGCACACAGATAATATATATAAAAGGCAGAGTGAGATGTGTACACAAGCAGGTAGGCTCTGAGCTTTAATTCTTAAGCACTATGAAGATACACTCCCTTCCTAAAGTAGAGCAGATTAATTAAGAGACAGGAAATACAAGGGCTAATGGACTGAAGGATGGGATTATTATGGTAAGAATGTGCATATTCTTGTTTTGTAAGTATTGGGAAATGTTCCAAAAGTAGATTTAAATAATTAAATGACAAGGCAAGCTGGCCAACTACTGTGAGTGAGCTTATTGACAGTAGAAAGCATGTTTTATTCTTCATGGTATCTTCATGGCTGAACACTAAATATGATATGCAACAGGAACTCAGTAAATACATACTGAATGAGTGCAGTTTTGGAGAGGCTGAATAAAATAAGACTTGGAAGCACCAAGAAATCTGATAAACAACTTTAAGCTTTAAGATTTATGTTAAACTATTGTGCAAGGAGGACTGTCTTATTAGGAGGAATGGTAAAATCAATAATTAGAGAAGATTACTTTGGGAATAGTGCCAAGAATCTTACCTCTATTATGAAAAGAAAAAAAAATCAAGTGAAGGAGTTGAAAGATGATCAATATATGTGCAATGTCAATTACCTAAGGTGGGTGAATGGTAGTTAGAAGAAATTCTGACTAAGGAAAAAAGGTAAAACCAAACCTAAAACACAAACCATGGAATATGAAGAGAAACAAAATATGCCAAATAATGAACAACATAAGTCAAAAGCCAATTAGGCATTGTTACAGTAATTCTTACTTATTTCAAATTTTTCCTTTTGTAATATATTTATCTTAACATAGACACTAATCTTTAGGTGGTGTCTGAACTTGGGAGATTTAGTCAAAACCAGCAGCAGGCTATTGTGACAGGTTGATCTACTCCTGATATTGTAATCCACAAGGTGTGCACAAATCATTTTACCTCCCAAGAGCTTAGTTTCTTGATATCTAAATATGTAAGTTGTAAGTTTTATTACTACGTCTTGAAATTAATAAATTCCCCATTGGACAGGCAATTCTACATCATTATAGTTTTAAAATATGTGATACAAATATAATGAATATTATTAAGGGAAGAGGTGATGGGGAGAGGGAATATTTTGTTTAAAAATTATATAATTCTTGGTTGCAAAATAGAAAAGAAACATTTTTGTTTTCTATTACATGTGATAGATAAGTCATTAAGTAAGGCTGAGGAGATGTACATTCAGTTTTATTTTATTCCTTCATCCAAGGGAGACTGCAGGCTCCTAGCAGCTGCTGCATTAGATTTTTCAGGCACACATATGCATTTGCAATCTTATAATCCTGGTTTCTCAGTGCTAAATGGTGATCATGAAGTCATGATGTTATCGTGAAGCAAAAGAAATAATGTTATGTCAGTTTACAACCTTTAGAAATACATTTCTAAAATAAATGGAAAAATATGTTAATGCAATATTAAGGCTGCTTCTTTAAGAATAGAAAAGCCGAAACCTACAGAACTTATGGTTTTCATTAACATCATTAACATGACTGCATCACACGCTGTATATATCAGGTTTTGGACCTAACTTGTAATCAAATGCATTGCATATATCCAACTTAATTTAGCTTCATTAGGTGAATTTTCGTTTGCATTTTATGGGTTTTGCACTTTATATTTGCATCCTTAACTTTATTTAAAAATTTATTTCATAGATATATATGCCATCAATGGTTAATATGCTAATAATAAACATGCAACATAATGTACTAGATCTTATATAACATTTGCACAGAGTGTTGTCAAAATGTGTATGTACGCAAGGATGAGTTTTTCTCTACTAAAAAAGTTTTAGTTGTCTAATTTCGCTTTGTATATTGCCTATATTCCTTTTTTAAACCTTTGTCTTTAGCACTTTCTCATTATTTAGTTCCTCCTCCTTCACTGTTTATTTGGCCAATTCCCCATTATTATGTGGTCCATATTCTAGTTTTATCCTAACTGTACTTCACCATCAAAACTAACCCACTATATCCCTAATCCTTTTGATTTATGAGGTGATGAGTTACTCAGTGTATTGAAGTAGAAACAATACATGAAAGTCATCTGAGGTGCTTAAAAATAATTAAGTTATCCAGACTCTACTTACACCTACTGAACCAGAACTTTTGGAGATAGTTTCCAAATGTACATTTTTTTAAAGTTACTGATGTGATCTCAATGTTTTATTTTTTGTTTTGTTTTTGTTAATAAATACTTTGTTTGATGCTTCTGAGTTAAACATTTATTATTACTATTCTTATCATTACCCTTAAAATATTAATGATCTGTAGTAATAATATAGTGTACCTTTTCAATTACATTAGCTTTACTTGAATACTTTCAGGATTTTAATCCTAGAAGAAGTAATAACATGAGAATTTGATTCAGAACCAATGGAAAGTTGTTTCAGAGACTAAATTAGCATTCATTCACCAAGTAATTATGAAATTCCTCAATCAAAACAAGCACTGGGTATGGTGCATGAACAATGAATCTTGGAACACTGAAAAAATAAAATTAAATTTAAAAAAAACAAGCAATTTCATTCCAATACTAGAACCACAATCATTATATAAATTCATGGCAAAAAACACAAAAATCCCATTTAAACACAGATCTGTACATCCCTCATATACAGAAGGCACATATGGTGGGAAGCAATATGCCAGAAACTGGATAAAAGTTCCAAGTCTGCCACTGTGGCTAACTGACATTGGTTAAATCACTAGAAATCACTAAGATTTAGTTTCCTTATTTACAAAAATAGGATAATAATACTAAACATTCAAAAATTGCTAAGAAGACTATATGAAAATGTTTGGTAAACCAAATGCAGGTTATTACTTAAAATTCCGTGAGTCTTCCTCTTCATTCAGGAATATGCATCTCACTTTCTGGTAAGAAAATTGTGCTTGATATTTCGTATTCAGACAGCTGTAGAATAATGAACACTGCATTTGAGTCTGAAAATCTTTATTTGAAATGTTAATATCTCTGAACTTTAGTCTGTATTTTTAAAATCTAAAATATTTTCCAAGATTGCAAGTTAATTGTGAAATTTACAATAGGTTTATTAGGTAATCTGGTGGAGAAGGAAAAAATTAAAGAATCACATCAGTGAATCTAGAGTTACAAATATGTAATAGTTCTAAACAAAGGAAGCTGACTACTAGAAGAGTAATTAACAGATAAATTTGGCCAAAATGGTGGGTTAAGAAGTGACACTTGAGCCAAGGTCTGAAGAATTGTACACCAGTGAGAATTTAGTTTGATAAAGGGAGCAAGGGAGAATCTTAAAATGGTAATTTAGAGATTTTAAGTACATTTTCTTGACAAATAAAATAACTATAGAAGTAGGTAACCCAGATCTCAAATTTGACAGTACTAAGATTTTCTACAACCTCTAATATCCTCAAGCTGAGGCTCTAACTCATGGTCCAAAACCATAGCTAGAACCAAGCCATCACAAGTACACCTAGACAGTTATGGGAAAAAGGAGAAAGAAGACTTATTCCCTTGCTTTAAAGGAGACTTTCCTAGAAGTTACACAGTATTTCATGTTATTGGTCAAATTCTTTAACTGCAAGAAAAGCTAGTAAATGTTAAATTAATGCTGAGAAATGTGACAGTTATAAAGTAAAATTCTGTTAATTGGAGAGATGGGAACTGATACATACTGGTCACTAACATTCTCTGACATCCATGTCAAAGAAATGGCAGGCTATTTTTTGAATAAAGGGAATAGCATATACAAAGGGTGAAAAGAAGAATTAAAATCAGGGTAGACAAGATAATAAGAGCACATGTGAAAGACTTTTTAGGCTGTATTAAGAAAGCAATGGAGATCTGCAACTGGGAAGAAGGAGGCAAGATGTCGAATGAGTAAGGGTTGTCATTGCCACTGGTCCCCTGAATTGAGCTGGAAATCTGCCAAACCATCCTGAACACCTAGGAAATCAGCACGAGGTGTAAGACTGTCTGGATCTCTACACAAGAAAAACTCGACCATGGCTGAGTGGTGACTTCCAACTGCTCCAGATTTTCCTCAGGTTAATCTTGCCTGAGTCGTGGTTGATACTTTGGACCCTGTACATTCCCTCAGCCATCCCTCAAGAGAATGACTAGGAGGAGGAACTCCCAACAAAGAAAAGAACCAGAGACAATGACCTCTGCCACAGACTTAATGGATGTAGATATAAGGAAGATGTCAGAAAAAGACTTCAGAATAACATTTATAAAGTTGCTAGCTAGGATTGAGAAAAGTATTAGCAACACTATAGAATTTCTAAGGGCAGAATGTAGAGCTAGTTTCACTGAAATTAAAAATGTTATGAAGGTCATGCCATCTAAACTGGATACTCTGAATGCCAGAGTAAAAGAGAAAGAAGAACGAATTAGTGATTTAGAAGATAAGCTGATAGAAGGAAGGAAGTCAAGAAGCATAGGGATAAACAACTACAAGCCCATAAGATCAGACTTGGAAAGATCAATGACAACATGAAACAATCCAAAGTCAGAATTACTGGGAACCCTGAGGGGGTGGAGAGAGAGAGAGAGGACCAGAATGTATACTTGATCAAATCAAAGCTGAGAACTTCCCTAATCTGGTGAAGGAAACAAGCATCCATGTCCAAGAGGCAGAGAAGACCACTCCCAAGATCAATAAAAATAGACCAATGCCCCTGTATATATTAGTAAAAGTTGCTAATCTTAGAGCCAAGGCAGCTAGGGGGAAGAGATTTCTTACCCATGGTGGGAGGAACATCAGAATAACATTAGATCTGTCCACAGAGACCTGGAAAGCAAGAAAGGGCTGGCAAGACATAATCAGGGTACTAAATGAGAAGAACATGC
>CM053613.1:63505577-63521023 GCA_028646535.1 Procyon lotor
CAACTACATAAGCCAACTGTTAACCAAAATAAAGACTCATATTGATAATGATACATTAATAGTAAGAGACCTCCACACCTACTCTCAGCAATGAACAAATCATCTAAGCAGAAGATCAACAAAGAAACAAGAGCTTTGAATGACACATTGGACTGGATGGACTTCATAGATATATACAGAACATTCCACCCTAAAACAACAGAATACTCTTTCTTCTTGAATGCATATGGAACTTTCTCCAGAATACATCACATACTTGATCATAAATCAGGCCTCAACCTATACCAAAGATTGAGATTATTCCCTGCATGTTACCAGACCACAATGTCTTGAAACTGGACCTCAATCACAAGAAAAAATTTGGAAGGAATTCAAACACGTGGAAGTTAAAGAGCATCCTACTAAAAAATGACTGGGTCAACCAGATAGCCAAACTGTGGAAGGAGTTGAGAGGCCCTTAAATAGATGAATGGTTAAAAAAGATGTGTATATACAATGGAATATTACTCAGCCATCGGAAAGAATGATTACCTACCATTTGCATCAACATGGATGGAACTGGAGGGGATTATGCTAAGTCAAATAAGTGAAGCAGAGAAACAGGAATGGAAGGGATGGAAATCTGAAGGGGGAGAAATTGGAGATGGAGATGAACCATGACTGGACTCTGGGAAACAAACTGAAGGTTTCAGAAGGGAGGGGTTTGGGGGGATGGGGTTGCCGGGTGATGGGTACTAAGGAGGGCACTTTTATGATGAGCACTGGGTGTTATATGCAACTAATGAATTACTGAACACTACATCAAAAACTAATGATGTACTATATAGTGCCTAAGTGAACATAATAAAAAAAAAGTGGGAAAAAAAAGAAAGCAATGGAAATCAGAGAGAGAATATAGTAAAATTCTTGTTTTGAAAATATTTCATATTTGAAGAAAATAATTTGTGGAGGTATTGTACATATGTATATCAGTTCTTCGGCTATTATGGATGGCACTCCAGACAAGAGATGCTAGTACTTCAAATGAGGATAAAGAAAATAGATTTTTTGAAAAGATGAATTTAAAAGCTATTTAGGAATTTAAATCTCTAAGCCTTACTACATTGAGCTTAAGGAATAAGACGTCCTAGCAATAATTCCTAAGGCACTTTTCTTTCTGGATCTTTTTGTCTATCTTCCATTCTTTTAAATTATAAATTGGATATATAAATTTTGACATACAGAATAATATAAGATCATTTTTTTTTACCTTAACAAGCTCTGTGTATTACCATTCATTTCTAAACTTGGTGTTCCCTGTCTCTTCCTAACCCTTCAAGGTAGATTCATTAGTTGATCAGACTGCGTGGATTACAAATACTGTTCACATTTTGAACATTCTTCATCAAATCATCTAGTATCAGGACAGCCTGAAGTCCATCTTTCCTCATATTGGCTCTAATTCAAAAGTCCAAAACCAGGCTCTATTCATGTAAAAGCAGCTTGTAGCAAAAGCACTGTGTAATAGCTAAGTCACTATACAAATATAGGGTACTATGCAAATAATTTGTTATTCAAGTAGTTCCCATTCTAGTTACAAAGTTATTAATTTTAATTTAATTTTATTTATATATTAAAATATAAATTTAATAATTAAATTATTTTTTCAGGCCTTATAGCATTTCCCTCCTGCTATAGTAGTTGTGTATATACAATCAAATACTGTCTACAGCTTAAAGATTATAATATATATAATTATATTGGTATTAGCTCTAATGTGTTTATTTATTTATAAAAGATTTATTTATTTATTATTTGTTTATTTATTTTAGAGAGACAGAGAAAGAGTGCATGAGGAGGGTGGAGGGAAAGAATCCCAGGCCAATTCCCTGCTGAGAGTGGAGCCTGACACAAATCTCTATCCCAGGACCCATGAGATCATGACCTCAGCTGAAGCCAGGAATCTGACACTTACCAACTGAGCCATCCAGTCACCCCAGCTCTGATGTACATAGAATCCTAAGATTTATTGCATTATGAATGTTCTTAGTCTTATAGCAAATGCCCTTGGAGGGAAAACAATATATGTACAATATATACACTATATTGACAGGAAGGGGAATATAGCTCTATAAAAACACAGAGGAGGGAAGCACTGCAGCAGTCAGTTGTTTATAGTCCAAAAGACAACAGGGAAGGTTTGCACTAGTTCCAGCAAACTTTGGAATTCATTAGAGGGAAGGAGACAGGAGGTCATTTTGCAAGTGCTAAAGAGGAATTTGTATCTGATTAAGAATAGAATCATATTTAAAAAAAGAATAAAATCATATTTAGGGAACCATACTGGAGCAGGAAATGGGATCAGACCATAGATTAAAGAGTCCTGATAAAGCAGAACATGATCAGGCTCTGATTCATTAGGAAACTTGAATAAAAAAATCATTTTATTTAAAAAAAAATGCCTTTCTCCTTTCTGCTAGGGAACTTGGTAACTCAAAAAACCTCTCCAGATATATGAACTTGGTAATTTACTGTTGGATAAAATGCAAAAATTCCAGAGGCATGAGACGTAATTTGGCATACAATATTTAAGAACTCTTTCTCAATAATTTCAGATCTTTTAGGGTAACAGAGTGGAATATAGCAGAACTGGAGCAACTAGAGGATTCCCAAATCATGAACCTGGGTGGATGAACATGGCAGGTATACCGCATACATGTGCATTTGGTACATATTATTTGAAGTCTTCAAAGTTTCAGCTAGTTTGGTTTCAGTAGTACTCATACAATGTTATTGCAAGTGATGACTCTAGCAATTGTTTCCTCTCTGCAGAACAATGTTTACCTCACTGTTGGATGGTTTCCTTGACCTTATGAGCTTCCCAATGATATAAATTTACTAAACCTAATTGTCAGTTCCGGTCCTCATATTCTTCATCTAAGAACAGTTTTTAATAACAACTTTTCACTCATTTTATATTTTTAAATTATTTCCAGGAAATTACTATGCTAATTACTAATTACATTGTTATGCTTTTTATCTGCAACACAAAGAATGGATACATTCTTTATCTTTTCTGTTAAAGTTTTCTCCTATTAACACTGAAGTGCTACAGTCCTTAGTACTTAGACCTCTTCTCCTCCTGATGCTACCTCACTGCCATGGCTTTTAATACCATCATGGATAACTCTTATATTTATAATCCAGACTTCTCCCTAAATTCTATATTTTATATATGTATATGTATATTTCATATAAGCCACTTTGGTACCATGATATATTAAGCACTATTTATCATGTTATATATATGAAGTAAACAGGAGAGAAGGAAGGTAGCAGGTGACAGAGACAAACTCTATAAGTAAGATATTAAGTAGACTTTGCCAGCAATTTAAAAAACTTAGTGACTATAGAGACATGAGAAATGAGTGGCATTAACCAAAATTGCATTTTATACCTAGAATTAATTGGAATTAAATATTTTCTAAAAAATGTTTGTAGATTGACTTTGAAGTATAGCTGAATCCTTCAATAATATCTTTTTAACTACCAGATAATTTAAAATATATTAAATAAGTGTTGTTTGATATCAAGCAAATTTTACCTTCTCGTGGCTAATTATATTCACCTATAAAATAGAATAGGCCTCAATATTCAATCCTTTCAGTTTTAATATTATATGATTTTTAATGTAAATGAAAATCCAAGGCCTTCTTGATTTAAACAACAAATGTTGGAGAGAATGTGGAGAAAGGGGAACCATCTTACAGTGTTGGTGGGAATGCAAGTTGGTGCAGCCACTTTGGAAAACAGTGTAGAGATTCCTCAAGAAATTAAAAATAAAGCTACCCTATGACCCTGTAATTGCAGTACTGGGTATTTACCCCAAAGATACAGATGCAGTACAAAGAAGGGCCACATGTACCCCAACGTTCATAGTGCAATGGCCACAATCTCCAAACTGTGGAAAGAACCAAGATGCCCTTCAACAGATGAATAGATAAAGAAGATATGGTCCATATATACAATGGAATATTATGCCTCCATTAGAAAGGATGAATATCCAACTTTTGTATCAACATGGATGGGACTGGAAAAGATTATGTGGAAAATAAGTCAAGCAGAGAGAACCAATTACCTTATGGTCTCACGTGCTGAGCATAAAGAAAAACATGGAGGGCATTGTGAGAAGGAAGGGAAAGGTGAATGGGGGGAAATCAGAGGGGGGGATGAACCATGAGAGACTGTGGATTCTGAGCAACAGACTGAGGGTTTTGGAAGGGTGGGGATGGAGGGTTGGGCGAGCCTGGTGGTGGGTATTGAGGAGGGCACGTATGGCATGGAGCACCGGGTGTGGTGCATGAACAATTAATCTGGTAACACTGAAAAAAACAAAATAAACGTATTTGGGGGGAAAAAAACTTTACTTGAACCTAATCTTTCATTGAAGATGTGCTTACACACCTAGAAATAACAGAGAATTTCTATTAATTCTCTCATTTTCCTGGTTGTGCAGCAGTGATGAAATTCCCTCTGATATTTTCTATGAAATAAAAATTTGAAAAGAATATGTGAAATTTAATTCTGAAATAACAAGGACTCCAAGACAGTATATGAAAACTCTTTCAGAAACCAGATAGAATTTACTGTTTTAAATAATATTCCACTGAAGTGGTCCCACAAAGATAATAATAATTTTTTGTCACTCAGTGCAGTGATTTAATATGTTACTCAAATTCCTGTTCTATTTGTCACCATTGATCATCCACTCCTGTCTTCTTAAAATTAGTTTTCATTGTATTAGTTTCCCCAGTCCTCCCCTTACATGATATTTATTTCTCACTTCTTTGCTAAATTTTCTTCTTTTAATTGCCTTAAAATACTGTTGTTCTCCAGTTTCATCCTCAATATTCTTTTTTTCCTATAATATACTATTTTTTTAAGATTTTATTTATTTATTTGAGAGAGAGCACAAGTGGGGTGAGGAGCAAAGGGAGAAAGCAGATTCGAGCAGAGTGAGGGGCAGAGAGGAGAAAGCAGACTCTCCCCTGAACAAGGAGTCCAATGGGGGGCTCAATCCCAGGACTCCGGGAGCCAAGGGCAGAGGCTTAACGAACTGAGCCATCCAGGTGCTGCCCTGTAGTATACTATTGAGGTAGATAATCACATTTACACTTTTGATTTCAGCTACCACCAAAATGGAGATATTTCTGAATCTCATTATCCCAATTCAGTTACACAGATTCTAAACCTATATAGCCGATTTTTTGTTTTTGTTTCACATGAAATTCCTTGTGTAACATTGAACTAAACATCTTCACCTTAAATTTTATTTCAGTTTTTAATAGCACCATTCAATGTGTTGGCCATGCCAGTCCAAAAATGTTATCTTCGTCCTTACCCACATGTCTAATAGATGAAAACTTTCTAATTTTATTTCTTTAATGTTTCCTGAGCCTGTCCACTCATCTTTATACTTATGCTCCTTGCTTCCATTCAGGCCTTCATTACGGCTTGTTGGGCTTATTATATCCTCTGCTTTCTGAATATCCATGGTTGTAAACTTCTAATTTATTCCCCCTTCTACCACTGCATCAAAGTTTCTAACAGGTAAAACTGTTATTTATCACTCTCTGACTAGAAATCAAGGTAAAATCCAAGTTACTTATCTTTGATCCAGATTTTATCCTTACTTGGTTTGTCTTCTCCTATCTTGGTATCTTCTCCATATTAGCTTTGTATGTTGCATTATGCTGTACTTAACTACTGACAGGGTTTGAATATGAATGTATTCCTACAACTTCATGAATTCATACATGCTTACCCCTGCTTGGAAAAAATTTTTGATCCCATCATTTAACTTACCAACCTTCTATTTCTTCTTGAAAATAAACTCAGTTGTAGCCTCTATTAGTAACCTGACCCAATTCTGTCATCTTTCTTTATCCAGGTAGCTATCCTTCATACCCATTTAGAATATCATATCTTTTATTATACCACTTTATGTAATAATTTTTCAAAATATATTTGATTTTTGGTTCATTAACTGACACTTTAAAATACTTAGTAAATGTTATGAAATGTTATTAAGAATTATTTATGCTAAAAATTATGCTATATAATTTCATGATTATCCAGAAGTACAAAGAAAATTATTATTTTTTTAAATATTACACTTCTAAAGAGCTTGAAGTATATTGTTTTACTTGGAAACATTAACATCAGATTTGTATATGTAGAAAGATGGAAAATAAGGTAGTTCTTTTGAAGAAAAAAAAATTCAAGCCCTGATAGAGGTTTAAAGAAATGCCTAAAAATAGAAGTGGCTAGAGGAAATGAAATTTAACACTCTAAATAAAAAATGATGCTTTTAGGTACCGTGTTTCCTAAAAAGACTAAGCACTTGATTTTCAAATTGTATTTGACAGCATGTAGTGCTTAAATATACCAAATTCAGTTTAAATAGATCAATCGTGCATGTTAAAGAAATTTTCTTAAAGGAAGTTAGGAAGAAATTAGATATTTGAGCATATATCTAGGTAGATACACAAGAAGAAGAGGGGGAAATATATTCTCTTTGGGGGAACACAACAAAAAGAAATCAAGAAAGAAAAAAAAAAACAAGTCCAATATTATCAATAAAACCAGAAAAAAAGAGTCCATCTTTTTCAGGTGGTTTAGTTAGCAGACTTACATGAATAGTCTGTTTAGGATGAATTAATAACATAATTTTTGACTCATTCACTTAAGTACTTTTTGAGTACCTACAGTGAAAGCGATTGATAAAAAAACCTAAAATAAAAAATGGGAATGATGAGTTAAAAGGCAATCTTGATAGAAAGTGTAGATGATAGTTAAGAAAATGATTAACAAAATGACCAATTTTGGTATGGACTGATTTCTTTTAAAAGTGAAAAAGAGACTTGTTCTTGTGAACTCAGAGGTAATGGACAATTCTTTTTCAAAAGATGATTGTCATTAGGCACAAGTAATATACAGTAAAATTCTGAAAAGAATTTTTTTTTCTGTGACCTTAATTAGTATCATTGTGAAGCACATTGAACTTTTTTTCTCACCCTTTGTCTAATACATTATTTTAAGGATATAAAATGCTTAAATCTGAACTGAAAATTTCAACAACTAAACAATAAGAGCTAATCATTCAAATTTCATTCTTAATTGGAACTAAAATTATATATTTTTCTCTTTGGTGAAGAAGCATGGGAAGTAAAATAAAGAGAAATGTTATAATGTTTAAAAATAACTTATTAAAACTTAGATATATCAGTAAAATAGAAGATAGGCCTGCAAATTCAGAACAATGTCACATATTATTTAAAAGCAGCAAGAGGAGAAAATTTAAGAATTTTTCTCAGTGGTCATTATACAAAATTAAAATATAATTTGCAATTTAAATCCCAACCAATATGTCTTATGAATTAAAATTTATTGTAGATTATCCTCTTTGGTTTTATTTCATCACAAACCATATAAGAAAAAAGTGTTCCATCATTAGTGCTTCCTAAAAACATAATAAAGAGAACCTTTTTACTTGTAAAGTCTTTATCTCAGTTATGCTTCTTTGGGACACATTTTCTTTTCTAGAACTTTGTAGTTACATTTTCAAAATACACATTTATATGAACCAGTTTCCAAAGATTTTAACATGAAATTGAACTTTATTTTTATATATTTTGACTCACTTTAATCATTTTTCTCAAATGATACTTTTTTGGTTCAAATTCACTGTTTATTATTCTTATAGTTATGGTAAGAGGGTATTGATTGTGACTTTTCCTTCTATCCTGGGATTGTCTTTTTGAACACAGAGTTGAAGACAAAGTGTTTTTCAGTAGCACATTCTGCAAAGAGATACATCAACAATATGGACAGATACTTTCCTCAAAAAGCAGCCATTTTCTCAATGTTTTTCAACAATACCAGAGGGAGGGGCAAAAGATCAAATGACAAGAATACCCAAAAGAATCAGTTGTAAAAGCAGAGGATGGCTAAAAGAAGAGAAGCCTGGAATCTTAATCTCAGCTCTAGTATCTGATTGCCAATATACTTGTTGATTTTCCTTGAACTAGAGGATGGAAAAAGAGAAAAGGAGAGAGATGGCACCAAGGAAAGAGAAGTAAGAGTTGAGCAGCCAGTTCCCAGGGATTTCCTGGATATCAAATGGACAATGAAGACCCATTTTATTGGTCCCTGACTTAATAAAATTGAGCAATAGTTGAATCCTCGGAAAAAGAGTGATAATTGAATTCTCAGAAAAAGAAACTGAGAAGAGTGTACCTGAAATCACTGGAGTTGAAAGGGATTAAGGACCACCTCACCCAGGCTTTACCTTCTAAGTGTTATTTGTATCCAATGAAAAATCCAATAGTTTGATGTCCTCCATACAGCAGCATTGGTAGGCAGTTAGTACACAAAATAGAAAAGTGATAGACAACCAAAAAGGAAAATTATAATAAAGGCAATGAAGTGAAGTAAAAAAAGTGCCTCCCTCCCTCACAGCCCTAACTAGCACCTAACACCAGAGGAGTACACCATTTCAGAGAGGGTAGCCACAACTTTGCCCATCTACTTCAGGGATTAGAGAGGAAAAAGCCATCACAGAACCAACCCTGTCCCCAGTTGTCTCAGGTCTCTGGAAACCTAGCTTGATTAGTGGAAGGTAGGAAGCTTGATTAGCTTGATGAGTGGGGAGGGGGAGGTAAAGTGCTGAATCATATGTGTGAATTTTAAACTAGTTTATGGTGAATTTTTAATAAGCAAAAGAGAGCCAGAATCTATAGGAATATATGCATATATGAAATATATTACTTCCAACACATACAAATTTAAGATCACAATGTTTTTGATAAATTTCTTCAATTGTATGTATTCCTATGGAAAATATCTTGAATTTTGCTTATTAACTTTTTTCTTATGTTCTGCTGATAATAGAATCAAACAAATACCAATATTACTGCAAACATTACTCAGAGCCCATTAATTTTTTTTTTTTTTGCAATTCTCTTCATTCTTAAAATACTGTGCCTTAAAGTCGCCTAAGGCAATTCTTATTTGTCTGTGATAGCTTTGTCACTATGCTGATACTAAATCATTTATTTCTTTATAGTTTTATGGAATATTCTCATATAATTTCATTTCTAGTTATCTAAAACACTATGGAATGTAAAACATATAAGACTTAGAAACTATGTAGAGATGTACTGCGTTTGAGGAAGACTTATTCTATCCCTGAACACTTCTCCCCATAGGTAATCATTTTTAATAGCTTTTGACTATCTTTTCTGGTGTACAGTGTGTATGTGTGTGTAAGAGAGAGAGAGAGAGAGGTCATTTTATTATTTTATTTCAGTATAGTGATCTTTCTCACTTTTTATAAGTGAGTAGTACTTTATTGTACAGATATAAACGAGTTTATTCAACCAGTACTCTCATGATGGACAGTTGATTTAGTTTTTTATTAAGGTAAGTAATGCTGGAATGCATGTTGTATATATACCATTTCATATTTGTGACTTTCATATGGATTCCTAAGAATGAAATTGCTCATTTAAAGGTAACTGCATATGTACTTTTTTTTTTTTTAAAGATTCTATTTACTTACTTGACACAAAGAGAGATGATATATAGGCAGAGAGGCAGGCAGAGAGAGAGGGAGAAGCAGATCCCCACTGAGCAGAGAGCCCCATATGGGGCTTGATCCCAGGACCCCGAGACCACGACCTGAGCCAAAGGCAGAGGCCCAACCCACTGAGTCACCCAGGCACCCCTTTATGTACTTTTGTTAAAGATAGCTAAGTTCCCTCCATTTTTCAATCTCACCATCTGCGTGTGAGAGTGCCTCTTTCATCACATTCTTGCCAACAGAATATGGTGTCAGGGCTTTTGTGTTTTGTCATTCTAATAGATGAGAAATGATATTTTAGTATATATAAATAGGGAATTTGTCTAAGAAGTTAAGTGAATTTTGTATTACAGACACTTTATAGTTATTTGAAATGGGATTGTTTCATGTTTTTCTCATTTTTTTCAGTATTTAAAGATTTATTCATTTATTTGATGAGAGAGAGAGAGAGAGAGAGAGAGATCACAAGTAGGCAGAGAGGCAGGCAGAGAGAATAGGGAAGCAGGCTCCCTGTTGAGCAGATAGCCTGATGAGGGGCTTGATCCCAAGACCCTGAGATCATGATCTGAGCCGAAGGCAGAGGCTTTAACCCACTGAGCCACCCCTTTTTCAGTATTTAGATTTTTAACTATAAGGTAAAGCCACATATCTAAGATATGTTTCCTTTTCTTAAATTTTTTAACATTTTTCTTAATTTTTTAAAAAAATTTTTCTTAAATTCTTAAATTTTCTTAATTTTTCTTTTAATTTTTTTAAAATTCAAGTTAGTTAAAGGAAAAACAATTACAAAATTAGAAAAATAATATATAAATAGCATAGCTAGATATGTTAACATACTTAAGTGTTTAATAAAATATATTTAAGTGGCATTAGATACTAGAGTTACAAGTTGCAATTACCTTATATTACTTTATAAAAATTACAGGCATATCTTATTTTATTGTGCTTTGTTTTATCATGCCCTGCAAATACCGAGGGTTTTTTTTTCAAATTGAAAATTTATGGCAACCTTGTGTCAAGCAATTCTGTTTGTGCTATTTTTCTAATATCAAAGGTGTCTCTGTGCCTCACTTTGGTAATCCTTGCAATTTTTCAAGCTCTCAATATTATTACTTATTTTCTGGTGATCTGTGATCAGTGATCTTTGATGTTCCTGTTATAATTGCTTTACAGGCTCATGAACCAAAGCCATAAAATAGAGCAAACTTAATTAATAATTGTTGTGTTTGTACTGACTGCTCCCTCAACCAGCCATTACCCTGTCTCCATCCCTCTCCTTGGGCATCTCTATTTTCTGAAACATAGCAATATTTAAATTAGACCAGTTAATAACCTTACAATGGCCTCTAAGTGTTCCAAGTGAAAGGAAGAGTCTCATGCCTCTTATTTTAAAGTAAAACTAGAAATGGCTAACCTTAATGAAAAAGGCATGTCAAAAGCTAAGATAGGCTGAAAGCTAGGTTTCTTGAACCAAATAGTCACATTGTGAATGCAAAGGGAAATCTTTTTGAGGGAAATTAAAAGTGCTGCTCCAGAGATGGATGATAAAAAAGCAAAACAACTTTATTGTTGGTATGGGGGGAACAGTTTTAACAGGAGAGAAGATCAAGCCATCCACAACATTTCCTTAAGCTGAAGACTAATCAAGAGTATGGTCTTAACTCAATTCAATTCTGTGAAAGCTGAGAGAGAGGAAGAAGCTTCAGAAGAAGAGTTTGAAATGGGCAGACGCTGGTTTAAGAAAACAAGCCATAACACAAAAGTACAAGGTGTAGCAACAAGTTATCCAGAAGATCTAGCTAAGTAGTGAAAGTAGCTACACTAAACGATAGATTTTCAATATAGATAAAACAGCCTTCTATTGGAAGAAGATGATATCTAGGCCTTTTATAGCCAGAGAAAAGTCAATGCCTGGCTTCCAAGTTTCAGAGGACAAGATGACTTTCTTGTTAGGGGCTAATGCACTTAGTGACTTTAAATTGAAGCCTATTATTATTTACTATTTCAAAAGTGCTATGGCCCTTAAGAATTAGGTTAAATTGGGGCACCTGGGTGGCTCAGTGGGTTAAAGCCTCTGCCTTCAGCTCAGGTCATGATCTCAGGGTCCTGGGATCAAGCCCCACATCGGGCTCTCTGCTCAGCGGGGGGCCTGCTTTCCCCCCTCTCTGTGCCTGCCTCTCTGCCTACTTGTGATCTCATCTCTCTGTCAAATAAATAAATAAATAATCTTAAAAAAAAGATTTAGGTTAAATCTACTCTACTATGTTCTATAAATAAATGGAACAGCAAAGCCTAGATGACAGCACATCTGTTTACAATATGGTTCACTGAATATTTTAAACCCACTTTTGAGACTCAGTGCCCCCCCAAAAAATCCTTTCAAAATATTACTGCTTATAAACAATGTACCTGGCCATCCAATAACTTTGAGGAGATGTTCAATGAAATTAATGTTGCATTCATGACTGCTAGTACATCCATTCTGCAACTCATGGATCAAGGAGTCATTCTGACTTTCAAGTCTTATTATTTAGGAAATCCATTTCATAAGATTAGCTGCCATAGTGAGTGATTATTATGATGGATCTTGAAAAAGTGAGTTGAAAACATTCTGGAAAGGATTCACCATTCTAGATGCCATTAAAAACATTTGTGATTCATGAGAAGAGTTCAAAATACCAACATTAACAGGAGTTTGAAAGAAGTTGATTCCAACCTTCATGGATGATTTTGAGTGGTTCAAGACTTCAGTGAAAGAAGTAACTGGAGATGTGGTGGAAATAGCAAAAGAACTAGAATTAGAAGTGGAGCCTGAAGACGTGACTGAACTGATATAATCTCATGAAAAAAACTTGTACAGATGGGGGGTTGCCTCTGATGGATGAGCAAAAAAAGTGGTTTTCTGAGATAGAATCTACTAGATGAGGATGCGGGGAAGATCATTGAAATGACAACAAAGTATTTAGAATATTGCAAAAATGTAGTTGATAAAGCAGCAACAGGGGAGGAGTAACTAATTTTGAAAGAAGTTCTACTTTGGGTAAAATGCTATCAAACACCATCATCTACCACAGAGAAATCATTAGTGAAAAGAAAAGTCAGTCTATATGCCAAATTTTACTGCTGTCTTAAGAAATTGCTATAGCCACCCAGCCTTCAGCAACTACCATCCTGATCAATTAGCAGCCATAAACAAGGCAAGACTTTCTGCCAGCAAGAAGATTATAACTCCTTGAAAGCTCAGATGATGGTTAGTATCTTCTAGCAATCAATTATTTTTTAATTAAGGTACCCATATTTTTTAAATAATGCTATTACACACTTACTAGACTACATTGTAGTGTAGAGGAAACAAAAAAAAATCATTTAACTTGCTTTATTGCTACATTCACTTTATTATAGTGGTCTGGAATTGAATCCACAATATTTGATGTATGCCCATACAGAAAGAAATGAGATATCTGTCAGTTAGACTTGATGCATTGGTATATACATTATGAACAAGGTTCAAATAAAACCAATTCTATGATGTTTAACTAAAACATGTTTATTTAAATATACCATATGGAAATATTATATTTAAAAAGAACATTCTCTAGTTGGTGTAAATACTGAAGACAGAATGGCAGATTTTTACTTACTGTTAAATTTGTTTTTCTGGGGACTATAGTTAAAAGTAATATTAAGTTGCATCTGCTATAAACAGATGCACATGTAGCAGCACGAAAATGCTAACTCTAACTTAAATGACAATATCCATATGTTCCTGGCACTTATTTCTTTTGGTATTTGTATGTTGTACATAATTATAAACTATGCGTAACACTTGAGAAAAATAAATTAACAATCTCGTCATGAAGACTCAAAGACCTCTTCAATTCTAAGTAAAACTTTTTTAAAAATATATTTTTTTATAAGTGTATGCATAGTTGTATTACAAAATGATTACTTCACTAAATATTTTATAACTTTTCTGTAGATGGAAGTTTTCATCAGATTTCTCATCAATGTGGTAGTGACTAACATAAAAACCTTATCCCCACTGTAAACATGAAAATTCGGATAGAAAGTGATTTTTTAAATATATAATAAAGTTAAAAATTAAAAAAGAGAAGCTCCAGGAACCAAAAGTGAAAAGTGAACAAAAATCAGGAAAAGAAAGCAGAAATTGAAACTGAATGACTTAGATAAGAATGGAAATCATGCACTTCATATTCTCCAAGTCTCAGGTTCTAAAATTGGGTAGGGACACTGTATGCACGAAGGAACTATTATGGTCATTTTGATGAATCAAAAAATTAGGAAATATTGACCCATGTCTAAATCTGGAACTGGAAAAATTCTGCGTCTTTGCTGAGAATGCAACATGTAACAGGCCCTTCACTTGAGCTATGAATGATAAAAGCGATATAATTGAAAAATGGAAACCCAGGCTTATACTGTACACATTGTTCACACTACCCTCTTGGTATTGAAATTATGAGGAAAAAAATGACATAAAATATGAGCCAATACACAGACAAATGTAAATGAAATTCAAGTAGAAAGAAAGCATTGAATGAGAATTATGTTAGAATCCATGGCATCAAATCATGCACTGAAAACAATTTCCACAGGGAATGATTTTACAATTAAAATATCACACTTATAAGAGGTGAAGAAAATAAACCATTCTGTAGGGGGGAAGATTCACAAAGAATATATATTCTTTGGTTGGGGTAGAACCAATAAAATAAGAATAAGACAGTTTGACAAAGGAAAAAAGCAAATGTGTAAAAAAAAATTAGAAACAAAGTATTTCTTTGAATTAAACATTGATAGACATAGTTCATTAATAGCTGAAGAGAGAATTCATAAATTAGAAAGTTATTTGAGGAAATCATCCAAAGTATAGATAATTTTTTCAAGAAAATATAATTAAAGTTAAACAACAAAAACAATAAGATAAAAAAATTCTAGAAGAGGTAAATTCAACGAAATAAAGGTAGATTAATTTTAAGATCACAGGGAGACATTAAACTATAAAGGTGAAATGTTTTTATTTTTGTTTTTACCATTAATACTATCAGAGTTAAAAAATGCAAATTGCCCACAAAGGATTTTTTGATAATTATAGAAATCGAAAAATGAGGCAACCATGTACCCAAAGAGCTGCCTTTCATACCTAGGTTAGTTTTCTTAGTTAAATTTGTTTTAATATTGTGAAGTAAAAGATTTTTTTAAATATAAAATTAATAAATTCACTGCTCTCAGTCTAAGGCTGAATGAGCAGATTTACTACAGGATGCAATTTTCTAAGAAAGCAAGCAAAGACTTAAAATCAACTCTGTTAAAAATGGTAAATAAATAAATTTGTAAGATATATTGCAATGTATGTAAAAACTAAAAAAAAAACTAAAGCAAAGCAAAGCAAAATAAAACAAAACACCTAATCTGAGAAATTTAAAAGTAGATGGAACTAAATTATTATGGAAGACTGCAATGAGATCATTGTAAGTGGTAGAGGAGATGTGCAGTTTTTTTCCCCACAATAAAAATAGAATCATATTCCTTGTATCTATAACACTTTTTTTGTATGTTATTCTTTTATTTTTTTATTTTCATTTTGTATTAATATATAATGTATTATTTGCCCCAGGGTACATGTCTGTGAATTGTCAGGCTTACACATTTCACGGCACTTACCATAGCACATACCCTCCCCAATATCCACAACCCAGCCACCCTATCCCTACCGCCGCCCTCCACCTCCCACCCACCCTTAGTTCGTTTTGTGAGTTCAGGAGTCTCTTATGGTTTGTCTCCTTCCCCATCCCTTCCTGTT
>CM053613.1:63521123-63628880 GCA_028646535.1 Procyon lotor
AATGTCCTCCATGTTTTTCCTTATGCTCCACATGTAAGTGAAACCATATGATAACTGACTCTCTCTGCCTGACTTATTTCACTCAGCATAATCTCTTCCAGTCCTGTCCATGTTGATACAAAAGTTGGATATTCATCCTTTGTGATGGAGGCATAATATTCCATTGTATATATGGACCATATCTTCTTTATCCGTTCATCTGTTGAAAAGCATCTTGGCTCTTTCCACAGTTTGGCAATTGTGGTCATTGCTGCTATGAACGTTGGGGTACATGTGGCCCTTCTTTGCACTACATGTGTATCTTTGGGGTAAATACCCAGTAGTGCAATTGCAGGGTCATAGGGTAGCTTTATTTTTAATTTCTTAAGGAATCTCCACACTGTTTTCCAAAGTGGCTGCACAAACTTGCATTCCCACTAATAGTGTAAGAGGGGTTGATACTGGCACAAAAACAGACACATAGGCCAGTGGAACAGAGTAGAGACCCAGATATGGACCCACAACTCTATGGTCAAATAATCTTTGACAAAACAGGAAAAAAACATCCAGTGGAAAAAAAACAGTCTCTTCAATAAATGGTGCTGGGAAAATTGGACAGCTATATATAGAAGAATGAAACTTGACTGTTCTTTTACACCATACACAAATATAAACTTGAAATGGATAAATGACCACAATGGGAGGCAGGAATCTATCAAAATTCTAGAGGAGAACATAAACAGTAACCTCTTAGACATTGGCCACAGCAACTTCTTTCAGGACATGTCTCCAAATGTAAAGGAAACAAAAATGAAAATGAACTTTTGGGACTTCATCAAGATAAAAGGCTTCTGCACAGCAAAGGAAGCAGTTAACAAAACAAACAGGCAACCCATATGGGAGAAGATATTTACAAATTACACTACAGATAAAGATCTGGTACCTAAGATCTGTAAAGAATTTCTCAAACTCAACACTCAAAAAACAGATAATCATGTCAAAAAATGGGCAGAAGACATGAACAGACACTTTTCTAAAGAAGACATACAAATGGCTAACAGACACATGAAAAAATGTTCATTATCATTAGCCATCAGGGAGATTCAAATCAAAACCACATTGAGATACCACCTTACACTGGTTATAATGGCCAAAATCAACAACAAAGCAAACAACAAATGTTGGAGAGGATGTGGAGAAAAGGGAACCCTCTTACACACATTTTAGCTAGAAGATATGTTGTCATGTTTAGTTTTTCAAAATCTTACATATTTATATTTTTAAACAGTAATATATAAAAGAACCATTTATACTAAATTCCAAACAAAAGTAGGTATTCCTCTTTATTTTTAACAAGTTGACTTTTAGAAATTATATTTCATTATTCATTATATTTCTCTGATAACTACCAAAGGTTAAAATACTATCTTACATATTTCTCATTGGAATTTCTTCTTCCATGAATTGCTCTTAATTGTTTACATCTATTTGGATTTTGGTCATATACTGTGCATCTATCAGAGTCTATTTTATGAGTGGGCTAGAATCTATAATATGCATCAGTTTAAAAATGAACTAGAATTCTAGGATATTTATGATATGATATATTGTATCTGAAACTATATTATAATATAACAAGTGTGTTTATATGTTAGAATGGTTGAGCTGTATACCTTATATATATTTTAAACTAAAAGTTTCAAGAAAGTAGGGTCACCTGAGTGGCACAGTTGGTTAAGCATCCGACTCTTAATTTTAAGTCAGATAATGATTTCAGGGGTCATAGGATTGAGACCTGCCTCAGTGTGCAGTTGGCTTGAGATTCTTTCCCCCATTACCCCTCTAAAAAAAATAATTAAAAAAAGTTTCAAAAAACAGTTTGTTTCTTCCCCAAAATTTCAAAGCTTACTTAAATGTCAGCATTAATAACTTTTACTTGTGAGTTATTGTAAGAAATTCTGCATCACCAATGTTTGCTTTGTCACAGAGGATGATATAGAGCAGAAAACCATGAATACCATGAATTTAATTCCAAAATTGATTCAGAAGGGAGACACTTTGAGTGTGAAGGAGTCCTAAAAATGTACAAATTTATTTCCTCATATTTTCCTAGTTTTTCAGTGAGTGACTTGTGATAAAAATCCATGTGTATTCAAATGTTAAAACAATCTAAATAATTGTTAAATATCAGGTCGAAATGAATAAACATATGTTAACATTTTGTCAGATGTACTGCACATATTTTCTCACAATTTATTTTTTATTTGAATTTATTTGTTGTGTAGTTTGACTTACAAAATTAATGTAAACTTATACAATCAATGTGGTTATGTTTTTATTTAGAGATTTGAGTTGTGTGAATACATGTGCGTCTGTGTGTGTGTGTATGTGTATGTTTCCATTATTTTTGTTTTAAGTATATAATCTATTTGTAATTTTGTGTATGCTATGGACCAGGTGATACTTTATATTCTTTCTGGTGCAAGTAGATTTGCTACCAACTATTTTCTCATATTCTGTGTTGAAGTAGAATTTTTAATATATTACATTCCACATATACCTTTTTTTTCTTTTGGGGTTTTCTTTTTTGAGTTGAATATCTATATTTCTGTTTGCACCAATATTACATTCTGGGGATAGTGAAAATGTTATTATGTATTTTAATATACATGAGTCAAGTTCTCTTCCAATGCCCTTTTTAAAAACTAACTTTAAAAATGGTTTAACTTGAGATGCACATTAAAAATATAAAATATTTTATTTTAGAATATATATTTATTTTATTATATATATATAATATAAAAATATTTTATAAAAATATAAAAGTAGCCAATAAAAGAACTACTTATATTTTACAATCTAATATGGGTGGGGAATGAAGAAAATATTATTAATCAAATTAAAATAAAAAAAGGCGATAATAAGGGGCGCCTGGGTGGCTCAGTCGTTAAGTGTCTGCCTTTGGCTCAGGTCATGATGCCAGAGTCCTAGGATCTAGCCCCGCATCCGCTCCACGGGAAGCCTGCTTCTCCCGCTACCATTCCCTCTGCTTGTGTTCCCTCTCTCGCTGTGTTTCTCTGTCAAATAAAAATAAAATCTTAAAAAAAAAAAAAGGCGATAATAAGAATCACAGAAAAATAACAGTGCATAATAAATATGCAAAACACATAGTTCAAAGTCAGGAAATAATGAGAGCAATTAACTTAAGAGATAGATCTGAAAAAATGAAGTTTTAAGTTTAACAGAAAAGGCAAAAGAATTGATGGAAGAGAGTCAATATTATCTATATACACCTGTTATCAATTGACTTATATATCCGTTCTCTATCTCTTAGCATTCTGCCCTAGCATTCTGCCTTCCTGGTAAAGAATACCTAATTCTTTGGGGTACCTGGGTGACTCAGTAGGTTAGAGCCTCTGCCTTTGGCTCAGGTCATGATCTCAGGGTCCTGGGATTGAGCCCTGCATCAGGCTCTCTGCTCAGCAGGGAGCCTGCTTCCCCCTCTCTCTCTGCCTGCCTCTCTGCCTACTTGTGATCTCTCTCTATATATCAAATACATAAATAAAATACTAAAAAAAAGAATACCTAATATTCAAATTTCTAAGCACATATAGAATATTTCCAAAACTGAACATATACTAGGCCACAAAACAACTTTTAACCAATTCCAAGAAATGAACGTTATATACAACATATTATTTTCCTTATTTTCCTATTTATTTAAATTCAAGCTAGTTAATATATAGTGTAGTATTGGTTTCAGGAGTAGAATTTAGTGATTCATCACTTACACATAACACCCAGTGCTCATCCCAAGTGCCCACCTTAATGACCATCATCCATTTACCTTATCCCCCTCCAGAAACATTTTGTTTATTCTCTATAGTTAAGAGTCTCTTATGGTGTGCCTCCCTCTATGTTTTTATCTTGTTTTATTTTTCCTTTCTTTCCCCTACGTTCATCTGTTATATTCCTTAAATTCCAAATATGAGAAAATCATATGGCATTTGTCTTTCTCTGACTAATTTTGCTTAGTGTAATGTAGTCTAGTTCCATCCATATTGTTGTAAATGGCAAGATTTGATTCTTTTTGATGGCTGAGTAATATTCCTCTGTGTGTATATATGTGTGTGTGTGTGTGTGTGTGTGTGTGTGTATGTGTGTATCTTTATCCATTCTCATATATTCTTTATCTAATTATCAGTTAATGGACATTTGGGCTCTTTCCATAATATAGTTGTTGATGATGATGCTGATATAAATATTGGGATTTGGATGATAATGCTATTATAAACACTGGGGTGCAAGTGCCCCTTTGAATCAATATTTTTGTATCTTTTGGAAAAAACCTAGTAGTGCAATTGCTGAACCACTGGACAATTTTATCTTTCAGTTTTTGAGGAACCTCCGTACTAGTTTCCAGGATGGCTGCATTAGTTTGTACTCCTAAACAATGGTGTAAGAGGGTTCCCCTTTCTCTGTGTTCTCACCAACATTTGTTGTTTCCTGAGTTGTTAATTTTAGCCATTCTGACTGGTGTGAGTTGGCATCTCATTGTGGTTTTGATTTGTATTTCCCAATGTTGAGTGACATTGAATATTTCTTCATGTGTCTATTGGCCATTTGTATGTATTCTTTAGAGTAGTATCTGTTCATGTCTTCTGCTCATTTCTTGACTCTACTTTTTGGTTTTGGGGTATTGAGTTTGATAAGTTCTCTATAGATTTGGATACTAGCCCTTTATCCCATGTCATTTGCAAAAATATCTTTTCCCATTCTATAGGTTGTCTTTCAGTTTTTATGGTTGTTTTCTTTGCTGTGCAGAGGCTTTTTATATCTATGAGGTCACAGTAGTTCATATTTGCCTTTTATTCCCCTTGCCTCCAGAGTCCTGTCTAGTAAGAAGTTACTGTAGCTGAGGTCAAAGAAGTCACTGCCTGTTTTCTTCTCTAGGATTTTGATAGCTTCCTATCTTTTATTTAGGTTTTTTTTTTTTTTTTTATCTCTTTTGGGTCTATTTTTGTGTATGGTGTAAGAAGATAGTCCACTTTTATTCTTCTGCATGTGGTAGTCCAATTTTCCCAACACCATTTGTTGAAGAGACTTCATTTTTTCCATTGGATAGTCTTCCCTTCTTTGTTGAAGATTAGCTGAATGAAGAGTTGAGAGTCTATTTCGGGTTCTCCATTCTGTTCCATTGATCTATGTGTCTGTTTTTATGCCAGTACCATACCGTTTTGATAATTACAGCTTTGTAATACAGCTTGAAGTCTGGGATTGTGATGCCTCCTGCTTTGCTTTTCTTTTTCAACATCACTTTGGCTATTTTGGTCTTTTCTGGTTCCATACAAATTTTAGGATTGGTTTTTCTAGCTCTGTGAAAAATGCTGGGTTTTTGTTGTTGTTGTTGTTGTTTGTTTGTTCATTTTCTTTTGTTCTTGATAAGGATTGTGTTAAATGTGGAGATTGCTTTGGGTACTACAGACATTTTAACAATATTTGTTCTTCCAATACATGGGGTGTTTTTCCATTTCCCTGTGTCTTCTTCAATTTCTTTCATCAGTGTTCTGTAGTTTTCAGCATACAGATCTTTGACCTCTTTGGTTAGGTCTATTCCTAAGTATCTTATGATTTTTGGTGCAGTTGTACAAGGGGCCAATTCCTTGATTTTTCTTTCTGCTTCTTCATTATTGATATATGAAAATGCAAAAGACTTCTATACATTTATTTTATATCCTGATACTTTGCTGAATTCATATATCAGTACTAGCAATTCTTTGGCAGAATCTTTTGGATTTTCTATATAGAGTATCAAGTCATCTGCAAGTAATGAAAGTTTGACTTCTTCCTTGCCTATTTGGATACCATTTATTTATTTATTTATTTATTTATTTATTTATTTATTTATGGTGGTCTGATAACTGAGGTTAGGACTTCCAGTACTATTTTGAACAATAGTGGTGAGAGTGGGCATCCTTGTGGTTCTTTTGACCTTAGGGGAAAATCTGTCAGTTATTCCTCAATGAAGATGATATTAGCTGTGTATCTTTCATATATGTTGAGGTATGTTTTTCAATCCCTACTTTCTTGAGGTTTTTTTTTAATCAAGAAAGGGTGCTATATTTTGCCAAATTTTTTTTTTGCATCTATTGAGAAGATCATATGGTATTTATCCTTTCTTTTATAAATGCCATGTATCATGTTGGTTGATTTGCAAATATTGAACCACCTCTGCAGTCCAGGAATAAATTCCACTTGATTGTGGTGAATAATTCTTTTAATGTACTGTTGAATTTGATTTGAATATTTTGTTGAAAAATTTTGCATCCATGTTCCTCAGGGATATGTTAGCTATAATTGTCCCTTTTAGTGGGGTACTTTTTCTGGTTTTGGAGTCAAAGTAATGACAGCCTCATAGAATGAGTTTGGAAATTCTACCTCCATTTCTATTTTTTGGAACAGTTTCCAAAGAATAGGTGTTAACTATTCTTTGAATGTGCAATAGGATCCCCTGGAAGGCCATCTGGCCCTGGACTATAGTTTGTTGGGAGATTTTTTATTCCCGAGTCAATTTCTTTGCTAGGTATGGGTCTGTTCAAATTTTCTATTTTTTCCTGTTTCAGTTTTGATAGTTTATATGTTTCTAGGAATTTATCCATTTCTTCCAAATTGCCCAATTTGTTGCCATATAGTTGCTCAAATATTCTCTAATTGGTTGGTTGTGATCTATCCTCTCATTCATGATTTTATTTATTTGAGTCTTTTCTCTTTTTGATAGGTCTGGCTGGAGTTAATCAATTTTACTAATTCTTTCAAAGAACCAATTGCTACTTTTATTAATCTGTTCTATTGTTTTATTTTGGTTTTCTGCCCAATTTATTTCTGCTCTAATCTTTATTAATTCCTTTTGTCTGCTGGTTTTAGGCTTTATTTGACAGTCATTTTCCAGCTCCTTTGAGTGTAAAGTTCAGTTATATATTTGAGACTTTTCTTATTTCTTGAGGAAGGCCTGTATTGATATATACTTTCTTCTTATGACTGCCTTTGCTGCACCTGAAAGGTTTTGGACTGTTGTGTTTTCATTTTCATTTGCTTCAATGTATTTTTTAAATATCTTCTTTAATTTCCCAGTTAACCATTCATTCTTTTTTTTTCTAAAGATTTTATTTATTTATCTGACAGAGAGAGAGAGAGATCGATCACAAGTAGGCAGAGAGGCAGGCAGAGAGAGAGGGGGAAGCAGGCTCCCTCCTGAGAAGAGACCCTGATGCAGGGCTTGATCCCAGGACCCTGGAATCATGACCTGAGCCAAAGGCAGAGGCTTTAACCCACTGAGCCACCCAGGAGCCCCTTAGGCTGTAGGTTGTTCTTTAATATCCATGTATTTGTGGTCCTTCCAATTTTTTTTCTTGTGGTTGACTTCAAGTTTCATAGTGTTGTTATCTAAAAATATTCATAGTATTATCTCAATCTTTTTGTACTAGTGAGGCCTTATTGGTGACCCAGTACATGATCTATTCTGGAGAATGTTCCATGTGCATTCTAAAAGGATGTGTATTCAGCTGCTTTAGGATGAAATGCTTTGAATATATCTATTAATTTCATCTGATCCAGTTTGTTACCTGTTCTTAGATGACAATTGTAAAAACATAGAAATCGTGAAATTCCTAATTAAATATTAGAATATATAACTGTAAGATACCAGAATAGGTGTTGGAAGCATAGATACTATATAAGAAAATTAATAAATATTTTTATAAATTATTAATTAAATACCAAACTCTTAGGAGCTATTTCTATTGAAAAACTTATTCCTCTAAACTTGAAATTCCTCGATATAAGTTAATTGAAAATAATGTCCAGAACATAGAAATTTAACTTACAAGTATTTTCATGTATCTACTCAATAATACATGAAATTCAGAAAATCAAAATTTGATTTATTTCTTCTTTTTTCTTCAGTAAATATCACATTCCCAACATAAAGAACACCTCGAGAACAATATAGAACTTCTTCAATAACAACTACCTTTTTCAATTTCACCATATGAACATCACCCTGAAATTTGACTTTTCTTTATCCACACTTGTGGTTTTCTTCTGCTTGATCTTAAGCCTGTCATTCCCTGTACTTAGAATAGAAAGAGACTTGGAATAAAGGCAGAGGGATTTAAGTTCAATTCTGAATGCTATCACTTAATTTTTTAGCATTTGGAATAAGGATTCACTTATCTGATATATCACTTTCTAATTTTAAAGAAGAGATCTTTATAAATTTGTGAATGCTGTATGGGAAATGAAATAATATGTGTAGTAAACTAGGTTCTTTAGGGCATGCTAGTTATGTACAGATGCACTTTCACTATTCTTTGGTTGGCAAAATTGCTTATTCTTAAAAGCTAAAATCAATTTTACTCCTTATGCTGGGCATTCCCTGATGCCTTTCGTGGTCTCTCAGTGTAGAACTGAAGATTTCTTTCCACATCTTCCCACTGTCCTTGTGTATTCATTTGCTCCTACACTTACTTTATTTTATTGCGATTACTTGTTTAAACCTCCATGCCTTTTTCCCTCCATAATAAGCTATAAAAGTATAAGTATATGAAAGTATAAGCTTTGCACTTTGGCAAACACTGCATATATAAGTGTAAGAAACAATTTTATCAGACAAGGAGATTTTATAGAGAATGTAAGTAACTATTGGCTGAGAATTAGAGAATTCTGAATACTGTGTGGAAGTTGGCCTTCTCAGCGTGATCAAAAAGTACAATAAACCAAGGATACTGCTGCTGGCAAGCTAGGTGTGACAAAAGTCCAAATTAGAAAAGATCAAAAGTATATATGTTCTGGCTCTACTTATCACGGTTATGGATATTCAGATCATGTTTACTGATATTTAAAGGTAAAACAAATCAAGACATTGGAAAAGATTTAACAGTTTGACCATAAAATAAAAGACACACATATAAATTTTTTTTATCATAAGGTTTATAACATCTTAACATTTATATTAAGTATTTTCTGTATTATAAAATATCACTGCTATCCCTACAAAGTGGAAAAAGAAGAGAGTACTTGCTTTTTTAAAACTAATTATACCCTAAATAATATTTAGAATTTCTTATTGAGGAGAGAGGTAGGTTTTTGTTGTTGTTGTTTGCTTATTTTTTATTGTTGTTAGTTTTATTTTGTTGGAACTGTCTCTGATCAATTTATAACCTTGAAGATAGCTTCAGGTATATTTTAGCTTGTATTCCTAGTTCCATCTGTGATGTTACTGTTTAATAGGTGCTTAATAAATGCCTATGAAAATATTAATTAATGTATAAAAGAGAGAGGAATAGAAGAAGAAATGCTATCAATGATGATGCTACTGATGTCGGTCATAATTAGAAGGAAGATAAGCTATAGGAAAAAGGACATAAAGGTCAAGTTCACCAGGATGACAGTTTGGTGATGAGAATCTGAGATATAGAGTGTTGGCTTTGGAGACTGACAAGAAAGATTACATCAAAAAGTATTTATAAAGAAATTTCAACAGATTACAGATAAATACATGAAGGGAAAGAACTCAAATTTCCACCTGACTCTTACATTTCAAGTGCAGTAGATAGGATTATGTTTGTGCTGCTGATGACAATGGGTAAGATAAAATGTCAAGTGAAGTTTGCAAATTAAATGGTCATTTAATTTTATATTGTTTCACTAAAGATTGAAATGATGGTAAAAATATATGAGAAATGGCTTTTGTGTCAGTTATTGCTTTAATAACACTGTATGACAAACCGTTAGGGATAAAAATGCTTTTAAAAAAAAAACAGTTTTTCTCATGTTCAATTGTCTTCGGGGTCAGCTGCAACTAAGCTGATGTAGGCTGATCTCACCTGGATTTGGTCCATGCCACGGCAGGCTGGCTTCATATGTCTTTATTCCTCTGGGATCAGCAGGCCACCTGGAACAGATTTTTCTCATGAATATGACACAAATATAAACAGGCAAGTGGAGACACACAATGTCTTCCAGTTTCATAACGCATACAAAATCCCTTCCTCCCCTTTTCCTGGCAAAATCAAGTCACTTAGCCAAACTCGACACAGTGGGTGGGGAAATGTACTCTCATTAGAGGAGCTACAAAAATCATTTTGCAAAGGATGTGGATATAGGGAAATAAGAAGAATTATAGTCTGCTGAGTTTTAAATACATGATTGGATCTTTAAAAAGAACAACAGAAAGTAAAATAAATAAAAGAAAATACTGTATCATTCTATTTAAATGAGATCTAAAGTAGTCAAATTTGTAGAAATGGAAAGTAGAATGGTGATTTCTAGAAGTTGCAGGGAGAGGAGAAAGGGGAATTGTTTAATAGGATAGAGTTTCTGATTTGCAACATGAAAAACTTCTAAAGATCTGTTTCACAACAATGTGAATATACTTAACACTACTGAACTATACACTTAAAATACTTAAGATGGTAAAAATAAAACAAAACAAAAAATACATCAGATGATGTAGATTTTCTCCATCCCATTACCAATGCTTGTTTAGCATTGCTTCCCCATACCTTACAGGCATCTGAATTTCTTCAGTCTACTTTGGTTATACTCTCAGACTCTCTTTTAGGGCTGAATACTCTTCCCTATAACTCCAACTAGCCCTGTGTTCTGCCAAGGTTCTTCTCTGAATGGACTCATTACCAGAACCATATTGCCATTAACTGTCTGATTTTGTGTATCACAGCTGCCAAGCTCTACTCCCTGGAATGAATTTTATTTTCTATGATTAAATTAGGTATTCTTTAAGTCATAAACAACAATTTCTCAGATGTTTCTCTTGTGCATCTCCCTTTCAGGTTCAGGTTTAAAATATAGTAATTCAACCATGCCATATATCACCCCGTGCTCATCACAACAACTGTGCTCCTTAACTTCCATCACCTATGTAATTCATCCTCTCCTCTGTAACCATCAGATTATTCTCTATAATTCAAAGTCTGTTTCTTGCTCTGACTTTTCTCATTTTTTTTCCTTTACTTGTTTGTTTCTTAAAATACACATATGAGTGAAATCATATGGTGTCTTTCTGACTGACTTATTTCACCTAGCATTATACTCTCCAGCTCCATTCGTGTCCCTGTAAATGGCAACATTTCATTTTATATATTCATATATATGTATATGAATATTACTTGTATATATTACATCTTATCCACTCTTCAGCTGATGAGCAATTAAGCTTCCATATCTTAGCTATTAAATAATGCTGTTATAAATAAGAAGATGCATGTATTTCTTTGAATTAATGTTTTTGTATTCTTTGGGTAAATGCCCAGTAGTGCAATTGCTGGATCATAAAGTAGTTCTATTTTTAACTTTTTGAAAAACCACCACAGTTTTTCAGAGTGGCAGCACCAGTGTTCATTCCCATAGACTGCAAAAGAGTTCCCCTTTCTCCACATCATCACCAACACTTGTTGTTTCTTGTGTTTCTTATTTTAGCCATTCCGACAGGTATGAGGTGATATCTTGTGGTAATTTTGATTTGCATTTCCTGATGATAAGTGATGATGAGCATCTTTTCATGTATGTATTAGCCATCTAAATGTCTTCTTTGGAGAAATATCTGTACATGTTTTCTGCCCATTTTCAAATTAGGTTATTTATTTCTTCTTTGTTGAGTTCTGTAAGTTCTTGATATATTTTGGATACTAACCCTTTATTGGATATGTCACTTGCAAATATCTTCACCCATTCCATAGATTTTCTTTTACTTTTGGTGATTGTTTCCTTTGCTATGCAAAACTTTTTTATTTTGATGTAGTTCTAATAGTTGATTCTTGCTGTTGTTTCCCTTGCCTCAGGAGTCATATCTAGAAAGAGTTGTTACAGCCAATGCCAGAGAAATTACTGCCTGTGTTATCCTCTAGAATTTTAATGGTTTCCTTTGTCACATTTAGAGCTTTAACTCATTTCAAATGTATTTTTGTGTATGGTGTAAGAAAGTGGCCCAGTTTCATTCTTTTGCACGTTACTGTCCACTTTTCCCAAAACCATTTGTTGAAGACATTATCTTTTTTCCATTAGATATTGTTTCCTGCTTTGTCAAAGATTAATTAACCATAAAGCTATGGGTTTATTTCTGGGTTTTCTATCCTATTCCATTGATCTGTGTGTCTGTTTTTGTTCCAGTACCAAACTGTTTTGCTTGCTACAGCTTTGTAATATAACATGGAGTCTGGGATTGTGATACCTCCAACTTTGCTTTTCTTTTTCAAAATTACTTTGGCTATTCAGGGTCTTTTGTGGTTCTATACAAAGTTTGGAATGCTTTATTGTAGTTCTTTGAATAATGCTATTGGTATTTTGAAAGGGATTGCATTAAAAATGTGGAATGCTTGGGGAGTATAGCTACTTTAATAATATTTCTTCTAATCCATGGTCATGAAATGTCTTCCCATTCTTTATATCATCTTCAATTTCTTTCATCTATGTTTTATAGTTTTCAGAATACAGGTCTTCCACCTCTTTGGTTAGGTTTATTCCTAGGTATTTTATTGTTTTTGGTTCACTTTTAAATAGGATTGTTTTATTTCGCTTTCTGCTATTCCACTATTGTATAGAAATGCAACATATTTCATTACATTGATTTTCGTCCTATGACCTTACTGAATTCATTTATCAGTTCTAATTTTTTGACAGTCGTTTTCTATATAGAATATCATATCATCTAGAAACTGAGAGTTTTACTTGTTTACCAATTTTAGATGTCTTTCATTTCTTTTTATTATCTGACTGCTGTGGTGAGGACTTCCAGTACTATGTTGAATAAAAGTGAAAGTGGACATCCTTGTCTTGTTCCTGATCTTAGGGGAAAGCTCAGGTTTTTCCCCAGTAAGGATGACATTAGCTGTGAATTTTTCATAGATGGCTTTTATTATATTGAGGTATGTTCCCTCTAAAACTATTTGTTGAGAATTTTTATCATAAATTCAGCTTATGAATTTATATCAAATGCATTTACCACATCTATTGAAAAGATCATATTGACCAAAAATCATATATTTTTTATCCTTACTTTTATTGTTGTGATCCATCAGGATGATTGATTTGTGAATCTTTAAAGACCCTTGTAGTCCAGGAATAAATCACACTTGATCATGGTGAATCGTTCTTTTAATGTTCTGTTGAATTCAGTTTGTTAGCATTTTACTGAGAATTTTTTGCACCCATGTTCATCAGGAGTATTGGCTTGTAGTGTGTGTGTGTGTGTGTGTGTGTGTGTGTGTGTGTGTGTGTGGTGTTTTTATCTGATTTTGGTATCAGGGTAATGCTAGCCTCCTAGAATGAATTTGGAATTTTCCCTTCCTTTTCTATTTTTTTGAATAGTTTGAGAAATTAGCTCTTCAAATGATTGGCAGAATTTGACTGTGAAATCTTCTGGCCCTGCATTTCTGTTTGTTGGGAGGTGTTTGATTACTGATTCAATGTCTTCGCAGGTTATCCAACCGTTCAAGTTTTCTATTTCTTCCTGTTCCAGTTTTAGTAGTTTATACATTTCTAAGGATTTA
The DNA here is from genome assembly GCA_028646535.1 of Procyon lotor. Lineage (NCBI taxonomy): Eukaryota > Metazoa > Chordata > Mammalia > Carnivora > Procyonidae > Procyon > Procyon lotor. Next base: position 63,534,668 of record CM053613.1, read on the forward strand.
TCTACTTCTCCTGGTTGTCCAATTTGTTGACATACAGTTTTTCCTAATATTCTCTTATAAGTATTTGTGTTTTTGTGGTGTCAGTTGTTATTTCTCCTCTCTCACTGAGGATTTTGTCTACCTGAGATATTCCTCCTTTTTTTTTTTCTTGATAAGTTTGGCTAGGAGTTTATCGATTTTATTGATGCTTTCAAAAACAAGCTCCTGATGGGGCGCCTGGGTGGCTCAGTCGTTAAGCGTCTGCCTTCGGCTCAGGTCATGATCCCAGAGTTCTGGAATCGACCCCAGATCGGGCTCCCCGGTCTGCGGAAAGCCTGCTTCTCCTGCTACCATTCCCTCTGTTTGTGTTCCCTCTCTCGCTGTGTTTCTCTCTGTCAAATAAATAAAATCTTAAAAAAAAAAAAAAAAAAAAAAAAACAGCTCCTGGTTTCATTGAGTTGTTCTATTGTTTTTTGTTTTGTTTTGTTTTTAATTTCTACATTATTTATTTCTGCTCTAATACTTATTATTTATTTTCTTCTGCTGGCTTTAGGTTTTGTTTCTTGTTGTTTTTCTAGATCATTTAGGAACAAGGTTAGGGTGCTTGAGATTTTTCTTGTATCTTGAGGCAGGCCTTTATTGCTATAAAATACCCTCTTAGAACAACTTTTGCTTCATCCCAGATGTTTTGGAGAATTGTGTTTTCATTTTCATAGTTTTCCATGTACATTTTTAAATTTTATTTTTAGTTTATTGTTTTAATTTAAATTCAATTAATTAACGTATAGTATATTATTATTTTCAGAGATAAAGTTCAGTAATTTCTCTGTTATATATAACACCCAGGACTCATTAATTCACATGTCCATCAAACTGTAACCAAATTCCCCTCACTCCCTTACCTTCCAGCAACCCTCAGTTTTTCTATGATTGAGAGTCTCAGACAGCTTCCCTGTCTGATTTTGTCTTGTTTTATTTTTCCCCCCTTTCCCATGCCCCTCTGTTTTATTTTTTAGATTCCACATATGAGGGAAATCATATGATAAATTGTCTTTCTCTGATTGATTTATTTTGTTCAGTATAATACTCTCCGGTTCCATCCACATCGATGTAAATGGTAAGTATTCATCCTTTCTTTTTTTTTTTTTTTGTATTCATCCTTTCTGATGGCTGAGGAATATTGCACTGTGTGTGTGTGTGTGTGTGTGTGTGTGTGTATAAAATGTCTTTTTTATCAATTCATCTGTCGATGGACATCTGGGCTTTTTCCATAGTTTAGCTATTGTGGACATTGCTGCTATAAACACAGGAGTGCAGGTGCCCCTTAAGATCACCACATTGTATCTTGGGGTAAATACCCAATAGTGCAATTGCTGGATCATAGGGTAACTCTATTTTCGACTTTTGGAAGAACTTCCATACTGTTTTCCGGAGTAGCTGTACCAACTTGCATATTTGTTGTTGGTTGACTTGTTAATTTCAGCCATTCTGAAAAGGTGGTATCTCATTATGGTTTGGATTTGTATTTCTCTGTTGCTGAGTGATGTTGAATATTTTTTCATGTAACTGTTGGCCATTTGGACATCTTATTTGGAGAAATGTCTATTCATGACTTCTGTCTATTTCTTGATTAGATTATTTGTTTTTGGATGTTAAGTTTGATAAATTCTTTATAGATTTTTGGATACTAGTCAATATCCAAAGTGATAGTGATAAGACATTTGCAAATATTTTCTCCAGTTCTGTCGGTTGTGTTTTGGCTTTGTCGATTGTGCTTTTGCTGTGAAAAAGTTTTTTTTTATTTTGATAATGTCCCAATAGTTCATTTTGCCTCTGTTTCCCTTGCCTTTGGAGATGGGTTTAGCAAGATGTTGCTGTGGCTGAGATCACAAAGGTTGCTACCTGTATTCTCTTCTAGGATTTGATGGATTCCTGTATCACTTTTACCCTGGCCCACTTTTATTCTTCTACATGTGGTAGTCCAGTTTTTGCCAATACCATTTGTTGAAAAGACTGTCTCTTTCCACCGGATATTCTTTCCTTCTTTGTTGAAGATTAGTTGAACATGGAATTGAGGGTTCATTTCTGGGTTCTCTATTTTGTTTCATTGATCTGTGTGTTTGTTTTTGTGCTGGTACCATACTGTCTTGATATTACAGCTTTGTAATATAGCTTGAAGTCTGGAATTATGATGCCACCATCTTTGGTTTTCTTCTTCAACATTCCCTTGGCTATTAGGGGTCTTTTCTGGTTCCATACAAATTTTAGGATTATTTTTTCCAGCTTTGTGAAAAAAGTTGATGGTATTTTGATAGGGATTGCATTTAATGTATAGATTGCTATAGATAGTATAAATATTTTATCAGTATGTTCTTCCAATCCATGACCATGGAAGATTTTTCCATTTATTTGCATCTTCTCCAATTTCTTTCATGAGTGTTCTATAGTTTTCAGCATACATATCTTGTATGTCTTTGACTAGGTTTATTTCTAGGTATCTTATGGTTTTTGATGCAATTATAAATGGGATTGATTCCTTAATTTCTCTTTCTTGTGTCTCATTGTTAGTGTATAGAAATGCAACAGATTTCTGTGTATTGATTTTATATCCTGCCATGTTACTGAATTCCTGTATGAGTTCTAGCAATTTTGAGGTGGAGTCTTCTGGGTTTTCCACATAGTAATCTGTGAAGAATGAGAGTTTGATTTCTTCTTTGCTGATCCAGATGCCTTTTATTTCTTTTTGTTGTCTGATTGCTGGAGCTAGGACTTTTAGTACTATATTGAACAAAAATGGTGAGAATGGCCATCCTTGTCCTGCTCCTGATCTTAGGGGAAAAACTGAAAATGATAATCACTGTGGGCTCAATTTTATATATGGCTTTTATGGTATTGAGGTATGTTCTGTCTATCCCTATACTGTGAAGAATTTTAATCAGGAAAGGATGCTGTAGTTTGTCAAATGTTTTTTTCTGCATCAGGACTATCATACGATTCTTGTGTTTTCTTTTATTAATGTAATCTATCACATTGATTGCTTTGCAGAAGTTGAACTGCCCTTGCAGCCAGGAATAAATCCCACTTAGTAGTGGCGAATAATCCTTTTAATGTACTGTTGGCTCCTATCAGCTGGTATCATGGTGAGAATTTTTTCATCCATGTTCATCAAAGATATTGGTCTGTAATTCTCCATTTTGGTGGGATCTTTATAATTATTTGTTTATCTTCAGTGTTGGTTGCACTTTCATTCATAATTTTATATATTTGGGTCTTTTTTCTTTTTGATTAGTCTGACCAGGGGCTTATTGATCTTATTAATTCCTTCAGAGAACCAGCTCCTGGGTTTGTTGATAAGTTGATAAGTTCTTTTGGTTTCCAGTTCATTTATTTCTGCTCCAATCTTTATTAATTCTCTTTTCTTGCTGGGTGTAGGCTTTATTTGTTTCCTTTCAGTAGCTCCTTCAAGTTTAATGTTAGGTTGTGTATTTGAGAACTTTATTTTTTCTTTTTTTTAGATATTTATTTATTTATTTATTTATTTTTCTTAAAAAAGGTTTGTATTGCCATATATTTCCCTCTTAGGACTGCCTTTGCTCCATCCCAATGGTTTTGAATACTTGTGTTTTCATTTTCATTTGTTTCCATTATTTTTTAAAATTATTCTTTAATTTCCTGGTTGACCCATTCATTTTTTTTTTAATTTTATTTATTTGACAGAGAGAAACACACGAGTGAGGGAACACAAGCAGAGGGAATGGTAGTGGGAGAAGCAGGCTTCCTGCCGAGCAGGGAGCCCAATGCGGGGCTTGATCCCAGGATGCTGGGATCATGACCTGAGCCAAAGGCAGACGCTTAACGACTGAGCCACCCAGGTGCCCAAACCCTTTCATTTTTTAATAAGATGCTCTTTAGCTTCTTTGTCTTTGAGTTATTTCCAAATTCCCTCTAGAGATCGAGTTCAATTTTCAAAGCATTTTTTGTCTGAATACATGCAGGGAATAATCCTAGCCTTTGGTACCAGATGAGACCTGATTTGTACCAGTTTGTGATCTATTCTGGAGAATGTTCCATGTGCACTCTGGAAGAATGCATATACTTTTGCTTTAGGATGGAATATTCTGAATATATCTGTGAAGTCCATCTCCAGTATGTCATTCAAAGCCCTTGTTTCCCTGTTGATCTTCTGCTTAGATGATCATTGCTGTGAGTGATGTGTTAAAATCTCATATTATCAAATTATTATCAATGTGTTTCTTTAATTTTGTTATTAATTCGTTCATATAGTTGGCTGCTCCTATGTAGGGGCATAAATATTTATAATTGTTAGATATTCTTGTTTAATAGGCCCTTTAATTATGATATAGTGTCCTTCTTCATCTCTTATTGCAGTCTTTGGTTTAAAATCTAATGTGTCTGGTATTAGAATTGCTACCCTGCTCTCTTTTGATGTCCATTAGCATGATAAATGTTCTCCACCCCCTCAGGTTCAATCTGGATGTGTCTTTGGGTCTAAAAATGAGTCTCTTGTAGACAGCATATCAATGGGTCTTGCTTTTTTATACAGTTTGATACCCTGTGTCTTCTGATTGGGCACTTAGCCCATTTACATTCAGAGTAACTATTGAAAGATACGCATTTATTGCCATTCTATTAACCTATAAAGTCATTGTTTCTGTACATTGTTTCTCTGAAACAGAGAACATGTTTCTCTGTTCCCTTCTGGTCTATGTTGCTTTTGGGCTCTTTTATTGCTTAAGGATCCCCTTTAATATTTCTGGCAGGGCTAGTTTAGTAATCACAAATTCTTTTAGTTTTTGTTTGTCCTGGAGGCTTTTTACCTCTCCTATTCTGAATGACAGCCTTGTTAGATAAAATATTCTTGGCTGCATTATTTTTCTCATTTAGCACCCTGAATATGTCATGCCAGTCGTTTCTGGCCTGCCAGGTCTCTGTGGATAGGTCTTCTGCCAGTCTTAGGTTTCCATCTTTTAGGTTAAGGACTACTTTTATTGAACTGCTTTCAGGATTTCCTTTTGTCTCTGAAATTTGCCAGCTACATATAATACATATGTATTATATATGTAATATTACATTTTATATAAGCTACATGTGTATATATGTGTGTGTGTTGTGTATGTGTGTGTGTGTGTGTGTATAATGTTATATGTTAAGGTGTTGATCTATTTTTATTGTTTTTGAGGGCCATTCTCTGTGCCTCCTGCACTTGAATGCTTGTTTCCTTTCCCAGATTAGAGAAGTTCTCAGCTACAATTTGCCCCAATATATCTTCTATGACCCCTCTTTCCTCTTCTTCTGGGACCCCAAATATTCTAATATTGTTTAACTTTATGGTATCACTTATCTCTTGAATTCTCAATTCATGGTCCAATGGTTCTTTCTCTCACTTTTTTTCAGTTTCTTTATTCTGCATTCTTTGACTTTTATATAACTAATTTTCTCTTCTGTCTCATTTATCCTAGCAGTCAGAACTGCCATTTTTTATTGCATCTCATTAGTTGCCTTTTTTATTTTGACCTGATTAGATTTAATTATTTTATTTCTCTGGAACAGAGTCTAATGTTTCTATGTTTGCTTGTTTTTTTTTCAAGCCCAGCTATTATCTTTATAATCATTATTCTGAACTCTAGTTCTGACATCTTACTTATATCCATACTGATTAGGTCCCTGTTACTACTGCTTCTTGTTCTCTTTTTTGAGGTGAGTTTTTCTGTCTTATCACTCTATCCAGAGAAGAATAGATGAAGGAGAAAATAAAATGCTAAAATAGCAGCAACCACACCAGAGAAATTTACACTAAATAAATCAGAAGAGGCCAGAAACTTAAAAGGAAAAAAAGAGAGAGAGAGAGAGAGAGAAAATACAATAAGGTGAACAAAACAGAGTAATACACTAGATCCTGGGTGTATCTTCATCTGTTTTTCAGAAGAAACTAAATCCCAAAATTGTAAAGATAGAAAAACTCACACACACACACACACACACACACACACACACACACACACACACACAAAAGTAAAATCAACTACAATGTAAGGATAAAATGTAACTGTAAAAATGAAAATTAAAGAAAAGACTTAAAAATAGAGCTGATAAAATAGGAAATTATCAGAGAAGAAAAATATTAAAATTGAAAGACTAAAGAATCATGAGAAAACCATGAATTCTTTATACTATTTTCCTTTAGCGCTTGAGTTTTGCAGTTCTGTGTGGTTGATAAACTTGGTATTAACTAGATGTTCTTGATTCTGACAGAAGGGCCTGTTTCACTTATTCTTAGGTGTCTTTCCCTGGGTGTAATTTCACCATCCCTTGCTAGGCAGCCAGGCTCAATATAAGTTTATGTGACTTTTGTTCCCTGAAGACTTTCTGCACCACTTTAGAGGATGAAAATGAAAATGGCAGCCCCACTATCTCCAGACACAGAGCTAAAAATCACACCAAACCCCCACTCATCAGTGTGTCCCCAGAGAAAAGCAGTCAGTCACTCTTGTCTCATTGGTTTCCTTCCATACTCTGGATTTATCCAGCCTGCAACTGAGTGTTTTTATCTCAGGCAATAAACTCTGTTTCAAGTTTTCAAACTTTACAGACTCTTGCAGCATGCACCCCCACCAATTCTCCCAAGGGAAGGAGTGGGATCTCGCTAGGATTCTGCCTTTTTCTGAGTCCCTGCTCAGATAGTAGTAGCCCATTCAAGCCACAGTTCTTGATTTATGGCAACACTGAGCAGAAAGCCCACTCCTGAATTTACTGATTGCAACCAGCTTCCCTGCTCCAATGCTTGGAAACTTTGCTCTACTCAGGCACCCCCATTCTTTCTGTGACTCAGGGAATGTTGAGACAGCACTGTTCCATCCAGGATTCCACACCATTTTGCCACCTAAGTGCCTTTCAGGCAGGGACTTCCCTCATAGAAGCCAACTTCTAAAAATTCTGATTTTGCACTCCGCTGCTATATAATTTTCCAGTAGTTGACTTATGGAGGCTACCTCCCTCTGCAGTTTATCTTCCAATATATGGCTTCAGAGTCACTTCTCTGTACCTCCTACCTTGCAAAAAGTGGTGCTTTTCTATTTGTAGGAGTGTAGCAATTCTTCTCTTAGCTCTCCAGTTGAGTTCACAGATGTTCAGAATGATTTGGTAGCTATCTGAATTCCAGAGACCAGATGAAACTAGGGTTCTCTACTCTTCCACCATCTTCCTCCCTCCCCTCTCTAAATACTTTATTATATCTTTTTTTGATTTCTTGGTTGGGCCATTCATTGTTTAGTAGCATGTTATTTAACATCCATGTATTTTAACTCTTTCCAGAATATTTTTTCTTTTTGTTGACTTCTATTTTCATAGAGTGGTGGTCAGAAAACATGCATGGTATGAGTTTAATCTTCTTGAATTTGTTGAGGTTTGCTTTGTGGGCTAATATATGTTCTATTCTGGAAAATGTTCTCTGTGCACTTGAAAAGAATGTGCATTCTGCTGGTTTAGGATGGAATGTTCTGAATATATCCATTAAGTCCATCTCTTCCATTGTGTCTTTCAAAGCCATTGTGTGTGTCCTTGTTGATTTTCTGTTTCGATGATCTGTCCATTGATGTACGTGGGGTGTTAAAGTATCCTATTTTTATTGTGTTGTTATTAACTTTCATGTATTTATTTTGCACCTATAGTTGGTGCAAAATACTTTTATTGTATTGTTATTAACTTATTGTATTTATTTTGCACCTATAGTTGGTGCACATATATTTATAATTGTATCTTCTTGTTGAATTGCCCCTTTTATGATTATATACTACCCTTCTTTGTATCTTCTTTTTTTTAAAATATTTTATTTATTTATTTGACAGAAAGAGAGATCACAAGTAGGCAGAGAGGCAGGCAGAGAGAGAAGGGGAAGCAGGTTCCCTGATGAACAGAGAGCCCGATGTGGGGCTCGATCCCAGGACCCCGAAATCACGACCTGAGCTGAAGGCAGAGGCTGTAACCCACTGAGCCACCCAGGCGCCCCTCTTTGTATCTTCTTACAGTGTTTGTTTAAAAGTTTATTTTGTCTGACAGAAGTACTGCTACTCTAGCCTTGTTTTGACATCCATTTACATGATAGATGATACTCTCTCTCCTAACTTTAAAAAATCTGTAGGTGTCTTACGTCTAAAATGGTTCTCTTGTAGGCAGCATATAGATAGGTCTTCATTTTTACCTATTCTGCCACCCTATATCTTTTGATTAGAGCACTTAGTCCACCTATATTCAAAGTAATTATTGATAGATTTGTATTTATTGCCATTTTATTACTTGTTTTGTGGTTCTTTCTGAAGATTTTCTTTGATCCTTATTGCATTCATTCTCTCTCTCTCTCTCTATCTCTCTCTCTCGTTTTCTTTTTTTGCTGATTTTCTGTAGTAATATTTTTGGGCTTCTTTCCCTTTATTCTTTGTGTATTTATTGGCAATTTTTGTTATATGGTTACCATTACATTTCTATATGATCTCTTATTTATAGAACTCTCTGTGTTAAGTTGATGGTCTTTTTTTTTTTTATTTTGGTTATTGCTTTGTTTTGCTTTGTTTTATGTATTTTTTTTTAAAGATTCTATTTATTTGAGAGAGAGAGAGAGTACAAGCAGGGGGAGGAGCAAAGGGAGAGAGAAAAACAGACTCCTTGCTGCGCAGGGAGCCCAATGTGGGGCTGGATCCCAGGACCCTAAGATCATGACCGGAGCCGATGACAGATGCTTAATGAAGTGAGCCACCCAGACACTTCTCTTTGTTTTTTTCATGGTTGCTTGTTCGAACCCATTCTTTTCTCCTCTCCTCCTCATGTTTTAAGTGTATGTTACTCTATTTCATATATTTTGTTGTTGAGTTCCTTGACTATTTTTTTTTTGAGAAATACCCATTTTTACTTTTTTTGTGTGTGTTTCCTACATCTCTATTCTCAGTTTATACTCAGAGTACAAAGTCTCTCCCTTGTACTCAAAGAGTCCCCTTTAACATTTCATGCAGGACTGGTTTAATTGCCACAAGCTCCTTTAGGTTTTGTTTTCTGGGAGACTATCTCTCCTTTTATTCTGAATGATAGTTTTGCTGGATAGTATATTCTTGGCTGCAGATTTTTCCTTTTCAGCACATTGAATATGTCATGACACTCTCTTCTGGCTTGCCAAGTTTCTGTTGAAAAACCTGTAAGCCTTATGAGTTTTCCCTTGTAAGTTGAAGACTTCTTTTGTCTTACTGCTTTTAAATTTTTTTTTAAGATTTTTTTATCACTGTATTTTTCAAATTTAATTACAATATATCTTATCAGTTTGTTCTTGATTTCTGTTGGGGGTTCTCTGTGCCTCCTGCATCTGGATATCTGTTTTATTCCCCAAATCAGGAAAATTTTCAGCTATTATTACCTATAATTTCTTCAAATATATTTCCTACCCCCTCCATTCCTCTCTTCTTCTTCTGGGATTTCTATAATACAAATGTTATTACTTTTGATGGAGTTCCTGAATACCTTAAGTCTACTCTCATTTTGCACAATTCTTTATTCTTTCTCATTTTCAGCTGATAATAGCCTCACTCCTATCTTCCCCTCTTTTCTAAAAGATGGCTATAGATATTGATATGGCAGCTGGGTGTGGCATGTGACAGTGACCAGGGTGTACAAACTTGGCAAAGAGTGTGATGGCACCTCTGGGCACCTGGCTGGATGTGGCATGCAATGGAACCTGGGGGCATATGGCTTAGCACCTCACATTGGTGGCTGGAGACGTGCAACTGGCCAAGTCATAATGGTGGCTAGGGGTACACAGCTGAGTGGGTATAGCAGAAGTGCCTGGTGCTCAGCGACTGGGTGGCATGGTCCCTGGGCTTTAAGAAAATTTGCCCTGAATCCAGGGCCAAGGGCAGCATGCTTGGAGTTGATGTATCCTCACAAGAACCAGTGGACATGGCACACTACTAGGGGATTATTTAAAAGTGTCTATGTACCTCCAGTTCCAGCAGGTGTCTGTGCACATGCTGGTGGGTGGAAGAGGAAAATGGCACCTGCCAGCTACCTTGTTTCGGGAAGAGTCTCCCAACATGTTCAGAAGTCAGTATAAACAGATGTCTCCTGTTTGTCCCCAGCACTGTACAAACTGCAATTTTTATATTGCCTCTCCATGCAGGTTGCTGTCTCTTTAAGGGTAGAGATCTGGCTATCACTGATCCTCCCAGATCACACAATGCTGAGCCACCTACCTCTAAAGCTCCAGGTTCTAGGCTCCACTGGTTTTACAAACTCACAGAATTCAGCCTCTCTGGTTTTTGAAGGCAAATGGTATGGGAATTAGTCTTCTCCGTGTGAACTCCCTGGTGTGAGGGCCTTTTTTTCTGCCTTCTCTGTGCACAGTTTCCTCTTTCCTGTGAACAGTCTCCCTCTGCCTTTCTGACATTCCTAACCTTTCAGAAGTGGCTTCTCTATATTTAGTTGTGGAATTTGTTTAGACAGTCTTCAAATCCTTCTCTGGTTTATTGGCTTCAGTTGGATGATATCTAGCTGTAAATATGGGACAAATGAGCTCAGCATACTCCTACTCTGTCATCTTCCCAAATTCCTCCCAAATTAAATCTGAATCTTCTAAGTGGTATGTTTAGTTTTATTATAATGCTTTCTTAATATAAACATACTTTATAAGAGTTTATTTGTCAATAATAAATATTAGTAGGTAATATTATTACATTATATCATAATATAATTATATAATACAATATATAATAAATATGATATTATATATGATATATATTATATATATTATATATTTATATAATTAAATATATATAATTAAATATATAAATATATATAATTATTATATATAATTTTATATTTATGTTATATTTATATTATATAATGATATATTATACTATTATATATATTATATAATTATAGTTATAATATTATAATACTAAATATTAGTATGTAATAGATCTTTATATACTTTGGGGAAAATACCCTTGAAATTGCTTATGCAAAGGTATTTGTTAATTCTCAGATTCTTGAAATATAGAATATCAAACTCAAATATCTCATAAAGTCATATTTATATTAAATTTCTGAAACAATATTTAAATTTCTGGCAGTATGGAGATAGAAAATTATGGCTAGATCAGAGAATTACTCCAAACTGATATAGCATATCATTCTCTGCCCAAAACTTCTTGCATGGATGTGACTAAAGAAAATGTTAGACTTTGAGACCATTTACTCCTCTTTTACCTGTAACAGTTAAGAGATATTGAATCTAGGGTGCCTGGGTGGCTCAGTGGGTTAAAGCCTCTGCCTTTGGCTCAAGTGATGATCTCAGGGTCCCGGGATCCCGCATTGGGCTCTCTGCTCAGTGGGGAGCCTGCTTTCCCCTCTCTGCCTGCCTCTCTGTCTACTTGTGATCTCTCTCTCTGTCAAATAAATAAAATCTTTAAAAAGGAGAGAGAGATTGAACCTAGTATTTACATACGCCCTCCCTATAGCAGAACAATTAAACTAAATCCCAAAGGAAATTTAATGTTGTAAGGAAGATAGTAATTTTCCTTTACTTTTGTTATTCTGTCAGAAAATCATGACTAGCTTCTGGGCATGACAAAAGTTATGTGAGCTTCATTATGTAACACCTGTGATTAGTGCAGAGTGAAAGAGGTTTAAGAGCCATAACTGAGTATATAACTGAAAAGTTTCTCTGCAATGTTAAATGCACTGCTCAATCCCCTAAAGTAAAGTAAATGGCCTGCAGCGTGGTCTGAAGAAAGCTCTGAAATGCCATGAAAATAACTGCATGAAAGCTGGCACAGAGGTATTCAGTTCTGAACCTGCTTTGCTTCAAAATATTAAGCCTATAGTTGCTTTCAGTTTTTATTTCACAAGTATTTTTTAGCTTATTGTGCTGAACAGTTGTACTTTCTCAGCTTGATTGACATTCTGGAAAATATTGATCCGACAGTTCAGTGAACTTACATTCTATTAAATAAGTGTTCGTCATATAACATTAGGTTCACTCAGTCTAAATTTCAAAGACCTACATTTTTTTAACCAAAAGCCTTATATTTATCTTAAAATGAAACTCTTTTCATAATTCAAATTCAGAATTTCAGATGTGGTCTGATAATTTTTGCTTCTTCCCAATTAATTTAGAATAAATATCAGAAAAACTCAAACAAAGAAGTAAAAAAAGGGAATAAAATACACAAAGAAAATCTCTAGGATAAATAGGATTTTGCAATTACTGAACAGTATTAAAAATCCCTGAAAAAGAATTTATTCCAATGGATATTTTCTTCTATGGGAGAGAGATATACATAAGGCAATATTCCCCATGTCCATCCATCACAGGTCCAGCTCTCCTGCTCTAGAAGAAGCTATTTGTTCTTCTAGAACTATACTGATGCCTACCTTGAACTCCCCAAAATTGGATCTGTTATTCTAGGAATCCATATCTTGCATCCTCTTTGTTTTCTGTTATCCTGTATTCTCAAATTAATTCCCAATTAAAAGGCTTATTGTGGAATTAAAGGGTTTCTGAATTCTTGCCTTTCTGCATTATTCTATCATTCTACCATTTTATTGATTGATTATCTGGTTATAGGATTATGGCTTGAAATCATCTTTGAGTTTTAGTTCAGAGTTACTTAGTGCTTCAAGAAGACAAAGTGGCTTCTTTCTTGTCCAAGCCCTCCTTTAAGAGTTCTTAAACCTATCATATCCTTTATGTACCAATTAGGATATTTCAAAGCAGCTCTTGGTTTTCCAGAGCTTCTGTAGAAATCTCTTATGCCTTTCTCCATTGTGGGTTTCCCATCATTTTTTTTTTCCTTCTTTCATTTTATGGAGTCTTGTTATAGAGAAAAAGGAGATTTTTACATGTTTTCAATTAACCATCTTCAGTCTGAGTTATATAGTATGACTTTCTATAAACTCTGGAATAGAATAGTATCATGTGATAGACTCTCTCACTAGCAAATGACACAGCCCATACCTACATATTGCTACCTACATGTTGCTTTGTAGATGATGATGCTTCCTTTGTCAGATTAATGATGCCATGTTCCATTATACCCCTTCAGCCCAATACAGACCCAGGAACTTTGTGTTTGTTAACTAGATATGTGATTCAAATGCAGGAACTTCAGAATGAAGCTGAGCACTCAGCTATCTTTTTTTTTTTTTTTAAAGATTTTATTTATTTGACAGTGAGAAACACAGCGAGAGAGGGGACACAAGCAGAGGGAATGGTAGCGGGAGAAGCAGGCTTCCCGCGGAGCAGGGAGCCCGATGCGGGGCTTGATTCCAGGACGCTGGGATCTGACCTGGGCCGAAGGCAGACGCTTAACGACTGAGCCACCCAGGCGCCCCAGCACTCAGCTATCTTAAGAACTGACTGAGTCCTGAAGATATGCTGTACTCATGAAAATCCAAGTATTTATAAAGAGTAGTTGCCTAAATCTCATTAATATATAATTCTGTTATAAGTGAACTTAAAAAAAGAATAGCATATTGGAGGTGATTAGGTGACAGATACACTAAGAGTCAATTGCTAGGTCTCTTCCATACAGTGTTCCTATTATTTATTTCTTTAAAACAAACTAACTTGGGGTGCCTCGGTGGCTCAGTGGGTTAAAGTCTCTGCCTTCTGCTCAGGTCATGATCCTAGGGTTCTGGGATCCAGCCCCACATTGGGCTTGCTGCTCAGCAGGGAGCTTGCTTCCCCCTCTCTCTCTGCCTGCCTCTCTGCCTACTTGTGATCTCTCTCATTCTCTGTGTCAAATAAATAAATAAATCTTTTTTATTTTTTTATTTTTTTTAATAAATCTTTTTTAAAAAATAAAACAACAAACTAACATAAAACTTTGTGACTCAAAATAAAAATATATATTATTTTTATGTTTCCATGGGTTGATTGGTATATCTTGCTTGGGGTGGCTTACGTACATATAGTCAGTTAGTAACTGAGGGTAGAGGCATCTAAAGGGACAAGTGAACTGGACACCAAATGGCTTATTCACATGGCTAGCATTTGATACTGGCTATTTACTCAGAGGTCAGCTAAGGCAGTTGACTAGAATACCTATGCATGACCTATCCATTTGGCTTCCTGCAACATGGTAACTAGGTTCCAAAGGGGAACATCTAAAGAGTGAGCAATTCTAGAAACTCAAAAAATGCAAAGCTTCATATGATCTAGCCTCAAAGTCATTCAGTATGGTCTCTTCTATATCTTATCGGGAGCTTTCCCACTAATGATATTCAAAATTCAAATGCCATATTCAAAAAGAAGTCTCAGGACAATCCTGTTTTCAAAGGAAGGGTTCTACACAGGGCACAAATACCAAGAGCTGTGGTATATGAACAGAAGAGGGAGATTTGGGGAAAGGGCTCTTAAAAAGTTATGGACTGTTGAAGAACTGTGGACTGAAAGTTTGTGTTTCACCAAAATTCATATTTAGTTCTTCATATGTTGAAACCTTGTCCCCAAAGTGACAGTTTTAGAAGTAGGGATTTTGGGAGGTAATTAGACTTATATTGGGCCATGATGAGATTAATGCCCTTATAAAAATAGAAAGACACAAAAGAACTTTCTTTCTCTGTCGTGTGATGATACAGCAATAATGCAGTGATCTGTGAGCCAGGAAGAGAGTTCTCATTGGGAACCAAATCCATTGATACCCTGATCTTAGACTTCTAGCCTCTAGAACAGTGAGAAATAAATTTCTGTTGTTTGAGCCACCAAGTCTGATATTTTGTAATAGCAACTCAAGCACATGAAGATATCCTACTTTGGGGATAATTAGTATAACTTATGTTACAACCTTTTAAAAAAATATATTTAAACTCAATTAGCCTGAGCTCCTGGTTGACTCAATCAGTTAAGCGTCTGCCTTCAGCTCATTGCTGCTATAAACATTGGAGTGCAGGTGTCCCTTCTTAACACTACATTTGTATCTTTGGGGTAAATACTCAGTAGTGCAATTGCTGGGTTGTAGGGTAGCTCTAATTTTAACTTCTTGAGAACCTCCATACTGTTTTCCAGAGTGGCTTTATCAGCTTGTATTCCCACCAACAGTGTAAAAGGATTCTCCTTTCTCCAAATCCTCATCGACATTTTTTTGTTTCTTGCTTTGTTAATTTTAGCCATTCTGACTGGTGTGAGGTGATATCTCATTGTGGTTTTGATTTGTATCTCCCTGAAGCTGAGTGATATGGAGCATTTTTTTTTTTTTTCATGTGTCTGTTGGCCATTTGGATGTCTTCTTTGGAGAAATGTATGTTCATGACTTCTGCCCATTTCTTGACTGGATTATTTGGTTTTTGAGTCTTGAGTTTGATAAGTTCTTTATGGATCTTGGATACTAGTCCTTTATTTGATATGTCTTTACAAATATCTTCACCCACTCCATAGGTCTTGTTTTAGTTTTGTTGATGGTTTCCTTTGCTGTGCAGAAGATTTTATCTTGATGAAGTCCCAATATTTCATTTTTGCTTTTGTTTTCCTTGTCTTTGGAGACATCTATAGCAAGAAGTTGCTGTGGCTGAGGTCAAACAACCCTTTTGAAATATCGTTCCATAAGTGCTGGAAAGTACTTACTTGATTTATATTAAATCTTTAAAATTCCTTAGATGAATCCATATGTACAAATAGTCATAATTTACATATTACAGAATAGCAATGGTTACCCATAAATTACCTGTTCAATTTCAGTCCCACTATTCAGAGGCAGCATTATTTTCTTATTTCTGTTTGTAGCCTAAATTTCTTTAGATTTGGGGGCACGTGAGTTGCTCAGTGGGTTAAGCATCTGTATCTTGATTTCAGCTCAGGTCATGATCTTAGGGTTGTAAGATCTAGACCTGTATTGGGTTCCATGCTCAATGCTCCTGGAGTCTACTGGCGATTCTCTCTCTCCCTCTCCCTCCATCTCCCAACTGTCTCTCTCTCAATCTAAATAAATAAATAAAATCTTCAAAAATTATATTGATTTCTACATGGATAAGAAAATCTTAAAAATTAACTTTTTCCCATTTTTTTTGTCTATGATAAGAAGGCAACTGATTTTTTTCTTTGTCTTATTTCTTACTAGAAGCTCTTACTATTTGTTCTTTTCTAATGAATTTTAGAATAATCAAATTCCATGGAGATAAGCCTAGTGTTTTACTGTTGTTATTTTTATTAACTTACTTGCCATAGAGATAAATTTGGCTCTGGTAAAGTTCTTTCTACTTCTCTTCTAATTATTTACTTGATCATTTTTCCTCTTTTCTATTTTGGATTGATCCCTTGTTAAAATATATATATTTATATATTTTATATAAATTATATATATATCTATTATATATTTGTTTTTTCCATGATATATTCTATATTTTATTATCACATGACAATCTATCAAATTAATATATTTATATTACAGCAATTATTTTTATAATTTCTAAAAGCTCTTTTTCTATTGCAGTTTTATATTTTTTACCTTTTTTTAAAAGCCTACAATACCTTTTTAAATATGCATATGAAATTTTGGAATGATTTTTGTTCTTAGTTTCCTTTTGTTCCCTAAATTTTCACTTTGATGTTTTTTGTTTTCTCATATCTCCTGACATTAACATAATATATATATATATATATATATATATATAAATATATATATACTCTCCTTTTAAAATTTATAAGTAATGTTGAAACATCATGACTCATCAAAATCTGAAATGGAAATAAGTGAAATCTTTCTCATTAGTAAAGTTGTTATGTATTGATTAATTTTGTCACAAATAAAACTGCAATATTGTGCAGGAAGAATCTGCAGGATGTACTATGTCCACTAATTATGGTAGCATATTTCAATGGACTGGAGCAATACAAATTGTATGTACCAATCTGCAATTAGGTAAATTAATCCTCAGAGGAGTCATCTACCACAGTTTCAAGTAATCAGTAATAATTGTATCTTATTGCCAAAGCACATTCAACAATGTATATTTTTTACCTACTTGCTGAATTGGCCTAAAAAACTGAAATTTATTAAGCTGTGACAGAAGTTCAGGTCTATGATCAATGGAAATCCAAGAGCTCCAAGTACAAAGGTAACGTTACTTTTACAAACTTCCCATTTTTTTTATTGTTTTAGCTTCATCTATTTTTATTAGGTTAATTTTGCTAATAATGCATTTTATTTACCTTGATACAAAGTAATTTTAAGTGTTCAAAGAATTAAAAGCATAGAAAATACTCTTTATAACAAAATACATTTTGATAAAAAGGTTTACTTACCATGTTTATGCTATCTTTTAACTTTTAAAAGTGTCTACATTTTTAAGCCATCTAGCTCATGGCTGTGTGACCTAGCATTTTGCAGAAAGCATATATAAACTATATATAAAAATAAAAATCATACTGTGGGAAGTAGTACTAAAAGCATGGATTAATGAATTTAACTCTGGTTTGAGTAATTTCAAATGTGTTTTTGTTAAAAATAAATAAATAAATAAATAAATAAATAAATAGATAGATAGATAGATAGATAGATAGATAAATAAAATGTGTTAATAATAATGTCTTTTCCAAAGCCATTGAATATTATTTAAATCCATACTTGGGTTCACAGTTGTGTTTAATTAGCTCAATCATTTTTTGAAATGTAACAAGCTATAAAAAGAATGATCTATTGATAGAATGTTGAATGGCAAATTGTTAGCTGCCAGATTTGATCCCTGAATGATCACTGGATGTGTAGAAAAGTGAAATGTATTAAAATCATAGCATTTATAAACCGCTTTATAGTTTAGGAGATTAGAGCATGCATTTTGAATGGTTTCCTTTCTGTTTTGGAAGGATTTATAATATCAGATAAGTTTAATAGCATACGTATTATGTACAATGCTTTTCAGTAAAGACAGAAATTACATTTGCAATACTCTTACTATGGATATTTGAAATATGCTTTTGCTTATACAAATCTTAATCTTTGGTAATATAAAAGTTCATGAAGTGAATATGGACTTTAATCCTGCTTATGGGAAAGTTAAATTAATACCCCATGGACACATCTTCTGCAAAGTCGTAATTATTACTAAGCTATAATAATAATATACACTTTGTTAAATAAATCTACAATAGTTTTACAAACATGATTTCCATTAAAGTTCGCTTCCTAGAATATCAATAAACTAGTTTTATTGCACCTTTTTATAAGAACACAACTTTATATTTATCTTTTTTTAATGGATGGAGGATGTGCCAATGTTATTTTGTTTAAGAAACCTTCAGTTATCATATAATCAGTCAGGAGGTGGTGGAGAGAAATGAGATTCAAACATAAAAACATTATAATTATGTCAGTAAAAATAATTTGAGTATCTAGTTGACTTTTACATTTTTTGACTTTTAAAATTATGAGAAAAATGCAATATTTTGAAATCAAAGAAGTGACTAAAAAAGAAATATAAGATAAAATGTTTTATTTATCATGGAATAGGGGAATAATTATGTTTATATTACATAAATCAAATGATTACCATTAAGCACTTCATATCAACTTGCGAGTCATAGTGTAGAATAGAGGCCAATGATTTATTTTAATAATATTGAAAGTATTATTTAATATCCCACTAAGATCTAGAATTTATTTATTTATTTATTAAAGATTTTTATTTATTTATTTGACAGAGAGAGAGATCACAAGTAGGTAGAGACAGGCATTGAGAGAGGGAAGCAGGCTCCCCGCAGAGCAGAGAGCCCAATGCAGGGCTCAATCCCAGGACCCTGAGATCATGATCTGAGCCAAAGGCAGAGGCTTTAACCCACTAAGCAACCCAAGTGCCTGGGGAGACCCAGAATTTAAATACTAACATGTAGGGTTGCCTAGGTGACTCAGTTGTTAAGCATATGCCTTCAGCTCAGGTCATGATCCCAGGGTCCTGGGATCTAGCCTTGCATGGAGCTCCCCATTCAGTGGGTAGCTTGCTTCTTCCTCTCCTTCCACTCTCCCTGCTCCTCCTTCTCCTCTTGCTTCTCCCTCTCCCACTCCTCCTGCTTGTGTTCCCTCTCTCGCTGTGTCTCTTTCTGTCAAATAAATAGATTAAATATTTTTAAAAATGAAAAATAAACAACACATAGAAAGATTTCCTATATATTTAAATGATTCTATAAAAAAAAACTTAAATATACATACTGCTCTACTAATGCAAATCCTATCACAGTGGGATAAAACTCAATAGTCTGAACTCCAAAGATGACTGGGAATATCTGTAAAGCATCAGATTAAAAAAAAAAGTCCTTTTGAAAGATTTTTAAGTTTGCTATTTACAACTATATGGATTATTGACCTGAGAAAACTTATTTTAAAGTTTACAAACAAGTAAATATTCTTAAAATAATTTCTATTTAAAAATAAAAAGTTCATATCAAATTATAGCATAAAGATATTTATTCCCATTCCTCTCCTTCATTATTCACATTAGCATCACCATGACTCTCCTCAATTTTTGCAATATATTCTTCCACAGGATATTCTAATATGTAAAACATTTGTATTATGTATTATCTTAAAAATCATCTTAGAGATCATTTAGTTGGAGACCTACAAATACATAGCATTTAGTGTGCTAACTCTAGTCACAGCTGCAGATTGGTATGAGTGGAGAGTATTCAGAGGGAGAGTTGGCTCAAATTCCACAGAAAATAGTGCTGATACAAGGGAATATCATGTCAGAGAATGGGCTTGTGCATGCATGCTTATATAGTTTTATTTCATCTTTTTTCCAATTATATGTATTTGCGGATTTCCTATCCCTAGGTCTTAACATCATTATCTTAAACAAAGTAAGTTTTAGCTCAATATTAGTTTAAATCAATTTCAATGTATAAATTATTGTGACTATGTGAAGATTGTTCTTTACTGTGCCACATTAGTGTAATATGATTACATTTTCCTTCTTGGACAACTGTTTGCCTTGTTTGGTTTTTTCTTTGTTTTTTTTCTGGACTTAAAAATTGCTTAACATTTT
This sequence comes from Procyon lotor, assembly GCA_028646535.1. Taxonomy (NCBI): domain Eukaryota; kingdom Metazoa; phylum Chordata; class Mammalia; order Carnivora; family Procyonidae; genus Procyon; species Procyon lotor. Next base: position 63,554,681 of record CM053613.1, read on the forward strand.
CTTTTTCTTGATTGCATACTCTGGTAGGGCAGATATCAATGTCTACTTTGTTCATTGATGTATCCTTTTTTTTTTTTTCTTTGATGTATCCTAAAGTAACTAGTACATCTGAAACATTAAAGATCAATGAACATTTCTCAAATTAAGCATACTGCTTTTCTATTCTGATTGAACTATAAAATTTCTCTCTATATGATCAGTCCTATCAATTAACTTCTTGGTCTATTTTTGTTGTTGTTTTGTTTTGTTTTCTTTGTTTGTTTGTTTGTTTGTGTTCCTTTAATATTGGAGACACATCTCCTAAGCCCCTTTATTTTGCTACTTCTATCTAGACAAATTTCCTTTTGGCCTACTACATACCTGTGCTCCTAGAATATTTATTTATTACCATCCTGGGAATTTTTGTCTTTCTCCTATAAAAGATCTCTTAAATCTTTGATTACATAATACTATTTGTCTTTGTTTCCTAATTTGTTTTTGTCACAAAAACACATTTTCTGGTAACTTCCTGTGGGAAAAAATGTGAAGATCGAGGAATTTTTGCAACACTATATATTTGAAAATGGCTATGTAATAAAGTGACTAGATACTAAATTCTAAATTGGAAAGTATTCTAATTTTTATGATCTTTCAGGTTTCTAGTACTGTTTTTATAAAGTCTGACATATTTGTGATATATATGTGACATATTTTATATGACTTTCTCATCTAGAGACAGTGTTATCTGGAAATATCTATTCTACATTTCTGACAAATTTGATATTTTTATTTCTTGAGTAAGAAATTCCTAATAATAAGTTCCTACTTATTTTTTTCTGGAATAGTTTTCCTCATTTGGACATAGCATCTCCTCATTTAATTACATGATTTTCTTATCCTTATCTTTTTTTTTGTATCCTTATTTTGAATTCTTTTTTATACTCTGCTTTGTGGAAAATTTCCTCAATTTCCCCCCAAACTTAGAGTTGCATTTTTTTCTTTTTAAAAATATTTTTTTATTAAAAAAAAAAAAATATTTTTTTATTTAAATACTAGTTAGTTAATATACAATGTAGTATTAATTTCAGGTGGACAATATAATGATTTAGCAGTTTCATACAATGACCAAGCCCTTCACAAGTGCACTTGTTAATCCTTATCACCTATTTAACCCATACTTCTGCTGGTAACCATCAGTTTGCTCCCTATACTTGAGTCTGTTACTTAATTTGTCTCTCTTTATTTACCTTTGCTCATTTGTTTTCTTCTTAAATTCCATATATGGGTGAGTTCATATGGTATTTGTCTTATTCTGAACGATGTATTTCCCTTACATTATACCCTCTACTTCCACCTATGTTGTTGCAAATAGCAAGGCCTCATTCCTTTTTATGGCCAAATAATATTCCATTGTATATATACCACATCTTCTTTATCCACTCATCAGTCAGTGGGCACTTGGACTATTTCCACAATTTGAGTATTGTAGATAATGTTGCTATAAACTTTGGGGTGCATGTATTTCTTTGAATTAGTTGTTTGTTTGTCTGTTTGTTTTAAATTCTTTGGGTAAATACCTAGTAGTACAATTACTGGATCATAGGATAGTTGTATTTTTTAACTTTTTGAGGAACCTCCGTATGGTTTCCCAGAGTGGCTGCAACAGTTTGTATTTCCATCAAGAGTGCAAAAGTGTTCCTTTTTATCCACATCCTTGTCAACATCTGTAGTTCTGCCGTTCTGACAGGTGTGAGGTGATAACTCGTTGTAGTTTTGATTAGCATTATCCTGATGATCAGTGATGTTTAGCAGCTTTTTATGCATCTGTTGGCCATCTGTAGATCTTCTTTAGAGAAATGTTTATTCATGTATTCTGCCCATTTTCTAATTAGATTATTTTGGTTTTGAGTCTTGAGTTGCAAAAGTTACTTATATATTTTAGATGCTAACCTTTTATCAGATATACCATTTGCAAATATCTTCTCCCATTCCATTGACTGTTTTTTAATTTGGGTGATTATATCCTTTGCTCTGCAAAAGCTTGTTATTTTGGTGAAATCCTAACAATTTATTTTTGCTTTAGTTTCCCTTACCTCAGGAGACATATCTAGTTAGAAGTTTCTGTGACCCATGTCAAGGAGGTTACTGCCTGTGTTCCCCTTTAGGATTTTTATGGTTTCCTGTCTCACACTTAGGCCTTTAGTCCATTTTGAATGTATTTTTGTGTACAGTAAGAAAGTGATTCAGTTTCATTCTTTGCATGTTGCTGTCCAGTTTTCCCAACACCATTTGTTAGATACTGTTTTTATTCCATAGGATATTTTTTCCTGCTTGGTTGAAGACTGATCCCTACAGCTTTACAATAAATTTGAAATCCAGAATTGTGATGCCTCCAGCTTTGCTTTTCTTTTTCAAGATTGCTTTGAATATTCAGGATCTTTCATGGTTGATACAAATTTTAAGGTTGTTTGTTCTAGCTCTGTGAAAAATGCTAATGTTTTTTTTTTTTCTTGATAGGGATTGCATTAAATGTGTATTGTTTTGGATTGCATAGACATTTTAATATTTATTCATCCAGTCCATAAACATGGAATGCCTTTCCATTTCTTTGTGTCATCTTCAATTTTTTTCATAGTGTTCTATAGGTTACAAAGTACAGATTTTTCACCACTTTGGTTAGGTTTATTCTTAGGTATCTTATGGATTTTGGTGCAATTGTAAATGGAATTGATTCCATATTTTCTCTTTGAACTACTTCATTAATGCAACAGATTTCTGTACATTGATTTTGTATCCCATGACTATATTGAATTCATGTATCAGTTCTAACAATTTTTTGTTGTAGTCTTTCAGGGTTTTCTAAATAGAGCATTATATATTCTGCAAATAGGGAAAGTTTGACTTCTTTCTTGCTGATTTTGATACCTTTTATTTCTTTTTGTTGGCTGATTGCTATGACTAGGACATCTAGTACTATGTTAAATAACTGGTGTGAGTGAGCACCCCTGTTTTGCTCCTGACAGTAGAGAAAAAGCTCTTAGTCTTTCCCCATTGAGGATGATATTAGCTGTGGGTTTTTCATATGTGACCATTATTATATTCCTCTTAAACTTATTTTGTTGGAGAGATTTTATCATGAACAGATATTATATTTTATCAAATGCTTTTTCTGCATCTACTGAAAGGATCATATGGTTCTCATCCCCTTTTTAAAAAATTAATGTGGTGTATCACATTCATTGATATGTAAATATTGAACCACACATGCAGTCCAGAAAAAAATCCCATTTGATCATGATGAATCATTCTTTTAATGTTCTGTTGGATTCAGTTTGCTAGTATTTATTTTATTGAGAATTTCTGCATCTGTGTTCATCAGGGCTATTGGCCTGTAGTTGTCTTTTTCAGTGGAATCTTTATCTGGTTTTGGTGTCAGGGTAATGCTGGTGTCCTAGAATGAATTTAGAAATTTTTCTTCCTTTTCAATTTTTTTGGAATAGTTTGAGAATAGGTATTATCTCTTTTGTAAATGTTTGTTAGAATTTGCCTGTAAAGCCATCTGGCCTTAGAGTTTTATTTGTTGGGATCTCTTGATTACTGATTTAAATTCTTTACTGGTTACTGAGCTGTTCAAGTTTTCTATTATTTCTATTTCTATTTCTTCCTCTTCCAGTTTGGTAGTTTTCTAGGAATTTATCCATTTCGTGTAGGTTGTCCAATTTATTGGCATATAATTTTTCATAACATTCTCTTAAAATCTTTTGTATTTCTGAGGTGTTGGTTGGGTTGTTATTTCTCCTCTATCATTTGTAATTTATTTGGGTCCTTTATTTTCTTTTTGATAAGTCTCACTAGGGGTTGATCAATTTAATTTTTTTTTCCAAAGAACTATCTCCTGGTTTCATTGATTTGCTCTATTGTTTTTGAGTTTCTATGTCATATATTTCTGCTCTGATCTTCATTTCCTTCCTTTTGCTGGCTTTAGGCTTCATTTGCTATTCTTTTTCTACCTTATTTAGGTGTAATGTTAGGTTGCTTGTTTGAGGTTTTTCTTTCTTCTTAATATGCATGTGCTGCTACAAACTTTCCTCTTAGGACCACTTTTGCTGCAACCCAAAGGTTTTGGACAATTGTGTTTTCATTTTTGATTTGCTTCCATGTATTTTTTGTATTTGTTCTTTGATTTCCTGGTTTACCGATTCACTGTTTAGTCGAATGTTGTTTAACCTCCATGCATTTGTTATCTTTCCATAATTTCTCCTGTGGATGGCTTTAAGCTTCATAATGCTGTGAGTAGAAAATATGCATTACATAATCTCAATTTTTTTATACTTTCTGAGACCTGATTTGTGACCTAGTATGTAAACTATTCTGGAGAAAGCCTCATGTGCACTTGAAAAAAAATGTGTGTTCTACTGTTTTAGGAAAAAATATTCTGAGTATATCTGTGAAGTCCATCTGTTTCAGTGTGTATTCCAAAGCCATTGTTTCTTGTCAATATTCTGTTTAGATGATCTGTCCATTGATGTAAATGGGGTGTTAATGCCCCCTACTATTACTGTATTATCTACTACTTCATGTTTGCTGTTGTTTTATATATTTGGGTGCTCCCATACTGGGGGCATAAATATTTACACTTGAGAGAGCCTCTTGTTGGATTGTCCCCTTCATTATAATATAGTGGCCTTCTTCTTTTCTTGTTATAGTCTTTATTTTAAAGTCTAGTTTTTCCAATGTAGGTATTGCTACTCTGGCTTTCTTTTGACATCCATTTGCATGATAAATATTTCTCCATCCCCTCACTTTCAATCTGCAGATGTCTTTAGGACTAAAATGAGCTTCTTGTAAGCAGTATATTGATGAGTCTAATTTTCTTATGTATTCTGGTGCCCAATGTTTTTGATTGGAGAATTCAGTTCATTTACATTCAGAGTAATTATATATATATATATATTTTTTTTTATTTATAGAATTTATATATATATATAAATTTCATATATATAAATTTCATATATATATATATATAGTGAGAGAGAAAGAGAGAGCCTTTTTATTACCTGTTTTGTCATTGTTTCTAGTGATTTTCTCTGTTCCTTCCTTGTTTTTGTCACTTTCCATCTTTCCTTTTCACTCAAAGAATCACCTTTAATATTTCCTGCAGTATTGATTCAGTGGTCACAAACTTCTTTAGTTTTTGTTTGTCTGGGAAGTTCTTTATCTCTTGTTCTATTCTGAATGATAACCTTGCTGGATCAAGCATTCTTGGCTGCAGATTATTCGCATTCAACACTCTGGATACATTTGGATATTTTTTATATCCAAATTTATTTAATATTTTGGATATTTAATTTAATTTAATAATTTGGATATTTAAATTTATCCAAATATTGGATAAGTTTGGATAACATGCCAGACTTTTCTAGGTGGCAAATTTTCTGTGAGTAGTTCTCCTGTTAGCCTTATGGGTCTTTTCTTACAAATTAAGGATTTATTTTGTCTTGCCACTTTTACTTTTCCTTTATCCTTATATTTTGCAAATTTAATTACAGTATGCCTTGGTGTCCTGTTTTTTTTTTCTTCTTCTTCCCTTTATTTTTTAATAATCAGAGTTCTCTGTACCTTCAGAATTTGGATGTCTGTTTCCTTCTCCATGTTAGGGAAATTTTCAGCTACTATTTCTGCAAATAGATTTTTTCCCCCTTTTTGCTCTCTTCTGGGATTCCTATAATAGCACAAATTGTATTATTCTTGATGGAGTCACTGAATTCCCTAAGTCTATTCTCATGTTCCATAATTTTTCTTTCTCTTTTGTTCAACTTCATTACTTTCAGTTATTTTGTTTTCTATATAACTTATTTGTTCCCCTGCTTCTTCCATCCTCTGTTCATTGCATCAAGCCTATTTCCAATTTCAGTTATTGTATTTTTCATCTCTGACTCATTATTTTTTCACTCTTTTATCTCTCTGAACTGTGGTAAGGATCTCTCTGAACTCTTCCATTATTTTAGCAAGCCCAGTTAGTGTCCTTATGATTGTTTTTTTAAGTTCTCCATCAGGCATGTAACTTACATATTTTGCTTACATCTCTGTTGGTGACCTTATTTTGTTTTTTCATTGGAGTAAATTCCTCCATCTTGGCATTTTATCTAATTTTCTGCCTTGTCTTGTGTGTTAGAAAAGCACATTAGGTTTTCTGCTCCTGAAAGTAATGACTTTACAAAGAGGTCATGTAGTGTCCAGAGACTGGTAGTCAGGTGTGTCTCTGTTGTGTTACGTGTGTTGCACTGTTGTGTTTTATCTGCTTTATCCTTCAGGCCATTATCTGCAGAGGCTTTCCTTGCCTATAATGGGCAATGTTTGCCCTTGGGCAGAATATTGCAAGTTTTAACTAGGTCTGCTCTATTCTGCTTGTGAAATGAAACTTGCTATTTCCAGTGGAACTGAAGCCCTGCAGAACTCTCTGCTTGGGAGATATGATCTGGACAGGGATTTCTGCTGGTCTTCTGGTAAAGGGACCCTATATGCTGGGACTGAGGCAAGCTTGATTGAGAAGGACAGTCCCTCCAGCAAACAAGGGTATGGGACTTGGTGTAAGAACGTTAGGTGGCCAATATCAGCACTGTATTACTTCCTGCCACCTTCTGACGGTGCATGGGAGAAGAATGAGGCACAAACAAGTCAGCTGCAAGAGAAAGGGAGCAGGGGTCAACAGCAGAGAAGACTGTTACCCCAAACAACTCTTCAGTATCATATTTATTATGAAGTAGATAACCACTAACAAAGAAATTGAAGTAGATTATACATTGACCATGAGGCTTGTAGATAAGTAAGAAGAAAGGCAAAAACATATCTGGTCAAGCAGTATAGAGTTTATAATTGGGAAAGCACATTCAAAGTGATCATCTAATTAGCCACAGGTGGTCTCCGGGGAAAGGGAGATAACAGAAAAGTGAAGCAGGCGGCATTCCATCCTGAGTGGGCAGGGCATTCCCAGCTGCTTGGCTTCAAGGACGTATCTCGTCCTCTCCCCCAGAGGCCTGTTGCCAGTATGTTTTTTTAAGACTATATCTAAGTATGCTTGCCACACTGGTACAATTTCTCATAGGTTATATTTTAAGTAATGCATTGTTTTGAGGGACGGTTACACTTCCAGCAGATGGTTCTGCATTTATGCTGAGAGATAGTGGAGGGAAATGGCTCCAGCCAGCTCCTTTATCCTCAAAGAGGCATCTCTATGTATGTTGCCTCTCAGGGATGTGCTCCAAGAGGAACAAATAATCTCCCCATTGTCTGCCACAAACATTCTTCAGATCACTCTTTCTATGTCTTCTGCTTTCAGGTTGCCTGCCTTCTCTGCACGAGAAGGGCAGCACCCTCTGGGCTCTATTCCAATAAAGCTCTCCCACCATTAAAGCTCCAGTCTTTTGGGGTGCCTTGGTGGCTCAATCAATTAGGTGGCTGCCGTCAGCTCAGGTCATAAATAAAATCTAAAAACAAAACACAACAAAACAAAAAACTCTCCAGTCTTTAAGTCCCGCAGGTTGTAAGAACACAGAAATCAGCCTTTCTCATTTTCCTAGCCAATGGCTTTGGGATAATGTTCTCTTTGTCATTTCCACTGTGTGTTCCTTTGTCTCTCTTTTCTCTGCAACCATGGTTCCTTTCTCTCTGCAGCACTGGTGTTTCATTTCTTCCCCAAACCACATCTCTGAACTTCCTACCTTCTTTGATGTAGTTTCTTTCTACCTGTAGTTGTGGAGTTTGTTCTCAGTCTTCATGTTGATTTCTGGGAATTTAGGATGATATGATTGTTACCTAGTTGTGTTCATGGGAGGAGATGGTTTAGGGTCATCCTCCTCTGCCACAGTCTTCCTTACCTCTCTCTAATTGTTATGCTATTTTATTTTTCTTTTCAAAGTTCAGATTCTGGGCGCCTGGGTGGCTCAGTCATTAAATGTCTGCCTTTGGCTCAGGTCATGGTCCCAGGGTCCTGGGATCGAGCCCTGCATCAGGCTTCCTGCTCCGCGGGAAGCCTGCTTCTCCTGCTACCATTCCCTCTGCTTGTATTCTCTCTCTCGCTGTGTTTCTCTCTGTCAAATAAATAAAATCTTAAAAAAAAAAACCACCAAAGTTCAGATTCTTTGAATATCACTTTTTAAAAATATTTTCATAGTATCTAGTTTTCTTTATCATCAATACTTTATCTTCTCATAACCATGTAAATATATTGATAGTTTTTATTTTCTTAAAGTTATATTCTGATCTGTTGAATATTTTCTTTGCTTTTTTAAAATTTAGGGTTTTTTTTTTAAATTTTTAAAATTTTGAGTTAGAAGCTTTCCAGGATCATTGATTTTATATTTTTTGATGAGGTACTAAAAATACTCATTAGAAGCAGTTGTTGTATTGGCACAACTTCCTAACAAAATGTAAACTAGGCAAAGGGAAAAAAAAACTTAGAGACACAGAGTCTTGGAAGACCATGGCATTTTAGGAAACTTAGTTATTTGAATGTGGCTAATTTGGGTAGCAGAAGGAAAAGAAAAACTAGTCTGTGCAAAGACCTCTCAAGAAATTAAAAGTTAAAGCATTGGAATATATATATATATACATATATGTACATATATATATATACACATATATATATGTACATATATGTATATATATATATATATATAGAGAGAGAGAGAGAGAGAGAGAGAGAAAGAGAGTTACCCATTGTAGAAGAATATACTGTAATGAATTTGTTACCCAGAGTAGTTATCAGGAAATGTAATTTGTTCTGGCACTGTGAATTTAGACATATCCCTTAATCTGTGTAACTAATTTATTGGTTTGAGACAACTTCTATTTTCCTTTTAATTCTGATTTCACTGATGAAATATTAACAACCACAGGAATAAGGCCTAGTTGGTAGATTACTTTGAAATTTAGAAACTTCCGCATACTCCTGGTAATTTGATGGCCCTACCAATCTGGTAGTAATCTTTTTTCCTACCCACATCATAGGATGCTTCACACATTGCTCCAAATATAAATTCACTCAATTCCATTCTGTCAAAGAATCCTAAATTCCAATGAGTCAAGAACCATGGAATTCCGATGATACTATAACTTTATCATCAGTTAGCCCATCTACTCAAATCGTGCTGAATCCTTTCAACAACATCTCTGTCAGTGGCTATCTTTACTGTGCTTGGATATTTCAAGTGATTTTCAGCAAGGCACTCTCAAATAAGTCCATGATTTAGACTGCTGTGACAATTATTTCTTACACCATTACTGTGGTCATAATTTTAGTTTTAATGGTTTGGGAGGTTGTAATTAAGTAAAAAATATCTTGAATTGTTATTTTAAGAAATGAAGATAATGGATTTCCAGAGCCTCACCCAGTGTGTGGCTCTTAGGTCCTCAGAATATGTTAGTGATTCTTTGCCCTTCAAATAATTGAAGGTAGAAATTAAATGATCTTTCTCTCAAATTCAGGCTCATCTTCTCAGTGTGAACCAAACTGCATATGCTTCAGCTAAGAGGTCTTTTAAGTTCACTAAAATGTGAGGTCGTTCCAACTAGTTTGTTTGTTTGTTTGCTTGCATTTAAAGATTTTATTTATTTATTTGTCAGAGAGAGAATGCAAGCAGGCAGAGTGGCAGACAGAGGCAGAAGGAGAAGCAGGCTCCCTGCCAAGCAAGAAGCATGATGCGGCACTTGATCCCAGGACCCTGGGATCATAACCTGACCCAAAGGCAGTCACTTAACCAGTTGAGCCACCCAGGCATCCCTGTTTGTTGTTCTTTGTTTGTTTGTTCAAGAATTCTTAGAATATGAAGAAGTCATTATGACACTCTGAAAGTGGAAACACAGACAGCAATGAGGAGGCTGTTGAAATCATCCCAGAAGAGATGATAGAATTAGACTAGCATAGCAGCTGAAAAGACTGAAAGAGACAGATTTCAGGTAGGTTCTTGTGGTAAAGTCCATAGAACATTCTAATGGATTAGAGTATAGTTGGGAGAGGAAAAATGAGTCTAGGTCAATGAACTGATATTTGGTTTGAACAGCACAGGAAACCGTGGTGACATTTACTGTGATAGAGACTAGTGGGAAAACACATATTGTTTTAGAGTTATGTTTGAAATGACTAAAATATATCTGAGAGATCTTAATTAGGATGTTGGCTGAAGATGGCTACACAAAACCTATTTCACACTAAAATCATGAGCTACTAACAATATTACTACTTTTTGCTTATCAGTATTTCTCTCTTACTGCCTTTGGTGATTCTCAAAATTAACATGCACACAAATCACTTGGAGATGTTATTAAAATGCAACTTCTAATATTGGTGGGAATGCAAGTTGGTACAGCCACTTTGGAAAACAGTGTGGAGGTTCCTCAAAAAGTTAAAAATAGAGGTACCCTATGAGTCAGCAATTACACTATTGGGTATTTACCCCAAAGATACAGATATAGTGAAAAGAAGTGCCACATGAACCCCAGTGTTCAGAGCAGCAATGTCCACAATAGCCAAACTGTGGAAAGAGCCGAGATGCCCTTCAACAGACAAATGGTTAAAAAGATGTGGTCCATATATACAATGGAATATTACTCAGCCATTAGAAAGGATGAATACCCAACTTTTGCATCAACATGGATGGAAGTAGAGGAGATTATGCTAAGTGCAATAAGTTAAGCAGAGAAAGTCAATTATCATACGGCTTCACTTATTTGTGGAACATAGAGGACATTAGGAAAAGGAAGGGAAAAATGAAGGGGAGGAAATCAGAGGGGGAGATGAACCATGAGAGACTATAAACTCCAGGAAACAAACTGAGGGTTTTAGAGGAGAGGGAGTTGTGGGAATAATACCTAGTGACGGGTATTAAGGAGAGCTCGTGTTGCATGGAGTACTGGGTGCTATACACAACCAATGAGTCATGGAACACTATATCAAAAACTAATGATGAACTGCATGGTGGAAATAAAATGCAGCTTCTAAGAATCTCATGAGATACCTGAGAATCTGTATTTCTAACAAGCTCTAAGTGACAATAATGTTATTGATTGTCAGATTCACTTTGAGTATCAAGGTCTAATCTAGACAAAACTTTCCCTAGACAAAACTTAATTGTATATTTCTCAATGTTCCCACCTCACTCAGCTAATAATACTGTGCCTTTTTTAAGGAGAAAAAACATTAAATCAGAAGAGAATTTTTGCATTCTTTAACCATTAAATATAACAATGTACTCATCCAGGAAGTCTTTCCTCTTTCAAAAGTGGACTTCTGTATAAGACCAATCCCTCTACTTATTTATTAGATTGTATCCCCTCTCATTTTCTCAAAGGCACCAATTCCATAATTGCTGCCTCGTTTCCTAACATAATTAAATTTTCACTTTGTACTGAATTATTCTCTCTATACTTACCTGCTGAGATATAACTTTGCTTTAACATTTAAAAAAAAGTGTATTGGTATTTCCTTCACTACTTTATTTTTTTAAAGTAAAACTTTACCAAAAAAGCATGTACTTTTTTCTCCAATTGCACTCTTTCCATTTTGTGGTGATGGTTCTAGTAAGTAGTTAATGCTAAGACCAATAACGTTCTTTACATTGTTAAATCTAATGGTAAATTATCAGTTCTCATTTTATCTCATCTATCAAGATCATTTACATAGTTCTTGAAACATTATCTTCCCTTATCCTTTTATGAAGCCTTTGGTTTTCCTCTGACTTAAATTGTTTGCCTTCTTTGTCTTTTTGACTTCTAAATTGTAGATTACCCTAGACCTCTTATCTACATACAGCTCTCTAGGTCATCTCCTAATGTTTCATGTCTCTTAGTAGTACATGTGCTCCTGATTCCCAGAAATACATTTCAGTCCAGATAATTCTACTGTCCTACAGTCATATATGTAAGGTGACTGTAATTCATTGTCCAAATTAGAACACTTTTGAATGTGAATGTAATTATTCTGTGACAACATGGGTAAATGACGAGTGTTGCTGGCTAAACAAATTTTTATGATCACCACATTTTTAACCAATTGCTCATTCACCATATACAGCTGAATTTTATAATACAGAGTCATGAGCAAATATCCATTTTTGTCTTCATGTGTAGAAATCGTCCAGCACAGAAACAAAAGAGATAACCACTTCCGGGATTATTTCATTTCTCCTGAAATCTATGTAATTTACAGAGAGCTTAAAGTTTTTATATGAAGTGAAATAAGTCAGAGAAGGACAATTACCAAAAGATTTCACTTAAATATGGAATTCAAAAAAGGAAAAATTAACAAACAACAATAAATAAATTCTTAAATATAGAAGACAGACTGATGGTTGCCAGAGGGGAAGTGCTTTGGGGATGGGTAAAATAGCTGGAGATTGAAAGATACAAACTTACAGTTATGTAACAAGTCATGAAGATGAAAAGTAGAGAATAGAGAATATAATCAACAATATTGTGATAACAATGTATGGTGACAGGTGATGACTACACTTATCATGGTGAACACTAAGTAATGTATAGAATTGTCAAATCACTATCTTGTATACTTGAAATTCATATATCATTGTACATCGATTATAATTCAATAAAACTGTAAAAAATATAAATGTATTAAGACACACACAGAAAAAAAGAGTTTCACCATGCAGAAGAATGATTCAATTAGTTTGAAATTAAAGTAACTAAGATTCAGGGGTTTCGAAAGAGAGAGAAACAGGGGCACCTGGATGGCTCAGTCATTAAGCGCCTGCCTTCAGCTCAGGTCATGATCCCAGAGTCCTGGGATCGAGCCCCACATCGGGCTCCCTGCTCTGCGGGAAGCCTGCTTCTCCCGCTACCATTCCCTCTGCTTGTGTTCCCTCTCTCGCTGTACTCTCTCGCTATGTTTCTCTCTGTCAAATAAATAAAAAAAAAAGAGAGAGAGAGAGAAACAAATTACAAGTTATTAAATGGAATCCGTTATTAAACTCCATAACAGTATAATTCTAGAATTCATGCTAATAAAGCTCTGTTACTAATATTTAATCTTTTGTAGATCACTTTACACTTTCAAATAATTTTAACCCATTTTAAATGGAATATTGTATTTCTAATTTATTTAATTCACAATGAAAGATAATCTGAGAAATGATTAAATATTCTTATATTATCCCAGAGACACAGAAAACACACAGAAAAAAAATATTTCCACAATTATTTCCTTAGCTTATGAAGTAATACCTGTGATCGTTAAGACTTGTTTCCTATTTAAAATTGGAAAGGTAAAATACTTCGATCCATAATATTACAGCTACCTAAATTCTGTTTAGTGTCTCAAGCGTGACATAAATGTCACATGCATTCATACAAAGCACATCTTTACAGTTTATTCTTCCCTAGTGGAAAATGTATTAATAGTTATACCTTTCTTTTTTTACTCTTTATTAAGATAAATAGTTATAACCTTTTTATTCTCCTGTGTTCCTGGAGTGTAGTTTAGATTAGAGTACAATTTATGAATTTAAAAATGAAATAAAAATAAGTACCTATAATGGTATTCAAATCTTTATGACATTTTATGTTATTTTTATTTAAAGGAATAATTTAAACTAACACATGTAGACAATTAACAATTTTGGGATTCTTGGAAATAATTCAGTATAAACATTCATTTTATTTGTTAAATACACATATACACAATTTATATATAATACACACCAATTCCATTTTTATTATCATTTTATTTTAGTTTATAAATGAAATTTTTACTTTTATTTAATAAATTATTTGAACTGACTGGTGAAAATGATTTAAGAACACTACATAAACATTTATTTAAGTCATAAAAGATAACATATTTATTTTTGTTCTCAGTAACTTATCATTTAGAGACTCATCTCCATGTATTTGATTATTGGTGCCACACTTATTTATATTTCCAAAATAATAAATTGAAACAGGAAAATTACCTCGTTTTCCTTGCTTTTATATGCAACTTGCTGTGACAAAATATTCACATTTTACAAATATATAATGAAGGAATGAAATGACTGTAAACTATTTGCAATTTATAGCTATAGATTGGATGCATCTATAAAAATATGAAATTTACACAACAAAAATGAGACAGTGTGTATGCATATAGAGATTTAAAAAGGAAAGAAGAGGAAAGAAGAAGGAAAGAGGAGGAAGGAAGAAAAGAAGGAAAGAGGAAGGGGCACCTGGGTGGCTCAGTGGGTTAAAGCCTCTGCTTTTGGCTCAGGTCATGATCTCAGGGTTCTGGGATCAATCCCCGAATCGGTCTCTCTGCTCAGTGCGGAGACTGTTTCTCTCTCTCTGACGGCCTCCCTGCCTACTTGTGATCTCTCTCTGTGTGTGAAATATATAAATAAAATATTTAAAAAAAAAGAAGGAAAGAGGAAGAAAGGAAAGAGAAAAAGCTATACAAAGTTATGAATTCATCCCAAAGGAAAAATATGATTTTAATCCAGACTCAACTTTATTAAACTTTCTCTGACCTAAAAATTGCTTACAAGTGTAGTCGTTCATATAATTAAAACACTAAAATAGAAATTTCAAACCAATTTATGAAGATTTTTAAAAGCTATTTGATGAAATATTACACATTACATTTATAAGCCGAAGCAGCATAGCATTGTTCATTTATAAATCATTGCATTTTGGAAACTGATTCAAACTTAGAAGATTGCAGGATTTGGACATATTTTATTAAATTTATGTCCCTGTGTCTTGATTGTAATTTAAAGTTATAAATAATTCCAATTCTAACATATGGTGTAAAGTTTCTATTGCAAGATTATTTGTGTTTAACATCAATAATTTAAAGTTTATTTGTTTTCTATTCTCCCTTGTCTTCATTTTTAATAGCTGTTGATTGATTTAAACATTCTTCAATACTAGGCACCTAAAAGAAAAAATAAGAGCTAGTTATTAGGTAAGTAAGCATGTAGAAACAGAAATGAGCCCATTCATTTATTCTTTATCCCTTTGATCAATATGCACATTCTCTCAAGAGTGTTAATGGTGATCATGTTTCCTTTGGAACTTTCGCTCAGTTCTTAGAATCCTCATATTCCCCTTCCCAAGGAGACACAGGAGTGGGCCTGAAACTGATAGCAACTCACATGTGGTGCCCACCCTAGAAGCCCTCATGTGTGATCAGAGATTGTAGTTTAACAGTAAATTCCTCTCTGCCCATACATCTCTTCCCTTCCCTTCCCTTCCCTTCCCTTCCCTTCCCCTCCCCTCCCCTCCCCTCCCCTCCCCTCCCCTCCCCTCCCCTCCCCTCTCCTCTCCTCTTCTTTCTCCTCTCCTCTCCTTTCCTTCTTTTCCATTGTATTTTCGCCTATTTACATCCATCTAAGTAAAACAAAAACAAAAACAAAAACAAAAACAAAAACAAAAAAATCTCTCTGATCCACAGCTGTTTTATAAGAAAGAGAAAAAAATGAGTCTAAATAACTTATAATCATATTAACTTATTTGGGTAGATAAATTCAATAAATCACAACATATTTCTGGCTTCATAACTAATACCAGTCTAAAGTAATATTTGGATTCATTTTGAACTAAAATATACTTACTGCTTACACTCTGAAAAGTTATTTTATTTTCCAACATTTTCCAAAATGTTGATAAAAATATTAAATACCACTAGGGTGCCTGTGTAGCTCAGTCAGGTAGGCAGCTGACTGTTGATTTCAGCTCAGATCATGATCACAGAGTCACGAGATTGAGCCTCACATTGGGCTCCACGCTGGGCATGGAGCCTGCTTAAGATTCATTTCCTATCCCTTTCTGCCCATCCCACCCCCATATGCGTGCTCCCTCTCTCAAAATAAAAATAAATAATAAATGAATTCTACTGATATAAGCATTTTGGTTTATTGTTTCAATACAAGATTTATTTATTTTATTTCATAATATTTAATTAAAATAAAGGGTATGAAGTGAGAGGTTGATGGCTCTACAATTAAGCATGTAAATCATAAATTCATAAGAGACATATATTTTACTATTGTAATAAACTAGGAAACTGCATAAAGACCACCTGGTACTGAGGTTAATCATAATTTCACTAAAGTACACAAAAACATTTGAAATCATTTTGAAAATAATTATAATTTAGAATGCCTTACACACTATTCAACAAATGTAAGAAATAATATTTTACTTGAAAAACCATGGTTAGAATTTAAGTGGTTTCAGGGTACCTGAGTGGCTCAGTGGGTTAAGCCTCTGCCTTAGGCTCTGATCATGATCTCAGGGTTCTGGAATTGAGCCCTGCATCAGGCTCTCTGCTCAGTGGGCAGCCTGCTTCCCCCTCTCCCTCTGCCTGCCTCTCTGCCTATTTGTGATCTCTCTCTCTCTCTCTCTCTCTGTCAAGTAAATAAATAAATAAAATCTTAAAAAAAAAAATTTAAGTGATTTCAAAATATAGCCATAAGCTATTAAAAATCCCTTTTCCTGGGGTACCTGAGTGGCTCAGTGGGTTAAGCCTCTGCCTTAGGCTCAGATCATGATCTCAGGGTTCTGGAACTGAGCCCCGCATCTGACTCTCTGCTCAGCGAGGAGCCTGCTTCCCCCTCTCTCTCTGCCTGCCTCTCTGCCTACTTGTGATCCCTCTCTCTCTGTCAAATAAATAAATAAAATCTTTAAAAAAATCCCTTTTCCTCTAACAAAATAATTAATAATTAGAAATGAATTTTAATCTACCAAAGAATTTCCATCCAAATGTAAAATTTATAAGTATGCTCCCAAAATAAAATAGCATTAAAGTTTGAGTTTTTAGAATTCCCTTTCACTTGGGGCACCTGGGTGGCTCAGTGGGTTAAAGCCTCTGCCTTTGGCTCAGGTCATGACCTCAGGGTCCTGGGATCGAGCCCCGCATCAGGCTCTCTGCTCAGCAGGGATCCTGCTTCCCCCTGCCTCTCTGCTTACTTGTGATCTCTCTCTCTCTCTCTCTGTCAAATAAATAAAATATTTTAAAAAAGATTTCCCTTTCTCATATTTCTGGTGTGTGTGTGTGTGTGTGTATATACATATATATATATATGGCATATTATATACATACATACATATATGTATATATAATAGACTAGCACCAAATATGCATTAGTTTAAATGTTTAAACTTTTTCCAGTTTAAAAGTTTAAATGTTTCCAAATTTAAAGTTTAAATGTTTCCAAAAACTACAGGTAAAATTTTCCACTTCTCTACAAAGGTGACTGGATGATATTCAGATCTGTACACATTCTTACCAAACAACTGTCCTGATGTCCTATATTTCATATCTTTCAGCCCTGTATATGGCCTCCTTTGTACCTTTCCTCCCTTATTATCTCTCCACAAAAAGTTTGCTTTCCTACGGTACCTGGCTGAACAGCCTTCTCCATTATGAAGACTTTTTTTTTTAAATCAAAATAAAACTCCACTTGCTCCATTAGCACTCCGTTAGCACAAATGTGGTATGTTTGTTATGGACAATCCACCTTGCAACTAATATGAATATTGCCTTCTCTCCCTCTAAATATTAAGTTCTTAATAGGCTAAGATCACTCATATATGATATGTGAATATCTATTCACCTTTTTATTTCTCATATCATTTGATATGTGCTAATGGTGACAAATATATTTTAGTTAAATTCAGCTAAATTGGTTTAAAACAGATACCACCCTGATACACCCTTACTACTTTTGTGTCATTAGGTAAATTAATTACCTTTCTGATCATTAGTTTTCTCATCCATCAGAAAAAGTTAATACCTACTTATAAGGAATTTCATAATATAAGTATAAAAATGATTATCACAGTGCATTCCATATAGTAGTGCAGTTATTCAGGAAATGTTTGTTCCCTTAATCTAAAAGAGCTCTTAAAAGTTATAATATGGCTATATGTGGCTACAACATTGTTTGCTTTAGATACCATCATTTTATTTTTTAACGTTTTTTTTAAAGATTTTATTTATTTATTTGACGCACACAGAGAAAGCGTACAAGCAGGGGAGTGTCATGGGGAGGGAGAAACAGGCTCCTGCTGAATAGAGAGCCTGACATGGCACTAGATCCTAGAACCCTGGGGTCCCAACCCAGGACCCTGGGATCATGACCTGAGTTGAAGGCAGATGATTAACCAACTGAGCTACCCTCGTGCCCCAGGTAGCATCATTTTATTAATTGCCTGGAGGTGATTATATTTTCGTATAATTTTCATTTGAAATACTTTTATTATTTTATTTTAGTTTAGTTTAGTTTAGTTTTATCTTTTTATTTGACAGAGAGAAGGAGAGAAAGAGCGTAAGCAGGGAGAACAGGGAGAGAGAGAGGGAGAAGCAGGCTCCTGGTGAGCAGAGAGCCCAACATGAGGCTTGATCCCAGGACCCTGAGATCATGACCTGAGCTGAAGGCAGATGCTTAACTGATTGATCCACCCAGGCACCCCGAGATACTGTTTTTATACAGCTATTATCCCCACTTAAGAGTTCACTTAAGTAGCCCTTATCAGAATACAGTATTAAAGTATTTCAAATATTATTCTAATTCATTTGTGTTTCTTTCAAAATTTTCTCAAACATTTATGTACCATTTATACATATATATATATAATATAGTTATTTTGGTTTTCTTATAAAAGCTGATCATATATTAATTATTAATTATGTGCATTAACTGTCAAATATTTGGCAAAAATGTTTCTACCTCTTAAAATTATACTGTTTTGGGGCGCCTGGGTGGCTCAGTCGTTAAGTGTCTGCCTTCGGCTCAGGTCATGATCCCAGAGTTCTGGGATCGAGCCCCGCATCGGGCTCCTTGCTCGGCAGGAAGCCTGCTTCTTCCGCTACCATTCCCTCTGCTTGTGTTCCCTCTCTCGCTGTGTTTCTCTCTGTCAAATAAATAAAATCTTTAAAAAAAAAAATTATACTGTTTTATGCTGTCCATAACTTAAAAATGTACATTGTCAGATATATGAATTTTATTCTTTATGATTATATGTCCTATATTTAATCTTTGCTAATGTATTTTATATAAAAGTGTATATGATACACTTAAAATCATTAAAAAATCAACTTTTTCTACATATATGTATATGAAATAGTTTTTACGTTATTAGGATCATAACTCTTCACGTTACTCTGTATTTTTTGCATGTATACACTGAACAATTTGTCATGGTATCAAATATCATAGTAAATAGTGTGCACATTTTAATGTCTTATACTGAGTATATGAATCTGCAAAATTCTTTCATAATTTAACATTGAATATTTTAACCAAAAGCTTAACTTAGTTTTGAATTCTAGATTCAACATATATAAAATTACTAATGTGTATTCAATATAACAAGCATCCACCTTTCTTGAATATACCCTAAATTAATGAAATAAGATTTTTTTAAGATTTATTAATTCATTTTGACAGAAAGAAGGAGAAGGGGCAGAGGGAGAGAATATTTAAGCAGACTCCTGTTGAGTGCAGAGCCTGACATGGGGAGCTCCTTCCCATGAGCCACAAGATTAGTATGTGAGGCGAAACCAAGAGTCTAACATTTAACTGCCTGAGCCACACAGGTGCTCCAAAGAAGTGAGATTTTTAAACCACTTTGGCAGGTCATCCTAGTATCTAGTAATATGAATAGTTAGTAAATACTTCATTATTTTTCTAACAAGTGTTATTTGTTAGTTTCTTTACCTCAGTCACAAAGTTTAAGAACTGCTATATTTAAAATCATTATTTTTATCCCTTGTAAGAGAAAAAGTAAATCACAATTTTAGGAAAAAGCAGGACACAGCATGAAGCCACTAAAGGAGATAAAAGAATAAAGCACATTTTATTTCCAGGAAAGAAGCCAATAATTGTTACTCAGAACACATAAGTAGAGCATGATTTTAATAGTTTAGAGGAAATCATGAAAGCTTGAAGGGCTTTCCTCCAGGGGCACCTTGGAGGATTTCATGTTTCTAAAATAGGAAACATTTATCAAGTTTTGAGTACAGGAGCAGTTTCATGTTACAACGTCAGCATAATTAGAGCAAATGAACTTTCTAGCTTCAGTGGTCACTGTACTACTTCTGTCAACATGGTTTGCTTTAAAAAACTATATGTATATAATTTATATATAATTGTTAAATATATTAAAATATGCAAATTAATATTGTGCACATTAATGAGAAGTAAGAGGAAAAATTTCTCTTGCTATAAAAATACTGACTTCAGAGTAATGGTTAAATAATAATTATAAATAGCATGCTTTAATTAAAATTTCCCAATTTAATGTTTGTGATTATGTTCTAAAGGAATCAAATGTACATTCGATGTTTTTTCTATTATTAAAATGTCATACTCAAAAGACACTAGACAGTATTTTTCTCCAAGAATGACCATTTTAAAATAATTTGTTTATAGAACTGGAAAGATTATACATTTTCTCTGACAGTACCAGTCATACCCTGAAGATAGCAGAACGTGATAGCAAAAATGGTGACAGCCTTTTTTTAAATAAACAAACAAACATAAAACAGATGAAATTTGACCTTTTAATCCTGGGGGTAATTTTGCTTAATTTTAGGGAAAATATCTGATTACCACAAAATATATGTTATATTTTTAGATTAAAAAATGCCATGTTATATGGAATTTTCTTGTTTGAATGTTTGTTTGCTGTGTGTTTATTATTTTAACATTCAATGAAGAGTCTTCAGGAAGAAGTAGAACAAAGACTCAGTGACAATATATGAAAGATTTTACTATATCAATTTAAAGCAGATAATCAGTGATTACTAAGCTTCTTGGCATTATCATATCCTATCAGTCTGTAACCATAGTCTTTCCCTTTTGGAGCCTATACTTATTTTAAATTAATGTGGGATACAAATATTTTGTAATTTCAGTTTTGTAATTAGCAACTGCCAAAATGTCACAGTACTAATTTGGGATTAATTAGAATTGATATATACCTACCCTTTGGTGTAATAATTGATCTGTCTCTTAAACTCCTGGACTGCCCTACTCATTATCCCAATTCAGTTAACTAAAACATCAGCTCCCCTTTGTGTTAACTTTTAGATTTTAGGATATAGAAATACAGAACACGTTAGAGTTGAAACAGTGACAGTGCTATTCCTTAATAGAAACGGAACTTAGAGGAATTTATGGGAGAGCAAAAGTAGGATACTTTGGTTAGGGAGGAAGTCATGAAAAAGGCTTCCTGAAGAAAATACTCCTCAAGTAAGTTTTCTTTTCCGTAAAGCAGGCATTCAAGGCTTCTTTTCTTCACTCATGTGTCTGCACAGCTACATTTAATTTCAGATAAAACAAATAGAAGTTTGTTTATAGTGCTTTTTCACAGCTGAATTGAATTATCTTAGGTAAGACTTTTCAAACCGAGAGAAGTACGTCATTTACTCACAGCAAACGGAAAAACTTACATATATTAAGTTTTTTATTGCATATGATTAAATATATATGTTTATATATATATATAAAAGAAGAAACTACATATATATCTATAGTTTCTTCTTAAGCTGCTTTTTTTCTGATGACTGTCTTATAGTTAATAAAAATCCCATAGGAAGAATTTTCTTGACTTCCTATTTGAAGCACAGACAAAAATGAAACAAAACAAAGAAATGGAAGCATTTAAAAAAGCTTATTCTGTTTGGAAATGTGAATTTCAGATATGTGCTGACTGGCACACAAGTACAAACAGCATAGTGGTACAAATTTTAGGATGATATTTCAGATGTCCCCACATAGCATTATTCTTTATGTGTGGTGACATTCCTTGACCCTTTGCATTCTGCATAATATACAGTTAACAAACAAAATATAGAATTAAGTCATACTGAAAGGCTGAGACTCTATAGCAATGGGATGCCTACTTAAATTTTAATTTTATTTAAATTTCAAATAAAATTTTAAAATAAAATTTTAAATAAAATTTTAAAATTCTATTTAAATTTTATTCATATGCAATAAAAACTTGTTTCAATAGAAACAAAAAGAAATCATAAATTGCAATAAAAGACAAAAAAAGGAGTCAAGGGATTATCTAAAAATATGAGGGGAAAATCTAAAACATATAAAAGAAGAAGAAAATCAAAAGAGAGTATTTTGTATTGTGTTTCTCAGTGCTCTGTTCCAAATAGTTGTTGACTATTTATAGGCAATGCAGAGCTTGCTAATTTTATTAATTAAAAAATTTAAATTAATTCTAAAAATTAAAAAATATTATTTGTTATTATTTTTGAGATATCATTGACAAAGTGTTACATTAGTTTTAGGTATACAGCATAGTTTTCCCCAACTCTATATTTTATGCTCACATAAGTGTAGCTATTAAGGTTTTTTATTATGTGATTCCACTATAACACCTTGGGTCTTTCTCAATCACTGTACCAGTTCCATGATGGAAATAATTTGTTTTGTGAGTACATTTCTTCCATTACTCTCCAATTATCCTAGAATGCATGATCTAGGTCAAATTACTTTTATCTCCATTACCTATTGAGTCTTTGTGCCTAATAGATACATTAAATAAACTGAACTGACATAAGTACAATATTGTCAATAAACACCATCATCATCAATGACAACAGTTCTGAGAAACTACTTGACTTGCCACATCTACTACAATGGGCAAACAAAGTCTATAGTCTCTGATCTTAGAGGTACTTATAAAGTCAATTGGGAAGCCAGGATGAAATGGCTAAGGGTTTTCTGAGGTATGCCTTTTTATAAAATAAAACCTATTCATTTTTGTTAGAAAATCAAGCAAACCAAAATTAGGTTAGTAATTATACCTAAATTGATTGCATACATATGAACAAGCATTAATAGTCACCTTTAAAACTTTAAGTAATTCATTCATTCATTCAATAATCTTGTGTGTTCTTCCAGAAAAAAAAAAAGTAAAAGTTAGGAAGCCAAAGAGAAACATAACAAATGAATCAGCGTATAGTAAAAAAGAGGTGGAAGAGCAATGAAAAATAAAGAAAACAGTAAAGATTGCAAATAAATGTAATCAAACATAAGACTAAATGTATGTATTTTATTTTCACATTTTCATTTTGTGACCTATTCATGAGTCAGAAATTTAAACCAAAGCTATCTAATTTCTGAGGAGAAAAAAATATTACTAATTATATAATTTAGTATCCTCAAGATTAAAAACAGAGAAAAACACCAAGTTTCCAGGAAAATTGCATCTATTTAACTATTCTTGAATTTTGTTACATATGGCTCTATAATAATAATAATAAAAAGTATCCTTAACTTACAATAGGCATAACTATTAAGCAGAGCTATTTCTTATAGTAGTAATCAATACAATATAGTCCAAATATATCATTTTATCCAGATCTGGTTAGATCCAAGAATATTTTTGAAATATTTGGAAAGTTGGCTGGACTTTTTCTTTTAAATTTTATTCACTAAAAGATTTTATCTGTACTGAATTTTGAATCTGTATTTGAGAGATAATTAACTGACGAAGACCAATATCTAGAATGCTAGTAGAATTTCCTTGACTATAATTTGGACTCCTATGTTTTAGAAAACAGTTGACCTGAGGGTGAGTTTCACTAATCCCAGCAACAGAAAATGACTAGAACTTGGCCTATGGAGTCAGTCAAAAAGAGACTTGATGTCATGGACATGTTACTCTTAAAATCACACAACATGATTTGAAACTATTTCAGTGCAGTTAAGTGAGCAATAGAAACTCCAGTTATGAAGTGGTCAATATACTTTTAACATGAAAAAGAAAATCCAGACAGAAAAGGATGTTCACTATGGCCAAAGTACGTTCTCTGCAATGGAGCACCCAGCATTGTGCAATAGCATTTCTTGATATACCATTTACAATTTTGTTGAAAATTACCCACATAACTGAGTTAACTTGCTTAATAATTTAAGTAATGAAGAACACCGGTTACTTTCTGTGGGCTCATTTCCCTTTCTTCCTTTTTGATTGCCCTTGAGGGTTTTCTCCTTTTCTCCTTTAACCTTTCTCTCCAGTACTTTCCTTTACTTTGGAGCAATTATTTGGATATTTTATTTTTTAAGATGCCTGATACTAAATGCCAAAAAACAAACAAGCAAATAATCAAACAAAAATAAAAACAAACCCCTAAATTAGCTAGTTAAATTGCTTGTGTAAGCAATCTTGTTTGAGATAATAAAATTATATCATTTACAAATATCGAAAGCTATGTCTTTTGGTTCTCTATCTCAAGGATACATATCAATGTATACAAAACTTTTATCAGATATTTAGGAAAACCAAAACAGTTTACCCAGTGGGGGTCTCTAACTTTATTTTACTTTAAATAACACTTTTACCTCTATTTTAAAATAATACTTCAAAGTATTATTAGAGCCACCACTTCACCGCCACCAGCATACACAAGTACACACAGCAGAAGAGTAATCTGAGTTAGAGTATGGACCCAAATTTTGGTTCACTACTTAGTATATCTATAATTTTAGACAAATTAATCTTTTCTAAGCATTAGTCTTCTTATTAATAAAATAATAGTATATTTATTACAGAAGTTGTGTGAAGATCATTTAGTGACATGATCCATATAAAATTCTTAGTTTAATGCCTGAGTATATAGTATATACTTCAGAAATGTCAGTTATTAATGCTATTACTACTACTACAAATTAAAACTATGCATAACTGAACAATTGTGGTGTGGTATATGTCCTTCTACTTTTATTCTATCAATACCAAACATATTAGCAATTCCTGTTGAATGTACACATTTTCAATGTGCATTTATCGTGAATATTTGTATTCGGTGATTACTGTGAATAATCAATCATAGTTTGATGCTAATATGACATTTAATGGCATGGTAGTTTCCATTATAATGATCCTTAATGACTTTCACATTTTTTTCCAAATTCTCTCTCTTCAGCATAATGGTTCTATGGACATTCTTAGGCACATATCTTTTTATTAACATCTCTCTTTTTTCTCTTAAAATCCATCATTAGAACTGGAACTCCTCAATGAAAATTTGGTTGCATATATAAAACTCTAAATAAATAGAATCTCTGCCTTCCAGAAAGATTTTTAAAACATAAAATCTTTTTTTTTTAATTTTTATTTATTTATTTGACAGAGAGAGAGAGATCACAAGTAGGGAGAGAGGCAGGCGGCGGGGGGGGCGGGGAAGCAGGCTCCCCACTGAGCAGAGAGCCCGCTGTGGGGCTCGATCCCAGGACCCTGAGATCATGACCCGAGCTGAAGGCAGAGGCTTTAACCCACTGAACCACTCAGGAGCCCCTGTTTGTGTACATTCTTAAATCAATTCCATTATTCTAGTTATTCTAATGTTATATTTTTTCATTTTGCAATGTTTATTCATTATTATACAATAAATAATACCTAAATTTATTGGCTTATATAAACATGTATTTTATGTGTAACAATTATAAGTACAGATTTGGGTTGGGATAATAAGCTATGTGATTCTTCTGTTGGTCCTGTCTTGTGTCCCTCAAGGAACTGTGGTTACCTGGCAAATCCATTAGGGTTAAATGATCAACAATAGTCTCATTCAAATGACTGATGGTTGTCAGGCAGTTAGCTGACAATGCCTTCATTCTTTTCTTCCTGGACTATTCAATAGATCAACTCATTCATATTGTAGGTTCAGAGTTCTAAGGGTAGCCAAAATGGCAAATCCCCATACACAAGTACTTCCAAGTCTTTGTGTGTGCCATATTGGTTTATAATGTTCTGTTGGCTAAAATAAGTCACATAACCAAGTCCAGATTCAAATGTCTTCCTTAATCCTCATCACTTATGTAACCCATCCACTTATCGATCCCATCTCTGGTAATCATCAATTTGTTCTCTATGCTAAAGAGTCAGTTTCTTGGTTTGCCTCTCTCCTATTCTATTATTCTATTCTATTCTATTCTATTCTATTCTATTCTATTCTATCCTATTCTATTGCTTGTTTTGTTTCTTAAATTCCACATATGAGTGAAGTCATATGGTATTTATATTTCTCTGACTAATTTATTTCAAAAAGCTTAATATTCTCTAGCTCTAATACACCATTGCAAATGGCAAGATTTCATGCATTTTTATGTCTGAGTAATATATATGTATATTAATATTATATATAACATTTCTCATCTATTCATCAGTTGATTGGCACTTGGGTTTTTCTATAGCATTGTTATTATAAATAATGTTGCTATAAATATTGCGGTACAGGTATCCCTTTGAATTACTATTTTTGTATCTTTGGATAAATACCTAGTAGTGCAATTGCTGGATCATAAGGTAGTTCTATTTTTAAATTTTGGAGGAAGCTCCATACTGTTTCTTCAAGTGTGGCTGATCAGTTCGCATTCCTGCAGACACTGCAAAAAAGTTCCCCTTTTGTCCCATTGTTACCAACACTTGTTTCTTGTTTTTTTTTTTTATTATTATTTTAATCATTCTGACAGGTGTGAAATGGTATCTCATTGTAGTTTTCACTTGCATTTCCCTGATGATCAGTGATGTTGAACATCTTTTCATGTGTCTCTTGGCCATCTGTATGTCTTTGCAGAAAGATGTATGTATATTCATACATACAAATGAAAGGTATATGTTCATGTATTCTGCTCATTTTAATTTGGATTATTAATTTTGGAGTTTTGAATTTTATAAATTCTTTATATATTTTGGATGCTAACCCTTTATCAGATATGTTATTGACAAATATCTTCTACTCTGAAGTTTGCTTTTTAGTTTTTTTATTATTTCCTTCTTTTTACAGAAACTTTTTATTTTGATGAAGTCACAATAGTTTATTTTTGCTTTGTTTCTCTTGCCTCAGGAGATATACCTAATAGGTTGCTACAGCTGATATCAAAGAGGGTACTGCCTGTGTTCTCTTCTGGGATTTTTATGGTTTCCTGTCTTACAATTAGGTCTTTAATCCATTTTGAATTTGTGTATGAGGTAAGAATGTGATCCAGTTTCATTCTTTGCATGTTGTCATCCAGTTTTCCCAACATCATTTGTTGAAGAGGCTGTCTTTTTTATTGTTTCCTGCTTTGTTGAAGATTAATTGACCATATAGTTACAGGTTTACTTCCAGGGTTTCTATTTTGTTCTATTAAACCTATGTGTCTATTTTTGTGCCAGTACCCTACTGTTTTGACTATTACAGCTTTGTAATATAACTTGAAGTCTAGAATTGTGGCACTTCCAGTTTTGCTTTTCTTTTTCAGGGTTGCTTTAGCTCTTTAGGGTCTTTTGTGGCTCAATACAAATTTTAAGATTGTTCTAGCTATGTGAAAGTTGCTGGTGGTATTTTGATAGGGATTATGTTAAATGTGTAGATTGCTTGGGATTTATAGACATTTTAACAATTTTGCTCTCCCAAACCATGAGCATGGAATCCTTTTTCCATTCCTTTGTGTCATCTTTAATTTCTTTCACCAGTGTTTTATAGTTTTCAGAGTACATGTCTTTCAACACTTGGGTTAGGTTTATTCCTACATATCTTATTGTTTTGGGTGCAGTTGAAAATGGGAATGTTTCTTTAATTTCTCTTTCTGCTGCTTCATTATTGGTATATAAAAATGCAACAGATTTCTGTACATTGAGTTTGTGTCTGAGAAATTTACTAAACTTGTTTATCAGTTCTAGCAATTCTTTGGTGGAGTCTTTTGGGTTTTCCATATAGAGTATCAAGTCATCTGCAAATAATGAAAGTTTGACTTCTTTCTTGCCTCTTTGAAGACTTTCTATTTCTTTTTGTTGTCTGAATGCCAAGTCGAGGACTTTCAATTCTATATTAAATAACGGTGGTTATAGTGGAATTCCCTCTCTTGCTCCTGATTGTAGAGGAAAAGTTCTCAGTTTTTCCCTATTGAGGAAGATATTAGCTATGGGCTTTTTGTATATGGCTTTTGTTATATTGAGGTATGTTCCCTCTAAACATACTTTTTTTCAGAGTTTTTTTTTTTTTATGAATGGATGTTATAGTTTGCCAAATGCTTTTTCTGCATCTGATGAAAGGATCATATGGTTCTTATCCTTTCTTTTCTTAATGTGATGTATCACATTGATTTATTGTGAATACTGAACCACACTGTCAATGCACGAATAAATCCCACTTGATCATGATGATTTTTTAAATTTATTGTTGATTTTGTTTGCTCATATTTTATTGAGAATTTTTGCATCCAATTTCATCAAGAGTATTGTCTGCTCATCAAGAGTATTGTCCTGTCGTTCTTTCTATCTCTCTCTTTCTCTCTCTCCCTTTCTTTTTTTTTTTTTAAGATTTGTTATTTATTTATTTGACACAGAGAGAGATAGAGATCACAAGTAGGCAGAGGCAGGCAGAGAGAGAGGGGGAAGCAGGCTCCTCAATGAGCAGAGAGCCCAGATGCGGGGCTCGATCCCAAGACCCTGAGATCATGACCTAAGCCGAAGGCAGAGGCGTTAACCCACTGAGCCACCCAGGTACCCCTCTCTCTCTCCCTTTCTCTCTTTCTCTCTTTCTTTCTTTCTTTTTTTCTTTCTTTCCTTCCTTCCTTCCTTCCCTCCCCCCTCCCTCCCTTCCTTCCTTCCTTCCTTCCTTCCTTCCTTCCTTCCTCCCTCCCTCCCTTCCTTCCTCCTTGTTTATATTTTTGTGGTGTTGGTTATTTCTTCTTTCTGACTTGTGATTTTATTTGTTTTAGTCTTTTCTCTATACTTTTTGATAAATCTGATAGAGATTTATCAATTTTATTAACTTTTCCAAAGAACCAGCTCCTGGTTTCTTTGGTGTGTTACACAATTTCTTTAGTTTGTATATCATTTATTTCTGTTCTGATCTTTATTATTTCCTTATTTTTGTTGGTATTAGGCTTTGTTTGCTGTTCTTTTTCTATCTCATTTAGGTGTAAGGCTAGGTTATTCACTTGAGATTTCTCTTGCTTCTTGAGCTTACATTGCTATGTACTTCCCTCTTATGACCACTTTTGCTGTATCCCAAAGGTTTTGGATCATTGTATTTTCCTTTTCATTTGTGTCCATGTATTTTTGTTTGTTTATTCTTTTATTTCCTGGTTGATCAATTCATTATTTAGTAGCATGTTGTTTAATTTCCATGTATTTGTGTCTTTGAAATTTTTTCTGTGGTTAATTTCTAGTTTCATAGCATTATGATCAGAAAACATGTATGCTATCTATATTTTTGTATTTGTTGAGGCCTGTTTTATATTCTAACATATGATCTAATCTGCAATCTGTTCCATGTACATTTGAAAAGAATGTGTATTCTGCTATTTTAGGATTGAATGTTCTGAATGTTATCAGTTAAGGCCACCTGACCCAGTTTGTTATTCAAAACCATTATTTTCTTAATCATTTTATGCATGTCTGTCCATTGACATGAGGTGTGAAAATACCCTACTCTTATTGTATTTTTATCAATCAATTCTTTGGTGTTGTTATTATTTTATATATTTGGGTGCTCTCATGTTGGGGACATAAATATTAATACTTGCTAAATCTTCTTGTTGGATTGTCCCTTTTATTATGATATTGTGGTCTTCTTTTTCTCTTGTTACAGGCTTTATTTTAAAGTCTAGCTTGTCCAATCTAAGTGTTGCTATCCCAGCTTTCTTTTGACATCCAGTTGCATGATAAATGTTTCTCCATCCTCTCACTTTCCATCAGCAGATGTCTTTAGGTCTAAAATGAGTCAGCAGCATTGGTCTTGTTTTCTTATCTATTCTGGCACCCTATGTCTTTTGATTTGAGCATTTAGTTGAGCATTAGGACTAATTGAGCATTAGTCCATTTACATTCAGAGTAATCACTGATAGATAAGTAGTGTCAATGACAGTGTTTTGTCATTGTTTCTGGAGATTTCCTCTATTCCTTTTTTGTCTTTGTCACTTTCAGTCTTTCCTTTTCACTCAAAGAATCCCTTTATTTTTAAAGATTTTATTTGTTTATTTGACAGAGATGAGAGAGAGATGAGCAGAGGGGAAGGGCACAAGGGAGAAGCAATATCACCACTGAACAAAGAGCCTGATGCAGAGCTCTATCCCAGGACCCTGAGATCATGACCTGAGCCAAAGGCAGATGCTTAACTCACTGAGTCACCCAGGCCCTCAGAGACTTTCCTTTAATATTTCTTGTAAGGCTGGTTCAAAGTGGTCACCAACTCCTTTAGTTTTTGTTTTCTGGTAAACTCTTTATCTCTACTACTCTGAATTATAACCTCGCTGGATAGAGTATTTTTGGCTACAGATTTTTCCCATTCAGCAATTTGAATGTATCATGCTTCTCCATTCTGACTTGGAAGTTTCTGTTGAGAAATCCCCAGCTAGTCTAAGGGTTTTCCCTTACAAGTTAAGAACTTCTTTTGTCTTGCTTCTTTTAAGGTTTTCTGTTTTGTTTTTTGTTTTTTTTTCACTATATTTCACATATTAATTACAATATGCCTTTGTGTTAGTTTGATTTTGTTGATTTTGAAAGGATTTAGACAAGTTTAATTATCAACTGAAAAGTTTTAAATGATCTAGTTTTATTGTCTGGGTGTTGAGTGATAATTTGTGAAAATATGATTATATTATTGATCAATGGCTTAAAAAAGTTTAGTACCTAATTCAAGTTAATGGTACATTTTTGATGTAGTCATAATGTCTCCCACATATAAAGTAATCTCCATTTTTCCATGTGAATTGCTTTTAAAATTGCTGAGGGATAGAAAATTACTATAGAAGGGTGATTCTATAAATCATCTACAGATGATACAGATCTATAGATGGCTTTTCATCTATAGTAAGATACTTGTTCACATCTAATAACCACTCATCTCTTTTTATAGATCTCATGTACAGATTCATCAAAGTTATGACAATCTGGATGGGACTAAAAAACCACAAAAAGTCACATTAGAGACTTTAGGAAAAAAATGTAAAGGACTGAAAAGTACTATTTTAATATTTTAATTCCTGTACTATTGGAAGCATTTTATTCCTGTACAGAATAATATTTAAATAGCTCTTTTTCCAGATGTACACAAAAATTTATGGGGTAAGTATGAATCTTAAGACACAAAATAAAGTTGACATATAATGTAATTACCATTTTGTATTACTATTTCAAATGCCCATTCTTTTTTTTTTTTTTTTTTTTTTTTTAATTAATTTTTATTAACATATAATGTATTATTTGCCCCTGGGTACATGTCTGTGAATCATCAGGCTTACACATTTCACAGCACTTAACACAAATGCCCATTCTTTTATGTGGTGAAACTTTGTATAAAACAATTGATGGGGCGCCTGGGTGGCTCAGTCATTAAGCGTCTGCCTTCGGCTCAGGTCATGGTCCCAGGGTCCTGGGATCGAGCCCCTCATCGGGCTCTCTGCTCGGCAGGGAGCCTGCTTCTCCCGCTACAATTCCCTCTGCTTGTGTTCCTTCTCTCGCTGTGTTTCTGTCTGTCAAATAAATAAAAAATAAATAAAATCTTTAAAAAAAAAAACAATTGTGGGAGGTTTTCTTCACAGTTTTTGCCTAGACTTGTCTTTAAATTTCATAGTATTTTGAAACTGAGGTTTTGGAGACAAAATCAAGGGAAAAAATGAGAAAAATTCATTAAGCATTTGCAAAGGAAAATGAGCAATAGGAGGAATAGGGGAGTAGGCATTTTCTGACCCTGCAGGATACTGCTGTCTGTATTCTCCTTGCTCGGTCCAAAAGATAGAGTTCTTTGTACCACATCCAAGTTACCCTTGAACATATGAGAAAACGTTTACCTACTTCCCACAACATATAGGAATAGTTTAGGGCTATCTCAGACCTGACTGCCTAAATAGTAAATGATGAAACAAATCTCTTTCTCCTTCCCTCCACTCCTTCCTCTTTCTCCTCCTTTACCAGTTCATTATGGAAAAACTATGGCTTCTTGAAAACTTTCAGATCCATAAACCTATCTAGGAGATTCTTTCATTCTTTTGGATTTCAATTCTAAAACTCTGAATTGAAATTGAAATTGTAATTTTGTAATTGTTGTAACATGTTATTAATGACAACATGAATAACTGTTTCATGTGTGTGGGCTCAATAAAATTTGTATATATATTTGAATTCCTGTGATCAACTAAATTAATGCCCAATCCTAGTCTTACAGATTCCTGAAAAAAAATGTTGATTCAAACCATTCTGAAAAAATATATTTAATGAGGTATCTTATAACTTCTTGTATCTCCCTTAAAGGCATTCATCTGACTTTTTACAGTGCCCAATAGCAGCCACAAAATAGAGAAAGAAATTATTTTTCTTCAAATGGTTTCCATTAGCATCCCTATAAATTTCTAAAGATATCCCCATATATTTTATTAGTGATTCTCTAAGTGTCTAGTGGTATTAGCATGATCTAGGGACTTGTTGGAAATTAAAATAAAAATAAAAATGAGAAAATTTTTTTTAAAATTAGAAATTAAAAATCTCAGACACTACCCTAGACTTTTTTCGTCAGAGAGTCTGGGGGCAGAGCCCAGAAACATGCTGTTTAACAATTTTACCAGGTGATTCTGATGCAGCTGAAGTTGAAGAATCTCTACATTATGTCACTCCTGTTCTTTTCTAAGTATGTAACTTTATTTTTTTCTTTCCCTTCTGTCTGGACATAAAAAAAGTAGAAAATATTTTTATCTATGCATCATTACTAAGAGAAGAATTATTTAATAGAGATATGATTATGATTTCACAGAGCTAGAATTCTAATTCATTTTACGCCATGACTTAAAATAGATGCTTCCACATCTCTATGCTTTCAATATCTATTGCATTATTAAATTATTTTTTCCTTATATACCAACTTTTGCTCTTTTCTCTGGCTTATCACATTCCTTGGACCTTTGCTCTGCATATTCCCTACATTTGGGCAGCATTCAAAGCCTATATAGAGATATTTTTCAATCATTTACCTAACCTAATGGGACTATAAGCTAATGACCTAGTACCATGAATTTCCCATTAAGAAAGAGATGTTTGGACAGTCATCATAACATAAGCAGCTAGCATATTCTTACTATTTAAAGATCATTAAGGTGGGGTGCCTGGGTGGCTCAGTCATTAAGTGTCTGCCTTAGGCTCATGTCATGATGTCAGGGTCTTGGGATAGCCCGCGTGGGGCTCCCTGCTTGGTGGGTCGTCTGATTCTCCCTCTCCCTCTCTCCTTGCTTGTGTTCTCTCTCTCACAGTGTATCTCTCTATCAAATAAAGAAATAAAATCTTTAAAATAAATAAATAAGTAAAGATCACTAACAAAAGTATTATTTCATTTTCAATGTTAGTTTTTCTGATCCAAGACAAATATGATACTAGAATGCTTGACTTTTTTTATTTCCACTTTTCTCTTATTAATTATTTTTGTAATGACTATTTACCTGTATATATGCGTGTGTAACATCACACACACATATTATTTCTAAGCAACTGAGAATGAGATAACAAAAAATAATTTTTTTATATTTTTTTATGCTGTAAAAATAAACTCTCAACAGGGTCTGAAGTGACTGAGCCACAAGTAAATTGACTGACATTTCACATATGCCAACCGTTACGTTTTTAAACAAAATGGTCTTATTGAGACAGAGTTCTGAAAGGTATAGGTAACCTTCCTTTGCTAACTCTGGACATTAATATTCTAACTGCAAGAACTAGATAATGTCAAAGAAATGCAAGAAATGTGTGATGATATCAGACAAGCACTTTGAATTGTAACATAGCAGTACAATAAACACTTAATATTTGTTAAATAAGTAAATAAGGGATTGGAACTTATTGAAGACAAGATACTTTGCGAACTGATAGAAGTGAACCTATTAATGCGAACTACATAAAATTTATTATGTTTAACTTAAGCATAAAATACATATGCTTAAAAATAATAAGCGTTAAAATTATGGTATTGGTCCTAAGTTCTGCCTCACTAGGCCAATAAAAACAAACAAAATCCTTGACTTGTGTGACTAAGTTCTGTTTGGGTCCAGATTTCTTTCATAATAGTATCTGGCCCTTAACACCCAGACTATGTTAGTGTAAGATTTTTAATATTTGTTACTACTGAAAAGCAGTACATTGTGTGGTATATTTAAATTGCGTAGTATATTTATATTGTGTAGTATATTGCACAATATTTTATATTGTAAAATACGCTTACATTATGCAGTGTAAAATAATGCAAAATTAATGTTAAAATGGTACTAAATTAGTAATTACTCTAAATTTTCTACAAGTCCGTGTGCAAACACATACAATTCCAGATTTGATGGATGTTTTTATATCACATAACATTTTTTTTATATCATAACCTATTAGTAGTGGAATGTTTGGTTTGTTTTGATCTTGTGTTTTAAGATCGCTTTCCATCTTTACTAATATATATGCTGCTCACAGAATATGTGCACCTTTAGTGACTCATTTCCTTGGATGTGTGTTCTCCCCAATATATCCTACAAAATCTCAGCTGATATTCAAAGATTTGCCAACAAAAGATTTGGCATTCTCTATTCTGACGATTCTTTCCTTTGACTATGTTATTTTCCTTTGATGCATTCTTTCTGATGCTTTGACAGTGAGAACTATGCCTTGCTCTCTTGGGAGAAGAAAGTCACTTAATGATTAGGAACTAATCTGAAAATTACTTCTTCTTAGGCTGAGATACAAACACTAAAATCAGAAAATCTCAACTCAAAGTAGAAAGGGTGTTGTTCTGATGGAGATTTTCATATCCAGTTAAATAGACAGATGATAGATTTGTTTTAATTTGGCTTGTCAGGTTTTTAAATTCTTTCCCACATTTACCTCTGTTCTTAATTATTCTTTCAGAACATATGGTCCTTTTATAAACTCTATGAAAAAAATGGTTATTGATAAAGTTAGTAACAATGTTTATTTTGTCATGTTCTTGAAGGATCACAATTCGTAATCACATAATAAAAGCTCCAATAAAGTCTGTAGTAAATAGATTTAAACTTTGCATTCTAGAGTTTTTCAAACACTTTCTTATATTTTCCTCTTATTGATTGGGATACTTTTCAAGTCCTCCAAATTTAGTGTCCTAGATATTTGAGGAACAACAACAAGGACAACAACAAAACAAACATACATACCTATATCATTTTGTCATTCAAATCAGGAAGCTTTTAAAAATCATATTAATTAAAAGGTTGCAACACCTTATTAAACAGCACAAAAAGTGCAGTTATGACAATGTATACAGTTTTAACACTGAGATACAAACTCACCCAAAATAAAATGTATGCAGTACTTCTTCACAATGGATAATAAAACATGGCAGTAGGATTTGCCAAGATTTTTACTTCTAGATACTGTATAACAAATGGCAACAACATCATTTAGAGAGTGAGGTATTATATTGCTTTGAAGTAAAACACTGGCCCACTAATTTGGTGTCAATTAGTGTTTTTAAAATTTCGTAGAATTATGGGTCTATGGAGAAGGGTATAGAGAGGAGGAACATTATTTCAAGGGAAGTAATTTTTTAAATTATTTCTTTCAAGAGATTACTAATAAATCACTTTAAAGTATGCATCTTAAAAAAACTATTAATTGTTTCTGCCTTATGTTTGTAATTCATTGGCTCCTCCCACTGGAATATAAACTCCAAAAGGGAAGATTATTTTTTCTTTTTTATTTATAGCAATGTTCTTAGTGCTGAGACTATTCATGGTAGATGATTGGCTTACAGTAAATACTTGTTGAATCAATGAATTATTGCTATAAATTAATAATCATTCATTATTTACAGTCTTTAAGATTTTTTGACCTTATTGTCCAGCCTTTCCTGGTCTCCCTTTCCCAAATTGAATCCCTTGTAGCTCTGGAGTTGTAGTTATTGACTGAAGATTTAAGTTAGTATTTCTGAAACTACAGTCTGAAATTATCTGAATGAAATCACCCAACAGTTGGTTTTAAAATACTCATTCCATACCTACTAAATTATACTCATTAGACCCCAGAATATGAAAAAAAGTACCTCTTAGTGATTCTTAAGCACATGAAAACCTGAGAGCCACAGCTTTTGGCAACCCAGTGACTTAAAGGAATTCCACTCAATGCTTCCTGTCTGTCACTTCAAGTGAGGTGGGTTCCTTTGTACTTAACACAGGCTTTTAGAGTAATGAAAGAACAGTGTTAGGCACTTATGTCACATTCAGCTATATTGTATGAGTACTTGTGAATCTGAATTCAGACTCCTGGGTAACTTTCATTAAAATCTTCTTTTAGTAATATCTACAAAATTATTGATAAAAATAGTATTTTTGTGTATAATTTCCATAGAGAAGCATACACAAAACTTTCAAACTGCTTGCAAGCAAGTTCTTATTTCTTCACACATATGGTTACATTAAAAGTATGTAAAATTATTAAAAATGATTTTATTATTGGTCTATCTTTAAATGTGTCAATCAGCAAATAACTCTAGTAGGAAAGTAGTTAAGATTTGTTTTATAAGATATAAACCTATACTATATATACTTATGTCCCTCTCTACACTTCTATAATTTTCATTGAATAAACATGTATACGTGATATGGACAGTTGAAACCAGAAAACAGCCTTACAATACGCTGACTATACATCCCTGTAAAGGCCATTAGTTGAAGTTCAAGTTTCTGTCATCTAAAGACAAGATTATTACCTTTAACACTATTCACATTTTGGGCCAGGTAATTCTATTTTAGAGTGTGTGTAGGTGACTGTCTTGTGCATTGAAGGGTGTTTAGCAGCATCCCCAGCATGTTCTCAAAAGATGCCAGTAGCAAACTTCCCAAGTTGTGACATTTAAGAAAGTCTTATTAAACATTATAAACATTGCACAGTGTTCTGTGGAGGGCAAAATCACCTCAGTTGAAATCTACTGATTTAAAGAGATCTGAATGGAACTGTATGCTCCAGGATATCACCTTGCGTGACATTAGATCGGTTGATGGGAGCTTATGTTACCCTATACTTATAAACCTGATTAGTCAAGACCAAATTATTTGTGCATGAGGTTTCAAAATTGAGTTAAGTATTAATTTACTTGACTCCACCTATTAAGATATGTGAGATGTAGGACCATATCTTCACATCACAAGTTTAACTGGGAAAGTGGTTGTTATCCCATGAACATATTTTGTACTGTTAGCCAAAGCAGACAATTCTACAAGAACAAGAGTTGTTCATCATCATTATAAATGTTAAAGTGATCTGAGTATACTACCCACACATTACTTCATTTAATTATATAATAACTGACAATCACAGTGAGGCAGTGGCTGTAAGCCAGCAGGTCCTTGGAGAATTGGCATAATAACTGTGATCAAGTTGGCCTCAATACCAGAGGTTTACAAATTAATGGTGGAAGGGCACTTTTTATATTGTCATGGGGCAGGAGCCATCGTTAAACAGAATTGCAGTGCAAGTAATACCAGTCACAGGTTCCTGGGATGCTGCCATAATATCAAAATTGAAGCAATCATTGTCCCTATAAATGCTTCTAAAGGCTATGTGCAGGGTGATTATGGTAGTATATTCCAGCAGCTGCCAAACAGTAAACTCAAGTATGAAATCACTTTATTTAAAAAATATCTTTATGATGAGCACGGGGTGTTGTATGTATATGTTGAATCACTAAATTGTGTACCTGAAACCAATGTTATACTTTATGTTAACTAATTGGAATTTAAATAAAAACAAAAAATATATATATCTTTATGAAATGAGGCTAAGCATAAAAATGTTAGCAAAGACATTCCACTCCAATCTGATATTTTATAAATTGGCTGGTTCTTCTTTGAGATTATACAATATTCAGAATATGAAGTAAAGTGTCACAACAACAGAAGTGATACTTGACAAAAGCAAAGATAATAGCTAATCATAGAGTAGTATCTCTTTCTATGACACAAAAATATTTATAAAGCAACAATTTAGAATTAAAGCCAAACTATGAGCAACATGATATCAACACATATTCTGTTGATTTGCATCTTAATTTTTGGCTAGAATCTTTTTTTGGGGGGGCTAGAATTTTTTTAGTGGTAACTTCATTGAGACTTAATCTTGATAGAAGTCTATATCTTTACTGAAAAGTGAAAAGTCAGAAATGAAGATAAAAGACCTTAACAGTATAGTCAAATACTTATATATATTTTTTTATGTTCATGGCCATCTTCTATAGTATAAAAAAGATTTCAAAACTTATTTGGAAAAAAAACTTATTTGGGTAATATTATGGAGTTATTAACACCTATCACATCGGCGTTAAAAGTAGGGGAAAGACACAAGTATAACATATAAAAAGCAAGAGATTAGAACACTGAGGTATGTATTTTGACGCCATTATTATATTTGGAGATATAATCAGATTCAGTTTTCTTTTTTTCTTTTTTTTCTCAGATTCAGTTTTCTGACTTCATTTCTTCATTTGTAAAATTGTTTCTTTGGGGGAGAAGTAAATAACACAATGGACGTAAAGAACCTACTCTAAAGCCTGATATATCATAAACATAAGTACACAGTTTATGTTGTTATCCTTCCTTCCATTCAAATAAGAGGATGCAGTCTTAACTATGTCATGCTACACTTCACTGACCTAACAACTGATGTGGGAAGACCTTGCTGACAGGCCAAATATCTAGTACTGTATCTGACATGGGTCTCCAATAGCTCTGGTCAGAAATAAATAAATATATTTGGCAAAAAAGATAAAATAACCAGAAAGAGTGCTCACAGATTTAATACACATAATTATTACGGTAACTTATTGAGCACAAACTATACATCCTTCACAAAGAATGTGCTACGCAAAATTCACAATATTCTCTGATGTAGAGATTTTTATCATTCTTTTTTTTACAGATGAGGAAACTGAAGCCAAAACTTGCCCAATACCTCACATCTAACATAAAGGAACCTAGGCTTTAAATCCAGGTAGGAGAATTCACACTCTTATTTACAACAGTATACTCCTCTCTGTTCAAATTTTTAGAGATAACGATTCCTTCTAGTATTGGTAAGAAAACATTGCAAACATATTCAGTATCAATTATATCTCCCTAAACATTGAGTGACAGATATGTGCCTTTTTTCACTCACTGTCACTTTATTTAGATAGATAATAAAAGATATGGCATCCTGAGAAGACTTATTTTTTAGTACATTATATGATAGAGTAAAACATGATTTCTATTCTCTACTGTTGGAGAATTTGGAGATAGAGCCCACTGGAATTGTTAGCTGGTTCTCAATGAATGTATCACAAACATTTTTGTGATACCCCATTAATAAACATATTGGCATCATCCTAGCATAAATACAGGGATTAGGTGATGAAGATCTAATTAGTGATGTCTCCTGTGTTGCAATGATCAATAAACTTGTTTCTATACAGCCTGCAATGCAGACCTTTGCATTTAGCAAAGATTGCTTTGGAACAAGAGCCTTCCTTTATCATTGGGAGTGTGTAGTCACTACTTGACGTTATAAACTCATTAGACGTTGATTAATGTCCAATACTCAACACAGTATCAGGAAATACATACAGGATACTAAATCACAAAAATGCCTTTGAGTAATAAATTCTTAATTGATTGATAAATTTAAAGTAGAATTGGGGAATGTAACTTTAAGTAAGTTGTACAAAGTGTTCATTCCACAAAAACCAGATGTAACTCTATTAATAATCTAAAGAAGTGTAAGATTTTTTGCTTTTATTTTTTAAGTTCATGTTTTTGTGTGTGTTTGAATTTTTATGTATTTGTGTAAGATCATTGCTGTTGTTGCACTAGAACTAGCATTTGTCTTTCAATTAAAACAGTTATGTATGGAAGATAGTGTGTTAGAGTCAGTTAGTTTGAGTTTAATCATAGCTCAGATACTGAATACTTAATGGTATTATTTAGGACAAGTCACTTATTGTCTCTGGGGCCACCAACTGGAAGGTTTATATATATTTATACTGCCAATATTTTCTCTAAATTATAACATAGTAGAATTAATATTTTACTTTGTGATTTCCACATTTTACCTCTTGTTGTTAATACTTTATCTTGATAAGATAAAAAATTCTCTTAAATTTTCTTGTTTTGACTTCACATTTTACT
The DNA here is from genome assembly GCA_028646535.1 of Procyon lotor. Classification (NCBI taxonomy): domain Eukaryota; kingdom Metazoa; phylum Chordata; class Mammalia; order Carnivora; family Procyonidae; genus Procyon; species Procyon lotor. Next base: position 63,594,823 of record CM053613.1, read on the forward strand.
AGAGTTCTTATTTACAAGTTCCCTTCTATATTCCATTAGTTTATTTGTCCATCCCTATGTCAATATCATATAGACTTAATGACTCTTTAAAAAAATTTTTTTTGGGGGCGCCTGGGTGGCTCAGTCGTTAAGCGTCTGCCTTCGGCCCAGGTCAGATCCCAGCGTCCTGGGATCGAGCCCCGCATCCGGCTCTCTGCGCGGCAGGGGGCCTGCTTCTCCCGCTACCATTCCCTCTGCTTGTGTTCCCTCTCTCGCTGTGTTTCTCGCTGTCAAATAAACAAAATCTTTAAAAAAAAAAAAAAAAAAAAAATTTTTTTTGGTCCCTTGTTCTTCCATATACATTTCAGTATTACATTGTCAAATTATTCTTGTTAAGATTTTTTCATTTAATTTTATTAAATCTATGGATCAATTTGAGATTGTCACTTTCAGATTATTGAACCTTCTTATGTTTGAACATAACTTTTCTCTCCATTTGATTGAACATTCTCTAATAGATATATTCCTTATTTCCTTATAATTTTTATTACAGATATAATTGGTAGTTTTATATTAGTTTTTCACATTCATTGTACCTGGAGTTTACAAATATAATTGATTTTGTTTTTTATTAAGATTTTATTTATTTATTTGACACTGAAAGAGATATCACAAGCAGGCAGAGAGGCAGGCAGAGAGAGAGAGGGGGAAGCAGGCTCCCTGCTGAGCAGAGAGCCCAATGCTGGGCTTGATCCCAGGACCTGAGATTTTGACCTGAGCCAAGGGCAGAGGCTCAACCGACTGAGCCAGCCAGGTGCCCCTATAGTTGATTTTATATATTTAGTTTGCATCCAACAAATTTGCTAAAAGTCATTAAATATAATTCATCTGTAGATGCCTTGATATCAGCTATTTTAAAATTTATTAACACATATATATTATACATAAGCATATATGTTCAATAACATTCATAGACCATATACATTCATTATATATCATATATTGTGAAATTATTTTTACAGAGTAATTTATTATAAGTTCAAAACAATATGATTTTTCTTAACTTTTCCTTCATTTGTTAACATATTATGATAAAACATGATGCATATTCTTAGTTTCAAGAATAAGGACTAATATTAATATTCAAATAATACTGTATGAAATCATATAAGAAAAGGATTTTGGTGTGCTGGGTTAGTTGAAGATGACTTAATGGAGGAATTTATACTACAGAGATGTGTTCGAAAAGAATGGATAAGGTAAATAAATAAATAAAATCTTTAAAAAAAAAGGTGGGAGCACCTGGGTGGCTCAGTCAGTTAAGTATATGCCTTTGGCTCAGATCATGATCCCAGGGTTATGGGATATAGCCTTGCATTAGGTACCCTGCTCCTGGGAGGCCTTCTTCTCCCTCTCCTTCCTGTTTGTGCTCTCTCTCACTATCCCTCTCTCTCTCAAATAAATAAATGAAATCTTTTAAAAAAAGGAATGGATAAGGTATTCAAGAGAAGTAAAAAAAAATAAGCATATTTTTGCATATATATATATATATATACACACATATTAATAGCATGAATACTCAGTAACATATAATTTTGGTGGAATTGAGTGAATTCTATGAACTTAAGTATAAAGTCCTGCCTAAAAACATAATGAGAACTCAACTGAGAATTATTTATGAGAAATATAATTTCTTCCTTTTGTTTTTAACTAATTTGGAAAAATAAAGAATGAGAAAGTAGTTTTTGCAATGACAAAACTTATTTTTAAATAAACTGAAGCTATTCTTTTGATAGACTCTTTTAATTTTATTTTCTGCTATTTCTAAAGACAGTAGTACAAGCAATAAAATAAATTATATTGTTCCAGATTCCTTATTACTAGAGTCAAATTGTTGAGTTGATGCCTTGAATAGACAATTTTTCTGTTCCTATTTTAATAATCTTAGTTTCCTGAAAACAACAGCAAAAATCATCTCAGTTTCACTCTTGTCAGTATGTATAAGGTACAGACTAAAGCAGTGCATTTCTATGACTGTGTATGCTTTAGTTTAACTATAAATTTGCTCAATGAATATTATTGACCTGATAAATATTTCTCATGTTAACACAATATTAACAAACAGTAAAATGTGCTTAATAAAAGATGAGCCTGGAAAATAATTATGTAAGAAGGAGGCAGAGGCCTTAGTATTTTTGTTAGAGAAAAATAAATCATTCAATTTGGCAAGAAATTTTATTTCTTTGAATAATGTACTATTTTGAGCAAGCTGATACTTTCTTAATGAAGTTTTCAGTGTAAAATCATGTGAAAAAATATATTGAGCCTACAGAAAAAAACAAGGGAGTAAGGGCAATATTTGTTAATAAATTACTTCTATAATATGTACTATTTTTATTAAAGTTTATAGAGAGAGTCATTCATCCACCACTTGGGTAAAATTGAACATTGAACAGTTGTTAGGTGAATAGTGAAGTAAATACTATTTTCATAATTAAGTCAAATTATTTGAGGGGATTTATTTATTTTAAATGTAGCTATAAAATGAAGCAGTTGATGAAAAGTAATTGCATATACATGATTGGATTTTAAGTGAAAGAAAAAAAATTAAAATTAAAATTCTATTTAAAAGGACAGTTACTGTGGTTATTTCAAATTAATGTTTATAGTGCACAAATTGAAGCAAGTTTTTACTCGATATAAATTATGTTTAAAGATTTTAGACTGACTAGCAATATTTGACTAGTGTGTTCAACTAATAAATTATGTAAATGAAATAGAAGCATATGTCTGGGAAGAAAAGTTTATGTGAATTTAAAATAACTACCTTTTGGTTATATGAATTTAAAAACTGCAAATAAATATTCAGGAAATTAATTGACAGACCTTAGCAAAAATGTATATGCTTTTGTTAGTCCATAAATAATGAAGTTCTAGTTACCAACCCAAAGTCTATATAATAAATATGTATCCAAGACTTGTACATTTATACAAAATAAGAATATGGTCACTGTAATATTTTATTTGTCCATGATATCTGTTGGTGATTGTTTCATTTTTCTGATATGGTCAAGTAAATTGCTGGCATACTTCAACAATAGTTTTCCTAAAGATTAAGAAATCTTATGATTGACACCCAGAAATTCTAAAATTCTAATTGGGTAAATCTATGTAGGATTTTTGGAGTAAAAAATAATTGTCAGAAGGGCAGACATACTTGTATGCATGAATAACAGGAAGTATTTTATTCCTTTACAAATTTTTTGAAGAACATTTACAATTAAAAAACATACTCAGTATTTCCTTAATTTATGCTAAAAAAAAACCAAAAATGTCATGAAAAGTTTGTTTTACTAACTTTTTAACCAATGTGGACATTAAGAGACAAATTATAGCTTAGGTGTGTTTGTTACACATATCTGGATACTTAGACTATAAGGGATACAAATGTCAAACATTTAGATTTTTATAAAGGCTTTCTCTCTTCTAGAAGTACAATTTCTTAGAGAAATGAGTGTTCTTTTGAAATCGAAAGGTCCCTGCAGCTATGTTTGATAGAACTGCCAAAAGCCATCTATGAAGCTATTAAGAGTGAAGGGCTATTATACTTGAGTTCAGCATTGTTTGAGAGAACAAATTTTATACACACACACACACACAAACACACACACACACACACACGATTATGTTTCATTTGTCTATAGATGGCTAATGGACTGCACATTCTTTGAGTTACTTTAATTGCAATTATTTCATAAAGTTCAGGAGAAAATAGAAGATTTTATTATAATAAAATGCTACATAAACTGATAAAAGTATAATGTGTGCAGGAGCAATGGAAACTTTTAGGAAGTAGCTATTTTAAGCATCTTTAAGTGAAAAGGATAATGACATTATGATGGTGATGAGGATATTGATTTTAAAAATTGATGATTATTTACAATCTACTAGGCAATCTGATGGTTTACTCATGTTATCTAATTTACTATTCATACCAACAACCCTATGATGGAGAGTATTACTATTTCTAATACCCTTGTGAAGAAATTTACTTTAAAACATCAAACTATTTCTCCAAAGTCACTCAGATACTAAATGTCAGAGCCAGATTCAAATCCTGGTCTGAATTATTCTCAGAAACTGGTACTCAAATTAAAGAAGTGCATTAGGTTTAGAAAAAAAAAAAAAGTAGAGCAAGATGTGAGAGAATTTGACAAATATATTTCTATTCTCTATTAGATTTTGAAATAATAACTCTACTGTTTTCAGAACTTTTTCACAAATATTTACTCATAAAAGTGCAGCAAATTTATAAAGCAAGACAGACCAGGTATAATTTCATTTTACATAGCACAGATTAAGAGCATTGCTCTGAGTTGTACAACCTAATTGTATACAACTGAAGAATAAAGACCTGCCCATAAACTGCATTTAAAAATAATGCTTTTGAGGAGGCATCTGGGTGGCTCAGTCATGATCTCAGGGTCCTGGGATGGAGCCCCTAGTGCCCAGCATCTAGCTCCCTGCTCAGTGGGGGGTCTGGTTCTCCCTTTGTCCCTTCCTATTGCCCCCACCTTCTTGTGCTCTCTCTCTCTCTCAAATAAATAAATAAAATCTTTAAAAAAATAATGCTTTTTTTTTACTATTTTGCCCAATACCAATTCCTAAATACATATGTTAAAAAGAGCTATAATTTCAAGATAAGAACTTTACAGGGATTGGATTTACAGCCAATTTAAAAGACATTATGGATTTTCATTAATTTTTAATGAGCTAAAGTAATAATTCTTCCATATGTTTATTTCTCATATTAAAGTGTTTATGATTTTGAGATTCTGTCTCAGTTAAGTTTAGATATCAGGTAAGTAATTGAACAAATTTACTCATCTGACCCTAAGGGGAGTTACACGAAGGCTGTCATCTAATTAACATCTTAACTATGTATGTCTTCATATGGATAATATATATAAATAACTTAAGAAGCAGATTTTTAAGAAGTGTTGTAAAATAACGAAGAATTCAATTGTTTTAGAAAAATATAAATAAAAGGATTTGAAATTCATAATCATAGTTCTTTATAGTGCTGTATTATCTACAAAGTATTATCTACCAGATATATCTACCAGATATAGTGCTGTATTATCTACCAGACCGATGACCTCATTTTTTATTAAAGCATTTAAAAGAGGTATCATTCCTGTTTTACACCTGGGAGACAGGAGAGGTTAATTCACTGAAGCTCCCACACAGATGGAATAGAATTTTACCAAGATTAAATCCCATGTTCTTTTGCTATACCATAATGTCTTTCTTCTGAACATCTAAACCTGAAATTCTCACTACATGTTGAAACCAAAGTCATGGAAATGCAATTTTAAACTTTTGTATTTATTTATGTTCAGATGAAGCAAAGAACATATTACATCCTTTTCACTTTGTTATTGGATCTGGTATTATCATATCACAGATCACTTATTTGTTTTTATTTATACATAAATGTTTTATATCTAGTCTATTTTATTACATAAGTAATGAAATTTTAAATTAATAAAAATTATTAATAATCTTTATTAATTTATTTAATAAAAATAAATTAAAAATTATTCCATCCATAAATATCCAGAAAATAGATTTGTCATTGTTATCATTGGTTTTGCCACTGGCAAGTGGATAATAATATTGAAAATTAGTTTTGGACTGTGGCCCTATTATTTGGTATACTAATTACTTGGCTTAGTGTGTAGGGCCAATAAAACTAGGAAAGACAACATGTCAGAAAATTGGAATGATTGAAGCTCTGGCCAAATGATCAGAGGTGTTGAAATTTGCAGAAAGAAGCTTGCGCGGTGCCTGGATAGCACAGTCAGTTAAGATCTGCCTTAGGCTCAGGTCATGATCCTAGGGTCCTAGGATGGAGCCCAGCATCCTGCTCCCCGCTCAGTGGGAAGCCTGCTGCTCCTTCTACCTCTGCTGCTCCTCTTGCTTGTGCTGTCTCTCTCTGACAAATAAATAGTTAAAATCTAAAAGAAAGACGAAAGAAAGAAAGAAAGAAAAGGGAAAGAAAAAATGAGAAAGAGAAAAGAAAAAAAAAGAAAAAGGGAAGGTTGAAATATTTGGTATCTTGCTTGAAGATACTTTTCAAGTATCCTTTCCTAATGTTAAAAATGCCTCCTTGACTCTGTATTGTAATTTTTAGCACTTTAGGTGGAATTTTGCTATCTTGCCTCATTCTCAGCCAATTGGATTTGAATTTAAATATTTATATCTTGCAAAACAAATATTCGTTAATAGAACAATGGTAATTTTTGCTTTTTCCCTCTATAATACAGTTTACTACCTTATTACCTTTTACTACCTTGAATAAAGTAAGCTTTAAAATACTAGTAAAATTTCATGTGTTCGGTAAGCAGGTATTGTCTATATATATATACTAAGGCTCTAAGTTTGGCATAAGTGATAGAAATTTGAATACAAGTCTACTATTGTTATGGAACCTGTACTGGATCCTGATGGAAGAACCAAGCAGCACTCTGAGACTTCGGAGGATCAGAGGTTTATTTGAAATCGGTGGGCTCAGAGGAGACCATTCTCCAAAGATCTGAGCCCCAAGTATAAGCAGGGAGGGTAATTTATACCCTGCTACTTCCGCATACTTGGTACTTTGGGCATGTTCCAAAATGGGGAAATGGGGTAGGAAAGGAGAACCCAGAGGGCTTTGAGACAGGGACTGGAATTCCCTTGCAGGTTTGGTCAGCTATCTTACAGTACAGTTTTTTTCCTTATCACTATTGAATACTATATTTTACTGAATTTGAATTTCAGTGTTGGAAACAAATGCTTAAAAGAGATCATCACAATATAGCGTAATGCGTTTCATGATATAAAATGTGATGCACAAGAAGAACAGGCAATTAGTTACTAACTGTGGACAAAGGAAGGTGGGAGTAGGCAAAGGATGGAAATAAGTTCAAAAGGAGATAATGTTGGAGCTATCTCCTGATGAATGGATAATAATACTTTGCCAGACAAATGTGATGAGACTAGGCATTTCAGCAGAGAAACAGAGTAACATAGGCAACTGCAAATAAGAACAAAAACAAGAACCACCCAGTATTTTCAGGGAACTGAAGTTAGTTCTGTCTGGAACATCTAGGACAAGGGACAAAAGGCAGATTGAGAAGGGTTTTGTTCTTAATACTAAGAAACAACTGAACTTCTTCTTGTAAATAAAGGATAATAATAGAAGGCTTATAAGGGGGCTGGGAGTTATTGGAAAATATTTGAATCCTAGAATATCTCATTTGGTATCATTATGAAGATTGGAGAGGATGTGTCACTGATAACAAGGAGTCAATACACAAGGATTGAAATAGTGTTGAGATGATTGAGACCTGAAGTAAGGCATTGGGTACTGACAATAGAATTCCCTTTGATAAGATTATTCATAGATAAATCAAATTTTCAACTCTTTCGAACAATACAACAAATAGCTACTTAAATTTATTAGATTTTTTAAAGATAAAGCAGAAGTAAATGATGAAAATATTCTTAGAAATATGTGAAATAGGAAATAGAAAACCTAATCTATTTTACATTCTGTGCCTCGATGTAAAATTCATTCTTTCTAAACACATACTTTTGTATTCTAAGTTAAAATCCATGTGCATTTCAAAAATATAACAAACATTGATCTTTTTCTCATTATGAAACTAGAGAATGGAATTTAATTAAACTTCTTCTTTCATTCAGTAGTAGAAGCCTTGTCATTTTAATTGATATTTAGACAAAGCAATATTGATCTGATAAAAGCAAATCTTTTTCATCCCAACAATTAAAACATTTAAATTGGCTCCATCTTCTTTTTGATGAAAGGACATAAAACCACTATCAGCTGCCAATAAAATCAATGGAAAACATTAATAAAAGAATTAGCATCCATTTCATTGGATCTCATTTGTTTAACATTCTAATGTGTCTGGACTCAGCTGTGAGCTCCATATTCTCATTTTCTCTCACAAACACAAAAAACCACACCACTCCAGTGTTTTTATATTTCACAGAAGCCTCAAGTCTTATTTTCTAGGATTTATATTTGAATTTTTGCAGAAATTCTTTAAGAAGTGTACATCCATACAACTGAAAGGCCACATGCTACTACTCTGCTCCTACTCAGAGCAAGCATGTATCTGTAGCTGTTTTTACTCTAAATTTTAGTGTTTTTTTTTAATATATCTAAAACATACCTTCCACAGGTAAATATGGTTTCCCTAGTCAAAATCTCTCTAATCTAAAAGTTGGAGCCAGATTCAAAGTGCCTATTCCTATATGGGTGCAAGTTGAACTAACAAAATGGTTGTATACACAGCAACAATAGTTCTCATTTAGCTAAGGGGTCTGGCAAATCCTGGGTTTAAATCTTTCTTTGCTATTTTCTATCTATTTGGTCTCAAGGCAAATTCTTTAATTCTTCTGACCTTCAATTTCCTCAACTGAGAGCTATCTTGAGGTTAAAAGATATGATGTATATAAAATGTTTAGAACAGTGCAACAAACTCAGAATAAAGAACAGTCATTTGAGTTTAAAAAGGTGTTGAGAAGGTGATACCAGAGACTGAAAAGTAGAGCCAAGAAGTTGAAGTATCTAGAAAAGCCAGGAATAAGCAAATCAAACCTTCAATATATTTTAATAATTTTCAAGGATCACAATCAGTTTAATGAGACTACTTTCAAGATAATTGAAAATTATTAAAGTAGGCCATTGAAAAATTTCTGAAAGAATATCGTCATTATTACCTCCATTATTTGCTTTGAAAACAGTGCCTCCTACTAGGAGTTTATTTCTTATATTTTATGTAAAAGAGAGAGAAGTCATAGTATCTTTAATGTGGAAACCAAAATATCATGTCTTATAGTATGAATTATCAATTGGATCAGTGCATATCAAATATATTTTTGAACAAAAATAGGGTTTGATCTACCCAGTTTTCCTTAGGGGGGGCAAAGTACATGGATAAAAAATAAAGGCTTTTAGTGTAGTCAGCTAACTCCTTCTATAACATTGGTCTCATGCTTGTCTAATTCATATGTTTAGACTGGCCATGACATTTACTTGCACCTACATTTAACCTGGATGGAATTTAAGAGAAAAGTGTGTTGTGAAAAAGCTACTAATCTCCAGTGACCCTAAAATCAGACTAGAGTCTTGCTCTGCAAAATCAATCTCTTGATGTAAGCATTTGGCCGGTTTATGTTGAAGAGTTGGATCACAGCAATTACAGGCTTGTATTTCCTGGCAGAAAGACAAGCAAGGATAGATTTCCTCTGTTTTATGTTTGTGTTAATTTAACCTGTCAAAGTTAATCATCCTGTCGAAGTGCCAAAGCATCGGGATGTTGAGCACCAGCAAGCTGCCTGGCGCTGTAGTTTTATTTCCATATATGTTAGAGTTTTATTGAATGTCCTTTGCTAACCCCATTGTCTCCCTCATTTTCTAATAGAATAACTAATAATCATCTCCTACATTTTGTTTATGCTATATTTTATCACTTTAAATAATTTAATGATATAAACCTGAAATAGTATTTTCTTTTCCACATTTTTGCAAGGAAAAAGAAAAGCACATTATTCATACAAAAGTTACTTGAAAAACAGTGTACTTAAAAGAGTTGATCTGTTTGCCCCTTGGTATATAACACTAAACTGCTTATAGAACAGTTTTTCTTCTAAACATACGTATTTGCAAATAAGAAAGGATCTTACATTGTGTGGTGAGCAGAGAAGGCATTTCTGAAACCATTTTTACCTTTCTAATAGTAAGAATAAGGTATTCTTGAATGTGCAGAGGTATCCTCATACTAACAAAGGTATTGATGTAACTTACACTGGCATAATTCCTTTTGATACTAAAACCTACGAGTCTATCTAAGAGAGTGTACTCTTTAAAATATAAATATATATATGATATAATTATACATATATCTAAAACTAATAAATTATAAGACAATTCCTACGGGAGGATTATTTTTCACAAACATGTTTCTTAGAGCAAAACAATCATGCAAGAATTAAACATAAAATGAGCAAACTAGTTCCTATAGAAGCCTCCATTTTCTATAAATGATAATATATGGTTGTCTGGATTGGGTAGCTACTGTCTTTCTTTTGAAATATCAAGCTCTTGTTCTGGCAAGAAATGCAAAAAAAAAAAAAGGATAGACTTGATAAATAAATGCTTGAGTGTTGTAGGTGAGTAGTACATGAAACTATTTAAAGTTGGTCTATGTCTCAATCTATTTACTTGTCATTTCTTTACTTCAGCACTCATGCTAATTCCACCCCTTCTCTAACAGGTGTCCAAATGACCTATCCCATATTTATATATTATGCAATGAAATGTGTTTATTTAGCAATACATATCTATAACTAGGTTTTTTTAAATTCTTTTAAATTAAAAAATAATTGGAGTATAGTTGACATAAAATACTGTATTAGTTTCAGATGTATAACATAGTGATTCAATAATTATATTATATATTTTACAAAATGTTCACCGTAAGTTTACCATAAGTTTAGTTACCCTCCGTTACTTACGAAGTTATTACAACTTTATTGAATGTATTTCCTATGTTGTACTTTCATTACTATGACTTATTTATTTTATTTTTCAAAGATTTATTTATCTGAGAGAGACAAAGGGAGAGAATGCATGCATGAGTGGAGAGAGAGGCAGACAGAGAGGGAGAGTGAGAATCCCAAACAGACTCTGCACTGAGCATGGGGCCTGATGCAGGGCTCAATCCCAAGATCTTGAGATCATGAGCTAAGCTAGAATTAAGAGTTGGATGTCTAGCCAACTGAGCCACCCAGGTGCCCCTATGACTTATTTGTTTTATAACTGGAAATTTGTACTTCTTAATCCCCTTCACTTATTTCACTCATGCCCACCCCCACACCATCCTCTCTAGCCACCATCAGTTTGTTCTCTGTATTTATAAGTCTGTTTCTGTTTGTTGTCTGTTTGCTTGTTTTCCTTTTTGGATTCCACATACAAGAGAAATCATATGGTTTTCCTCTGTCTGACTTATTTCGCTTAGCATAATATTCTCTAGGTCCCTCCATGTTGTCCTGAATGGCAATATTTCCTTGTTTTTATAGCTGAGAAATATTCCATTGTGTATATATACCACATCTTCATTCATTCATATATCCATGGACACTTAAGTTAGTTTCATATCTTGGGTATTGTTGATAATAATGCTATGAATGTAGGTGTGCACATAGCTTTTCAAATTATTGTTTTCATTTTATTTGGGCAAATATCCAGAAGTATAATTACTGGATTGTATGGTATTTTTATTTTTAATTTTGGGGGGAGCTTCCATATTGGTTTTCATAGTGACTGCATCAGTTTATATTCCTGCCAACAATGCAGGAGTGTTCCCTTTTTTCTATGTATTGATAACACATTAGGGTGGGTATTTTAAACATTTAGTCAATATGAATATGTTTTTAAAACGATTCTTCCAAATTAATCTATACAGTCTTTCTCTATGAGCACAAATCTCATTCCTATTTTTCTCTTCTGAAAAATTTGAATCAAATAATTTTTTCAGTATCTTCTTAGCACAGGGATTATCAGTGGAGACCTGCCTCTGAGCCCATCAGGAACCTAGAGTCCTTGATCTATGACTTCTCCTTCCTTCTATCAGGGTTAGTACTCTAAATATGTCAGTCAGTCTTTTCTCTTGATTGTAAATATAAGTCTACATAAGACCTCTCCTCACATCTATCATGATTCATCTTTTTGTAACATAAGCTTTTTGCTTGTTTTATTAATAGGATTTCATAAATTAAGGTAGAACTACAATAAGAATTTATATGCATATGCATATAAATGGTCTTTCATATATTTATGAAATAAATATGCATATATTTGTGCATATAAATGCATATAAACTGTCTTTCATATATTTAAAAAGAAGTAATACTAAACCCAAACCCAATCTAAAAGGTGGTATCAATAAAACTATTTCAGCTGTGTCCTATCTAATATATTACCTCTGTGAGACAGGGACTCCTCACAGTGCATTTTCATATGCAACATAATGACAGTGATTTAATAAAAGTTTTTGTGTATCATTAAGATGACAAAGTTGTTACAACATACTCTTCTACTAGACTATAAACTCAGGGAGGCAAAGAATCATGTTTGTCTTCCTCCACCATTACATCTTCAGTGCACGGAACTATGCTTGGAACATGATAAATGTTTGCTACATGAATGGATGAATGAGAGCAGAAACTAGCTGAATTTACCTAGTTTTATATTCTCCATTTCTTCAACGGCTAAAGTTGTTCTGTAACAACATTTATATTACAGTTAAGTTAATTTGTATCTTAGGATATTAAAAACGTTAATTTAGGGAAATGATAAAGGACATTTTCAATGTTTAACCTTTGTGGGTTCTGCTTCTAGGCTCCAGGGGAAGTTATACTTTAATATTCACCAAGGTCAAAATGAATTGGCAAAAGCTCAAAGCATTTGCTTATTTCTGCCTTGAGCACACATTGTATGTCTGCTTCATTTAAAAAACAAAAACAAAACAAAAAGGAGCATTCCAAACATAAAAGATAAAAAAACAACAGCCCCCAACCTCCCACCCCCACCCCCATCAAACCCATAAGATAAAGTTATGCAGCCTTGCTTGTACTGAAAACCTAAGATAAAGTCTGTAACTTTCTGGAGTGTCCTTCCTCATGACGATTTGTAACTCTTTATATAAAAAATCTATATAACCCTACACCAAATATTCCTTCCTTCGAGCACCCTCTTCTTCATGAAGATTGTGTATTCCTGGCAGTTGTCCTAACTTGGGTTTGGGGTTTAAATAAAAACTCTTTTCCTTTCTCTAAAAACAAAAACAAAAACAAAAACAAATTAATTTACTCTGACATGAATTCTGAACTGGGAGCAATTAAGTACATGATAAAATGATGTAAATTGTTAATGGAAAAAAATACTTTTCTATTTGTTTTAATTTTTATAAATAACTGATAAACAAAATAGGATATTTATTCTTTTATATTAATGTTGTCGTACTAACAGATGTTAGTTCTACTTTTCACTTGTCATAAAACACTAGAAGCAGTTTTGTTTATGTGATGGGAAAATAAACATTATCAAAATTTATACACCTTAAAAATAAAGTTTTAAATGCAGTGTAGACTTTGTAATAATAATGACTAACATTTGTATTACTTACTAACTTGGGGTAACAAATTACCATAAAGATTAGCAGACTAAAAAAGAAAAAAAAGATTAGCAGACTAAAACAGCATATATTTATTATCTCAGTTTTTTATGGCATTTGATGGGGAGAGACTTTGGTATTTCAAACAAGACACTTCACTCAAGACAAAGTGAAGCTATAGGTGTTGGCTAGGGCTGAGGATTGCTAGGAGATACTAGCGATATAAGAGAGCTCATAGTGACCTCAAGGTTTTTTTGTTTTGTTTTGTTTTGTTTTGTTTTTATTTTAATTCTAAATAGTTAACATATATACAGTTTTATCTTAGTTTCAGGTGTACAATACAGTGAATCAACACTTTCATACATCACCTTATGCTTATCAAGACTGGTATACTTCTTAATCCCCAACACCTATTTACTCTATCCCTCCATCCCTTCCCCTCTGGTAACCATCAGTTTGTTGTCTATAGTTTAAAATTTGTTACTCAGTTTTTCATTCTCTCTCTTTCTTGTTTTTTTTCTCCCCCTTTGCTTGTTTTATTTCTTAAATTTCACATATGAGTGAAAGCAAATGGTATTTGTTTTTCTCTGACTGACTTATTTCTTAGCATTATACTGTAGCTCCATCCATGGCATTGCAAATGGCAAGATTGCATTCCTAAATCTGAATAATATTCCATTGTATATGTATTCTTTATTTTCTTTATCCATTCATCAGTCAATGGACATTTGGGCTACCCGTATCTTGGCTATTATAAATAATGCTGCTATAAACAGAGGGGTCCATGTATCCTTTGGAAATAGTCTTCTTGTATTCATTGGGTAAATACCCAGTAGTGGAATGGCTGGATCATAAGTTAGTTCTACTATTTTTAACTTTTTGAAGAACATTCATTCTGTTTTCTACAATGACTGCACCAAATTCTCAAGTCTTTATAGAGTGTTGGTGGAGGCCTCATAGACTTTTTCTTAGGCTTGCTTTAGTGTCCTAATGGTATAGCAGCAGCTTTTCCTGCAGGGAGTGATAAAAGAGAGAGAGACTCAATATCTTTTATGACCCTCGGAAGTCACACACAATAACTTCCACCACATTCTGTTATTAGAAGCAAGTCACTAAGGAACAGCTCACACAAGTGAAAGAGAGTTAAGCTCCGTTGAACACAGTTGTATCAAAGACTCTGTGGTTAGATCTTAAAACTATCACAAAATATATATTACATTTTTCAGCCATCTTCCAGGGTTATATATGAAAACTCATTTAATTCTCTTTCCTATTTCATAATATAGGCATTATTATTAGTCCATTTACACATAACAAACTTGAGGGACAGAGTACCTAAGTATATTTTCTAACTTCACAAAACTAACATTTCAATCTGTTGATTCTGGAATATAAACACTTACCTGTACTGCCTGTATAATTGTGTTTGGCATAATCTCTGAAAACCTGTTTACACAAACAGTAATTTTACTTTTTAAAGTGCAAACCACAATTCACTGATTGATCAAGTTACTTAGATTTGTTTTCATTAGGAACTTATAAACAGATAACTAATGTAAACTTCTCTTTTAATCTCAAAGAAATATTATTTTTTCTAATTTTTCTTTTTATTTTCTCTTTTCTTCTCTTTTTTTTTTTAAGTAGGCTCCATGCTCACTGTGGAGCCCAAAAATGGAACTTGAACTCAAAACCCTGAGATCAAGACTTGAACTGAGATCAAGAGTAGGATGCTTAACTGACTGAGCCACATAAGCACCCCATTGCTATTTTTATTTAGTTATATTTAATCTAAATTTGGTTTCAAATCATTTCCTTTCATTCAGATATATTTTATTATATAACACAAAAACAACGGCGAAAAACACACAATCTTAAAAAATAATCTGTACCATGTGACTTACATCAAAGGAAATATTAACCTCACTTAAATAAAACAATCAATTTCAATGAGACCATAGAAATAGTTCCTTTAAGTCTTTTATATATATAGACATAGATAGATATGCATTATATATATATGTATAGAGATAGACCTATTTATACCCCATTCAACAATATAAATATTTATTTGTCAACATAAATCAATTAAAAGTTAAAGTAACATCAACAGGAATATATCCTAGTATTAAATTTATCATTGATTATGTTCCTATTATTGACTTCTTAAAAGGAAGCAATTTAAACATTTGAAGAAGATATCCCTTATAAAATTTCCAGTTGAAATCAAATTAGAGAATTTACATTGAGAAAGAAAAGTATATATTAGATGTCTAAAATACACATTGAAAGCATGTCTAAAAGATTTAAAATTACACAATGTAAGGAAATGACTATTCCATGAGGATATCTTTACCTTTACAGCAAAGAATATTGTAGAAAGAAAAGTGGCTCAAGAGATAAAGTGAATCAGTAGTCAGATCTGTGAGTCCTGGAATTTTGAGGGGATATGAACCTAGAAGCTATCACCTATGTGATTTTATTCACCAAACACATTCATGAGAGTTAAAGTCTTGGAAAAAAGTGAATGTTACTAATATTCTTTATCACCGTGTAGATGATTCTCAACATAAAATTCCAGTTCACTTAAACAAAATGTTGAATATTGTTGAACACTAGAACTGCTTCTCTAGTGTATCTCAAATGTAAGAGTCAGCTTTATTTATACAGAACCATTTTTCTTGGGAAATGAAAATTATTGATTTATAGTTCTTCCTTGTGCTTGTCTCTCTCCTGATTCATACTGAAGCTAAAGTAGATCTAAATGAGAAAAGAAATTCTGCTCTTTCCTAGCAAAGATGTTACAAATCTGTGCTATAGAAATAAATTGTTCCCAAACTTCTCTAACTCTTCTGGTTTGAAAATCTATTTTGATACTTTTTTTTTAAGGAAATTCAAGATAATTGAGAAGCTTCTGATTTTTTCTTTGTATTATTTTATTCACTGTAACTTATAAACATGATTGAATTTGAAAAATAACCACATTAGATTTATTAAAAATCTAATTCTACATTTGCTTTATGATTTTTTAGATAGTTGTATCAACTTCAAAGCATACAAAGTATATACATTTTTATCATTTTTATTGGTTTTTTTCATTGATTGGTGTAAAAAATACTTTGCTTTTGGAAATTTTGGGAAAAAGAAGCACACTACCTATCAGAATTGATTCTCTATTACTGTGTTGACAACTAGCCAAATATAGTTATATTTATTTTTAAATTAATTGAAATAAAATAAAATAATGTAATTCTTCAGTAAGAATTACCACACCCAACTTCTCAATAGCATGTGGCTACTGGCTACTTTATTGAACAGTGTAGATATTGATTATTTCCATCATCACAGACAGTGTTATTTTAGCCACTTAACGTCTGAATACTTAAGAATTTAGAAATAATAATTCTAGCTTCCAAATGCAATTATTTTAATTGTTTTGGATTATATTTCTCTTAAAGCACATTCCTAATTTGAATTTATGGTGTTTATTACCATATGTTTATTACCATTTGTTACCATGATATCATGGTAATATCTAATATTTAAAATAATTAAATATTAATTATTTAATTAATATAATAATTAAAAATTAATCTCAGAAACTCGGGTAAATTTTTTCTTCCTTGTCTGAAATGTTTAAGATTTTTGAATATTGAATTACTTATTTCTTTTTAACAGAAGACAGAATTGTGAATTTAGTAGGTATTGAATTTAGAAGAGATATTTGTTTTGTCTCATTACTTAATTCCATAGCTTAATTCCTGTGGAATCAGTCTCTAATAATGTAAATGGGCAGAGAGATTAAAATTCTGTCTTGTTTCCACACATTTTTGAGAAGTCCTTATTTAAGGGCAATAAAACTCAGGCTTGTACAGTTCAAACTTTAAATGCGTACCACATAGTAAATGTTCAGTTAATAATTAATATTTGTTAAATTAATTAAATACATGTACTATGAAGATAAAAGTAACTGTGCTTTTTTATGACTTCATAATAGTGAAGAAGATATCAACATCTAGAGATTAGTGTGTAAATGAAATCTATATACAATTCACTTGAATATGTATAATGTATGTATTTATGAGTATTCTAATGCCAATTCACCACTTCTTATCTGTGATACCTGGAAAAAGTTATATATCTCTCTAAAAGTTATCTCTCTCCCTCATTTGCCATACTAGTAAGTGGAAAAAATACCACTTCCCAAGTAACACAAAAAAAATGCCTTCAAAACACTTAATACAAGGTAGAAATGCTCAATAAATACTACGTATTATTAATATATATTACCAATAATAATGCTAATAATTTTCACAATCACTTAGAAATAAATCATAGTACATCGTAATATTATAAATTTTTATAGGGGCTCCTGATTGGCTCAGTCAGTTCAGCATTTTGGCTCAGATCATGATCTCAGGGACAAGAGATCAATCCCTGTGTTGGGATCCCTCCTGGACATGGAGCTTGCTTAAAATTCTCTCTCTCTCTCTCTCTCTCTCCCCATCTTGCTCTCTCTCTCAAATAAATAAATAAATAAATAAATAAATAAATAAATAAATAAATAAATAAAACATATACAATACATAATATAAAAGTACAAATTATGCAAATGTCTAAGGATTTTTTTTCTTTTTTTTTTTTTTAAGATTTTATTTATTTGACAGAAAGAGATCACAAGTAGGCAGAGAGGCAGGCAGAGAGAGAGGGGGAAGGAAGCAGGTTCCCTGCAGAGCAGACAGCCTGATGCTGGGCTCCATCCCAGGACCCTGAGATCAGGACCTGAGCCGAAGGCAGAGGCTTTAACCCACTGAGCCACCCAGGTGCCCCTAGGGATTTTTTTCTTAAGATATAAACTTATATATGGATGTATAACTGTAAATTTACATATATGTCTTAGTAATAAATTATTTATTAATAAATCATGAGTAGAAAAAATATCATTAAGACTACTAGTTTCAGGGCACCTGGGTGGCTCACTGGGTTAAGCCTCTGCCTTCAGTTCAGGTCATGATCTCAGGGTCCTGGGATGGAGCCCTGCATCACATTCTCTGCTCAGCGGGAAACTTGCTTCTGCCTCTCTCTCTTGCCTGCCTTTCTGCCTAATTGTGGTCTTTCTCTCTGTCAAATAAATAAATAAAATCTTAAAAAAAATAAAAGACTACTAGTTTCATGAAAACTCGATCTCATGGACTCTATAGAAAAACCAAGTTAGTTAACAACCAAAAATTCAACAAACATCTTTCATTTTCATAATTTTTTACAATTTTCATCTTATCTTCTTTAAATATATTTCAGCTCCCTAAATTAGTTTTTTCTCTTTTGTATGTTTAAAGCACCATGTATTTTGTATTGTCAGGATACAAAATACATTTGTATTATAATTTATGTGTTCATATTTAATCATTCTATCAATGCAGTGTTTAGCACAGTACTTGCTCATAACACATGGGTAATAAATGCTTTTTGAATGGTTAAACACACTAATGAGGATATAGTAATAATTAGTTATTGCTCCACCCCAAAACTAAGTCACTTAGAACAATCACTATTCATTATTGTCCATGAGTTTACAGGTTAGCTGGGTTCTTCATGCAACTGTGGCAGCTATGTGTTAGTAGATAGATTTGCTGCTCTTGACTGGACTGACATAACTTAGATCCTAACTGAACTAACTAAGCCTGCTCTGCTTTGGCCACTTGTCCTCTCATTGCCCAGCAGTTAGTATGTGCTTGCACACATAGTGGCTGAGAAGAGTGCGAAAATAACAAACACATATGAGAAGTCTCTTGAGGCTTAGGATCAGAACTAGCACAATATCACTTCTACATTCTATTTGACACCAAAATAAATAAATAAATAAATAAAATCGCAAGGCCCATCTTCTCAATAGTAGATGATGCAAAGTGACATTGGAAGATCATAGATATAGAAAGTGGAATAATTGAAACAATATTTGCAAATAATCTACCACAGGCTATTTCACTGTAGTCTTCTCTGCCCTACTCTTGCTCTAGGAATCTGACATTATGAATTCCATCCAAGGAATTCTTTAGCCCACTGGATTTCTTGTGAGGTAATAGCATGGAAAAGAGGGGAAGGAGATGCCTGGTTCTGTCAATGGGTTAAACCTCTGCCTTTGGCTGAGGTCATGGTCTCAGGGTCCTGGAATCAAGCCCTGCATCCCGCGACTCTGCTCAGCAGGGAGCCTGCTTCCCCCTCTCTTTCTGCCTGCCTTTCTGCCTTCTTGTGCTCTCTCTCTCTGTCGAATAAATAAATAAAATCTTAAAAAAAAAGAAAAGTGTGGTTAGAAGTGTTAATCGGTGGGCTTCTATTCTTCTACTTCAATCTTTACTAAGCTGCCATAGATTGGTTTTGTTCCTTTACCAAGAAGCACTGATTTCTTGGTACTCATTTAGAGCTGTGTCTATTCTTTCTGAGTTTTGGTAATTGCTTCCTCCCCTTACCCTTTAAGCCTTTGAGTGTAACTAGCTCAAATTTTTATCAGCTCTAGGATCCTTTTACATCCTTCTTGTTTCTCTTAAAAACAAAACAAAAACACTGCTCACACCTTCTTAAATATTCCATAATTTAACTTTCCTCAATTATTTCATTCAGTATGCCATTTGTTTCATGCCGAATCCTGACAAAGACAGGTAGAATGTTTATTTTTTCAAACATAAAATATTTTTTGTATTCAGTTGCAATATCTTTAAGAAATTAACACATAGTAAAAAAATTCAATATGCCAAAATTTTTAAATATTTATTTAGATTTCACAAGTCTCAAAGTCACAAAAATCCATGACAAAACACATTAATGTATTGAAATAAGAAAACATTTAATGATTAAATGATCAGTGAATCAGTAAATGATCAGTGAATTCAAATTCACGAATTTGAATTTTGGCCAGTATCTCTATCTTTCCAGAAATCATTCGAAATAACTTAATTGTGTAGATTTAAAACTCATCTTTGCCTTTGCTTTGTGACTTCTGGGAGAGTTACTTTTACCTATCTGTGAAATGAAACTTATGAGGTTGTTATGAGAATTATATAAAATATTAGATATAAAGTTTTTGAAGAATGAAGAATCTTAACTGCTTGTTAAATAATATCTAGTAGTATGCCAATGGTAGTAGTAGTAATTATACTTGTGGCAAAAAAAAAAATGCTTCCTCTGAAATTTTTGTTTTCTATCAAGTTGCATGATATAAATTAATCATTCTGTTTTTATATTTTTTAGATATTTCTAATATCTTCCTATAAAGAATTAGCACTATAATCAAGATCCTTGTACAGTTGTTTTATAATTAGGTTATTACCCAAAAAAGGAGACAAAGAACTATAATTGCTAGAACAAATGATACAAACTTAAAAAAAATATTTTACACATATATTCCTATTGTTTTCCACTGTCATCTACCTGTTTAAACTTTTATGACTAAAGTGTAAAGGACCTCATTTGGTGCAGCAACATATGCTGCACCATCATTCTGAAAGTCTTCTAGTCTTATAGAAGGAATAGCATGCATTGTGTTGTCCTAGGTGCTGCAAAGAGATGACTTGAATTAGATGCCGTCCCTAAACCCTAGAGGAGTTTCATTTGTTTATCACATTGATTTTGCTTTTATTTTTTTATTTTTTTATTATGTTCAGTTAGCCACTTTATAGTACATAATTAGTCCTTGATTCAGTATTCAGTGATTAATTAAGTATAACACCCAGTGCTCATCACAGCACATACCCTCCTCAATATCCATCATCCCGTTAACCCCTGTTAACCTACGTACCCTTCTCCTTTCTGAAACATCCAGATTGTTTCTTAGGGTCCATAATTTCTCATGGTTAAAAACAGAGCTATGCTACAAGCTAGCAATTGCACTACTGGGTTTTACCCCAAAGATACAGACGTAGTGAAAAGAAGGGGCACATGCACCCCAATGTTCATAACAGCAATGTCCAAAATAGCCAAATTGTGGAAAGAATGAGATGCTCTTCAACAGATGAATGGATAAAGAAAATGTAGTACATATACACAATGGAATATTCACTTCCCCCTTTTTGTAAAGTAAGTGCTTTAATTGTAAACTGTATAAAAATACCTTGTATAAATCCCCTTTGATTATTACAATAAGCTGAGTTGTAACAAATGAAATGTTGATTTTTATACTAAAACAGTGGAAAATAAAAAAAAAATTGAATTTTTTTCTGATCGTCAGCCATCAGAACGATGAATCTCCATCATTTGCATCAACATGGATGGAACTGGAAGGGATTAGCTTAAGTGAAGTAATTCAAGCAAAGACAATTATCGTATGGTTTCACTCATATGTGGAACATGAACAATAGCATGGAGGATCATAGGGGAAGGGAGAGAAATCCAAAGGGGGAGGAATCAGAGAGGGAAAGTTTCATTAAAAAAAAAAAAGGGAGATGTTTTCTATAAAATTACTAACCAGTTGTATTTTCTGAATTCTTAAATAATCAGTAGCATTTTTGGTCTCTTCATGTACTGCACTCATATCATTTGAATACTCCTATTCTAGCTTTATATTTTTTCTACCTTGATGTCTATATTTTACATAGTCCTGTCCTGTGCTGTGATGCTACATCTGTTCTCCACAATACATGTACTCACACCATTAGGCCTCTCTGTGTCTGGAATGGTCCTTCTAGAAACCTTGCTCGCTAAATCAGTACCACACTGCTATATAAAAACCAGTGACAGCCTGTTGTTTTATTTCTTGAATTGTGCTGACACTGTTGTTTTCTTTCTGGGACATTATGTTTGTAGTTCATGACAAGAGAAGACATGTTTTCTTCTTTACTCTCTCATTTCAAATATACGGCATTTTGTTACTTACAGTGCAGAACTGTATTTATAACTTCTCTACTCAGAGGAAGGACTGATGTATAACTAACAGGAAGTCTGACTTCTTGGATTCCTATTTTAAATATAGGTCCCCTCAAATCGGCATGTATCAGAGTGACTTAATGTTTTTTAAAAAAGAAATTTTAGGGACTGCAACGGATACAAAGCTAAAAGTTGACTATTTTCCACTACAGAAGCATTTATAAAACCAAGAAAGGTTTTACAAAAAGTCTATGGATTACTATGCAAGAATGCAGAGTCAGGTAAATCCATAAATGATTAAGAGAGAAAGGAAGTAAAAATTATGGAGGTCAGTTTTTCATAGAGGTAAGTGTGGGCTTGAGCATGGGTTCAGATATTTAATATTTCATATATGTTATTTTTACACAATAGTAGAAGGCAAAGCTTTGTATTCAGACTCGAATCTGGTTGGCTCTAGTATTAACTCACAAACTGTTCATATAATATCAGTGTTTCCTTTTGTAGGATGAAAATCAATTATTATAAGATTAAATTAAAATACTTGAAAGGTGTAGGGTGTAATTAAATATAATACTCATTATATGCTCAGTAGGTACTAACACAAGGCATAGATTTTCACTTAATGTAATTCATTTACAATAATCTCATGAATTACACTTAATGTTTAACAGATACAGTGATGAAGATGCATGGGATTAATCACAGTCTAAAAACAATGAATATGGAAAACAGTTTGTCCAAATCCAAAATTCATTTTTCTCTCACTGTGGCATATTTCCTAGAAAGTAAGATTCTTTTCATAAATTTAGAGATTTTGTAATAAAGTATTCCAAAATATTGTATTCTTGAGGGTAAGTCTATTATAGAATAATAGAGATGATGGCGATGATGATAATGATAATGAAGGGCTACAACACTGAATATCTTGTGTCATACGTGCTTTAATATATGCTTTATATACCTCGCCCTCATTAATTTTTAAAACAGCCATATCACAACAGCATCGTTATGCCCATTTTATAAGATGAAAAGATAAGAGCTTATGTGTCTTATCCATAGTCATCCTAGTTTATGTATACCTGAGCCAAAGTTAAGAAGTATGACCATTCACTAATGACCATTAAATAATACAATTTCACATAGTAATCTGTATTAACTGTATATTACTCAAATGTACCTTGAAGACATACCACATGCCAAAAAGCATGTCGCTTCTGTCACTTTCCCTAATTTCACCATATTCTTGGTATTAGTGAGTTTCTGTCAAAATAATAAACAACGCCTTTATAACTTGGATTCCATCCCAGTTTTGTCTCAACTCTTTCGAAGAAAGATCAGGCTTTAGTTACAATGCCAAGTGATAATATCAATACATTCTAGTGAAGAATCCAAGAGATTAAATATTATTCTACAAACACCCACCTCCCCAAATACTGTATTCTTGCCACACTAACATTCAGCAATTTAATACTTTGTTACTTCAGTATTTCCTCTTAATTCCTTTCTGTCTTAGTTGTATTTCTTTTATATTGAACGTATTATACTAGCTGCTTCCTTCTATGTATTTTTTTTTCCTTCTATGTATTTTTTTTTTAAAGATTTTATTTATTTGACAGAGAGAAACACAGTGAGAGAGGGAACACAAGAAGAAGGAATGGTAGCGGGAGAAGCAGGCTTCCTGCAGAGCAGAGAGCCCAATGCGGGGCTCGATCCCAGGCCCCTGGGATCTGACCTGGGCTGAAGGCAGACGCTTAACGACTGAGCCACCCAGGCGCCCCCCTTCTATGTATTTTTTAAAATTATTTTTATTGTTGCTAAACTCAGGAATGGAAGCCACGCCAAAATACATATGTGTCTCAGCTAGTGAACTTCAGTTTGTTGATTGGCTGAGACACATTCTGGTTCTCATTAGAAACCTAGATTGCTGGAAATGTTTCAATCTTATCCACCAGAGAAAAAACAGTGGGAGTTTGGTATGCTGCAATGAATTCTAAGGCAGACTAATCAATCTAATTCCGTCCAAACCTATTTACCCTGTCCAGGAGATCTGCTAATGAAGAATGCCAGTAACTCCTACTTCTTGACACTGCTCTCCAAAAGTGAGTTAATGAGCCAATTTAAAGGGACATGCCTGACATTTGCAAATTAGTTTAACTTGCTTGTTGGGGCAACTTGGTACTGCATTTGAACTGATAGGGCTGTCATTAAACTATTCCTTCCTGTGAGATTTTTATACCTCAGTAAACTTCAAAAGAATCTTAATATTAAATAGATTTATGGTATCATCTAATATTTTTAAAGTTTACTGATTATTTATAGTACTGGTTTAAAATTTTCAAATGTTATTTCTTCAATCTCCATGATAATGTGTGATTTTTTGCGGGGGGATGCCTATGCCCAATTGAAAGCACATGTTTGGCACAAGAGTGTGTGTTGTCAGTAATTAATCTTAGCTCAGTGTTTTCTTAAGAAGGTACAGAGGGTGGGTTTTATGGTTTAAATATCTGGCTCACGGGAATAAAATGGAAGATGCCTCTTTGTTTCCAGGCAACAATGCATAATATGTCTGTTCCTTAAAATCTGTTTCAAAAGGAAAAAAAAAAGAAATCGACAAACACCAAATCAGTTATCTTTTCAAGTTTTTGTTTAAATTCCTGTTAGCCAGCATACAGTGTAATATTAATTTAAGGTGTACAATAGTGATTCAACACCTCCACGCTACTCTCAGGGCTCATCACAAGTGCACTGCTTTGTACAAATCACCCCCAATAAACCTCCCCTTTGGTAAACATCAGTTTGTCCTCGGTAGTTAAGAATCTGTTTCTTGGTTTTCCTCTCTCTCTCTCTATTTTTTCCTTTTGCTTGTTTTGTTTCTTAAATTTCACATATGAGTGAAATCATGCTATTTATCTTTCTCTGATTTATTTTGCTTAGTATAATACCCTCTACCAAATCAGATATTTTTAAAAGGTTATAATTTTCTTTAATTGTATATAAGTTAATTTTAAAAAAAATAGAGAACATCTACAAAATTTTTAATCTACTTCCAAAATGTATTTGTTGTGTCTGCTCTATTTTAGGCTCTGAGCTAAACATTGGGAATATAAATATGGAAGATAAAATTATATCTTTTCTCTTGGGGTTTAAATTAGGATAGAGAAGGTAGACCCTCCAAAACTAACTAACTAACTAACAAACTAATTAACTAATTTCCTTCCATCTTTCCTTCCTTCTGTGTGGGTAAGTACACCAAGTATTGGTGGTGTCTTTGGCCCTATTGAGGGGGTGTATAGGTTAGATATGCCTAGTGAAATTATGGACAGACTTCCTAATGGAATTTGCTTTTGGCTAGTAGGATTCCTTTCCCTTTGATGCCCTCTGAGAGCCCTGGCTTCTCTTCTCCCACCCTTTCCTGCCCTAGTTGTGTGGCACACCTGAATATTGTGGATGGGGCAAGAAAGAAGTGGGTCTCATAGCTGGAGAAACCCTGTGTTCCCTCTCGTGCTGTCACTTTTCCTCATGATAGAGATCATGGGCCAAGAAGGTCTCTCTTGGCACTGAGGTGTATTGTCTTGAGGGAGGAGTAATACAGGTATATAGTGAAACTATCCCTCTTTCCTTCTTCAGTGCAATAACTCTAGTGTTTTTTTTTTTTAATTTGTTTGACTTTTGTTGTTTTTATTGTTGTTTTCCTCCCAAAAGTGTGTTGCAACATTTTTGCTGGACTAGTAGATTTTCACAAAGGCCGTCTTAACTGTGGGTGATTGTTAAAATTGCTGTCCTTTTGGGATATGATGTTAGAAAACTCCTATTCTACCAATTTGCTGACATAACTCTCATCATGATTGAATTCAATCTCTCAGGAATATGTAAATATAGTCATATTCAAAGAATAAAGTTAGATTTATTCCAGAGCACTGTACCAAACAGTAAATTCCCAACACCAGTTTTTTTTTTTTTTCTAGTTTGCGACTAACATTATGCTAAGCCATGCAAGTATCACATTCATGGTATTTCTATAGGAAACAAAATGTTATATGGAAAATTGTAGTCTTTCTTTTTTAGGCTTGTCTAACTGTTCTAAGAAGGGAACAAGTGATTTAGGTTCAACTGTGTGTGTGTGTGTGTGTGTGTGTGTGTGTGTGTGGTTAGGGGGAAAAGAATGCTAAGTTTTGGAATTAATTTTTAAAAAATATTTAAAAAGGGTAACTGACACTCTCATCTAGAATGATTTAAGAAAAGCATGCTTCATAGGAATACAGGGGAGTAGAGTAACTTTTCAAGGCTGCTTTAGACATATATATCATATTTGAGGGTATATGCATTACATTTCTCTTTCTTCACACATATCCATCTGATCTTCAAAATAAACTTTAGCATAATAGCAATATAACTGAGATAATATAACTAACATAAATAAATGTGTCTGCATGCTAGCAATTAACTCTGTGTATTCCAAGATTTAAAATGTATTGTAATCTTTTTAAAAGATTTCCTAGTCTTTGTCAGTCTAGCACTTATTACCAGATTGATCACTTACTAGAGGCACAACAGTTTATTGAACATATTAGAATTTGAGTTCTGTCCAAATTCTAGAGCAATATTATCAACAAGTGACAACATAAATCATGCACACATACACACACACACACACAAACACACACACACACACAAATCAGGTTGTATTTGAACAATGTAGAATTCTGTCTTAACAAATTAATTTTTAACTATTTATAAGTAAAATGTTAAACACTTTTATTCTGTCCAAATAATTATATCAGTAGTTCCAGGTCTATGACCCTAATTTTTTCCTTATTTACTTTGCATTCCAGTAGTCTGGTTAAGACCTTGATTTCAGTTTCTTTTCCATAAATATGTTTTAGATCAATTATTTTCATACTACAGGTTATTAGTGAATATATATATATATATACACACACATAATTATATATATAATGTATAGATATACTAATATATATATACACTTATATTTTATATGATGCTATGACTACTTTAAGATAATTCCGTAATAAGTTCTAGTTAGTTAATCATTTGAGCCTATTTTCAACATAAGATTCAGCTGATTGAGAAAGGGGCTATAGTGTATTAATCTTAGCATCACCAAGGTTTGGTACAGTGTCATGTTCATAATATGCCCTCAACACATGTTTATTGTCACTCCCTAAAAGGCAATATTAACAGTTCAACTTGAAAATCTATAATGCCTGTAGTTAATCCACAATAAAGTGCAATTATTAAATAAAGTGTCACTTTTTCATAAATATATGGTAATAAACTCATTTTACTTTTTTACATTTTACAAGCTACCTTTTACTCCACTTTGAATACATACTGTTGAAGAGTAGTTAGGTATGGAGGTAGATAGATTGATCTAGGTGTGATATCAAAAGGAAAAGCATTACCATTACTTAGATTTGAATAAGAATACATCTTGTCTTGGTTTTTGGTTCATTTTTCTATAAATCTAGCAAGTTAAGATTGTTATTTCAAATACTTGTAACTTGAATCTCTTTTCACAAATCCCTATTTATTTTATAAGCTTTTATAAAATGTAACATATTTTCAGTTACTTTAGAAAATCTAGAAAATCACAAGTGATAAAATATAAATATGAATGTGGAAAATAAATATAAACTTCCTTTTGCACTTTCTCTTAGTCTTCCAGGTAGGCATATAATAGGTTCTCAGACTTGCATTGTGGAGTCAGATACACCGGATAAGATATTTTAAATATAGTTTATTTTTATAAATAACATAACCTTGTTTTTGTATTTCTACTCCACTAAGGGGAATGGTTTAGGGGAATTAAAACCTGCCAATTAAGTTATTTCATTTCCTTCAGCTTTAAAAAAAATCTCTACCTCAAAACAATGATTATTGGGTGAATTATGATTCTTGAAGCTTTTCTCTTCCTCACCCCACTCTTTCCATCAACCAAGAGGTAGCTGGGTGCAGCAGAGTGTTTTTGGGATGCTAAGGAGAAAGAAACAGCACATCATATTTGCATGTGTGCCCTTGTTTTTATGTCTACCAAGTTAGAGAACCATTAATTTCAAGTGGAAAATTCACTAAAGAAAGGCCCAGTTACTACATCTAGAAGATTTAAATAAGCAGAGAGTAGAGTAGAGATGTGTATTGAAAGTAAAGAAAAAAGATACAGAGTTGAAGATGACTTTGTTTTGTACTATAATAGAGAGCTAGAATTTAGGAAATAGCAATGATTTGCTTGAATTATATACTGTGGTAGGACAGAGAGTGGGGGCTCATGGTGATATAAGATACATATGAAAAGCAAAGAAAACAGAATACTATAATCTTAATATTTTTCCATTTACCTTTAATATGGTCACCACTCTTTCCCATCTTCTTTTATAACTATTAAAGGAACAGATTTAGAAAAATCTTCTTTTGTAAAATAGAGGAAGGAAATTCTTACTCTATTTCAATTCTGCTCTCCTAAATCTGTATAGCATAAACAACTTTTTCCAAACCCACTCTATCTGGCCCTACTACTCAAGATCTGTTCTTTCATTTCTAATTTATTGTGCTGTGTTGCTAAGGGAGTAAACCCGCAGAAATAGAAATGCTGGGAGTGAGGTAAGATCTGCTTCAGCAGTATCTGAATTACACAAAGTATAGTGGTGCTGATCACCTGAGAGCTGTCTTATATTTCCAAAATATATGAAGAGAATTAAAGTGACATGTTTATTAGTCTACCTCATGGGTGTTGTGAAGGACTTAACCTTTAAAATGTTATTTAAACTGATCTAGCCTTCTGGAAATACTTTACATTTGAAAGGCTATCAGTGCATTCAGAATCTTCAAAATTTTAAGTCAATAAATAATATCAAACATAACAAAAGAAGCTTAATATTTATAAATCTCTGCTAAAAGAACCTTATATACATTCTTGAATATGAAAAAAACAATTCATAAAAATAAAAACTATCTTATAGCACATCTTGATCCATATGTTCACACAAATGAAATGGTAAATCCTCTTAGACAAAATATAAAAAATTCTTACAATCTATGGCATATGAAAAAATTTATATTAATTCCTCTAAAATAAAATGTGGTACTTCCTTTGGAATAGTTAGGAATTAACTATATTATCAAAATTTGCAAATCTTAAGCTATAAATTTTAATAATTTTCTAGAACCTGTATTAAGGTTGATTTCTGAACTCAGAATATACCAAAGACATCTCTTTAAACAAAAATTTTAAATTTTAAAGGAATTTATGTATTGTCTGGAAAGTCAAGCTTTGGGAATATATGATAATAGCCTTTAAATATTAAAAGGTTATCATCTGAGACAAGTAGGTGATCAGTTCTTTTTCACTGGACACTAAAGCAGAAGCTTTGTAACAAGTATGGATATGCTAAGTAGAACACTTAGGTGACTGAACTTGTTGACATTTGTATTTTATTCTATTTTATGTACTCAATTAAGTATTTTTAAAGATAAAATATTTCAGGCAAGATGGTAGAGATGATTGGGTGGATCTCTTCTGAGATCCCAGAAGTTCAGCTAAATAATCAAACCATTCTAAACGCCTGAAAACTCAACAGGAGAGAGAAGACAGGAATAACAGCAATTCTAGGAGCAGAAAATCAACCACATTCTGAAAGGTAGGATGTTGGAAAAAGTGAATACCAAGGAACGGGAAGAGAGACCCCAGGGAGAGGGTCTGGCTCCCAGCAATTGCAGAGCCATGGACCACAAAATTGGAACTTTTAGTCTGCTCTGCTGAAGAACATAGTTCCAGTGGCTAAGTGGGAGGTTTATTCCCTCGTGATAACAGTGTGGTTTCAGGACCTACGGGGTCACAGAGGGACTAGGGTGTCTGAGTGCGGCCGAGCTCCCAGGTATCAGGACGGAGAAGCCAGAGGGAGAGAAGGAGCTGTGCAGTGCGCTATCAGCTTGGGCTTACCTTACACCGTGATCTGAGGCACAATTGCGCCACTGCTCTTCAAGCAAGGACCCTACAAGAGGCAGCTCCAGAGACACCCCTCTTTCCTCCTCCAGCAGGAGTGGCACGGGAATGCACAGCAGGAATCTGCTGGGTTTGGACACTCCAGACAGGGCTGTGAGCACCACATACAGAGGCGCTCCACCATGGGCTAGTTGAGCACAGAGTACAGGCTACAGACAAGGGAGATGGGAATGATTGACTGCTTTCCTCTGAGGGTGAGCCGAGGAACAGGGCACCCAGTGCTAGGCTCCTCTGGGCCAGAGACACGGAGGCCTCCATTTTCATTCCCAGCCTCCAGGGCCGTATGGAAAGCGCTCAGAGAACAAAGACTTCGAGAGTGAACCTGAGCAAATTGCTTGGCCCATCCCCTGGCAAGGGCAGTGCAATTCAGCCTCGGGTAAAGACATTTGAGAATCAGTGCAACAGGCCCCTCCCCCAGAAGATGAGCAAGAATATCCAGCCAAGACCTAGTAAATCAATCAGTGGAAACTGGGGAACTCCAGAATATTTTTCTCTCTCACTCATCTACTCTTATCTTGATAAAATGACAAGGCAGAAAAACTCACCACAAAAAAAAAAGAAAAAGACACAATACCAATGGCTAGAGACCTAGGACATTAGTAATATGTCAGAAATAGAGTTCAAAATGACAGTTCTCTAGATGCTAGCTGGGCTCAAAAAAAAGCATGGAAGATAGTAGAGAATCCCTTTCTGGAGAAATAAAAGAATGAAAATCTAACCAAGTTGAAATAAAAAAGGCTATTCATGAGGTACAATAAAAAATGGAGGCTCTCACTGCTAGGATAAATAAAGCAGAAGAAAGAATTAGCAATACAGAAGACCAAATGATGGAGAATAAAGGAGCTAAGAAAAAGAGAGACAAACAAAAACTGGATCACAAGGGGAGAATTCGAGAGGTAAGTGATACCATAAGATGCAACAATATTAGAATAATTGGGATCCCAGAAGAAGAAGAAAGAGAGAAAGGGGTGGAAGGTATATTGGAGAAAATTATAGTAGAGAATTTCCCTAATCTGGAGAAGGGAACAAGCATCAAAATACAGGAGGAGCCCCCTCAAAATGAATAAAAATAGGTCTACACACCGTCATCTAATAGTAAAAAGTCTTAGTGACAAAGAGAAAATACTGAAAGCAGCTCGGGACAAGAAGTCTGTAACATAAAAAGGCAGAAATGTTAGATTGGCAGCAGCCCTATCCACAGAGACCTGGCAGGCCAGAAAGGACTGGCAGGATATATTCAGGGCACTAAATGAGAAAAACATGCAGCTAAGAATAGTATATCCCGCTAGGCTGTCATTGAAAATAGAGGGAGAGATAAAAAGTTTCCAGGACAAACAAAAACAGAAAGAATTTGCAAACACCAAACCAGTCCTACAGGAAATATTGAAAGGGGTCCTCTAAGCTAAGAGAGAGTCTAAAAGGAGCATAGACGAGAAAGGAACAGAAACAATATACAGTTAACAGTCACCTTACAGTCAATAAAATGGCACTAAATGCTACAAAATGGCACTAAATTTGTGCCACTAAATGGCACAAAATGGAACTAAATTCATATCTGTCAATAGTTACCGTGTAGTAAATGGGCTAAAGTAAATGGGCAGAATGCCCCAATCAAAAGACACAGAGTATCAGAATGGATAAAAAAAAAAAACAAACAACAAAAGACATATCAATATGCTGTCTACAAGAAACTCATCTTAGTCCCAAAGACACCTCCAGATTTAAAGTGAGGGGGTGGAAAACAATTTATCATGCTAATGGACATCAAAAGAAAGCTGGGGTGGCAATCCTTATATCAGATAAATTAGATTTTAAGCCAAAGACTACAATAAGAGATGAGGAAGGACACTATCATACTTAAAGAGACTCTCCAACAAGAAGATCTCACAACTGTAAATATCTATGGCCCTAACATAGGAGCAGCCAATTATATAAACCAATTAATAACAAAGTCAAAGAAACACATTAACAATAATACAATAATAGTAGGGGACATTAATGCCCCCCTCACCGAAATGGACAGATCATCTAAGCAAAAGATCAACAAGGAAATAAAAGTTATAAATGACACACTGGACCAGATGAACATTACAGATATATTCAGAACATTCCATCCCAAAGCAACAGAATACACATTCTTCTCAAGTGCACATGGAACATTCTCCAGAATAGATCACATCCTGGGACACAAATCAGGTCTCAATTGGTACCAAAAGAATGGGATCATTCCCTGCCTATTTTCAGACCACAATGCCATGAAAATAGAACTCAATCACAAGAGGAAAGTTGGAAAAAACTCAAATACATGGGGGTTAAAGAGCATCCTACTAAAGAATGAATGGGTTAACCAGGAAATGAAAGAAGAACTTAAAAAAATTCATGGAAACAAATGAAAATGAAAACACAACTGTTCAAATTCTTTGGGACACAGCAAAGGCAGTCCTGTGAGGAAAGGATATAGCAATACAAGCCTTTCTCAAGAAACAAGAAAGATCTCAAATACACAACCTAACCCTACACCTCAAGCAGCTGGAGAAAGAATAGCAAAGAAAACCTAAACCCAGCAGGAGAAGAGAAATAATAAATATCAGAGCAGAAATCAATGAAATAGATACCAAAAGAACAGTGGAACAAGTCAACGAAACTTGTAGTTGGTTATTTGAAAGAATTAATAAAATTGATAAACCCTTGGCCAGACTTATCAAAAAGAAAAGAGAAAGGACTCAAGTTAATAAAATCATGAATGAAAGAGGAGAAATCACAACCAACACCAAAGAAATAAAAACAAATATAAGAACATATTATGCGCAACTATACGCCAGCAATTGAGACAATCTGGCAGAAATGGACGCATTCCTAGAGACACACAAACTACCAACACTGAACCAGGTAGAAATAGAAAATCTGAACAGACCCATAACCAGTAAGGAGATTGAAGCAGTCATCAAAAATATCCCAAAAAACAAAAGCCCAGGGCCAGATGGCTTGCCTGGGGAAATCTACCAAACATTTAAAGAAGAATTAATACCTATTCTTCTCAAATTGTTCCGAAAAATAGAAATGGAAGGGAAACTTCCAAACTCATTTTATGAGGCCAGCATCACCTTGATGCCAAAACCAGACAAAGACCCCATCAAAAAGGAGAATTACAGACCAGTATCCTTGATGAACACAGATGTAAAGATTCTTACCAAAATACTAGCCAATAGGATCCAACAGTACATTAAAAGGATTATTCATCAGGATCAAGTGGGATTTATTCCTGGGCTGCAAGATTGGTTCAACGCCTGCAAATCAATCAATGTGATACAATACATTAATAAAAGAAAGAATGAGAACCATACGATACTCTCAATTGTAGCTGAAAAAACATTTGACAAAGTACAACATCCTTTTTTGATCAAAACTCTTCACAATGTAGGCATAGAGAGAACATTCCTAAACCTCATCAAAGCCATCTATGAAAAACCCACAGCAAATATCAAAGCTAAGAGCTTTTCCCCTGAGATCAAGAACATGGCAGTGATGCCCACTATCTCCACTGCTATTCAACATAGTAATAGAAGTCCTAGTCTCAGCAATCAGAAAACAACAACAACAAAAAATAAAAGACATCCAAATTGGTAAAGAAGAAGTCAAACTCTCACTCCTTGCAGATGATATGATACTTTATGTGGAAAATCCAAAAAACTCCACTCCAAGACTGCTAGAACTCATCCAGGAATCCCAGGAATTCAGTCAAGTATCAGGATATAAAATTAATGCACAGAAATCAGTTGCATTTCTATACACCAACATCAAAACAGAAGAAAAAGAAATTAAGGAGTCAATCCCATTTACAATTGCACCAAAACCATAAGATACCTAGGAATAAATCTAACCAAAGAGGCAAAGAATCTATACTCAGAAAACTACAAAGTGCTCATGAAAGAAATTGAGGAAGACACCAAGAAATG
>CM053613.1:63628980-63715957 GCA_028646535.1 Procyon lotor
AGTCTCTTCAATAAATGTTGTTGGGAAAACTGGACAGCCACATGCAGAAGAATGAAACTGGACCATTTCCTTATACCGCACACAAAAATAGACTCAAAATGGATCAAAGACCTCAATGTGAGACAAGACTTCATCAAAATCCTGGAGGAGAACACAGGCAGCAACCTCTTTGACCTCAGCCACAGCAACTTCTTCCTAGAAATATCTCTAAAGGCAAGGGGAGCAAGGGCAAAAATGAACTATTGGGACTTCATCAAGATCAAAAGCTTTTGCACAGCAAAGGAAACAGTCAAGAAAACCAAAAGACAACTGACAGAATGGGAGATGATATTTGCAAATGACATATTAGATAAAGGGCTAGTATCCAAAACCTATAAAGAACTTCTCAAACTCAACACCCAAAGAACAAATAATCCAATCGAGAAATGGGCAGAAGATATGAACAGACATTTCTGCAAAGAGGACATCCTAATGCCAACAGACCCATGAAAAAGTGCTCCACATCACTTGGCATCAGAGAAATACATATGAAAACCACAGTGAGATACCACCTCACACCTGTCAGAATGGCTAAAATTAGCAAGTCAGGAAATGACAGGTGTTTGTGAGGATGTGGAGAAAGGGGAACCCTCCTACACTGTTGATGGGAATGCAAGCTGATATAGCCACTCTGGAAAACAGTATGGAGGTCCCTCAAAAAGTTGAAAATAGAGCTATGTTATTGACCCAGAAACTGCACTACTGGGTATTTACCCTAACAATACAAATGTAGTGATCTGAAGGGGCACGTGCACCCGAATATTTATAGCAGCAATGTCCACAATAGCCAAACTATGGAGAGCACCTAGATGTCCATCAACAGATGAATGGATTAAGAAGATGTGATACACACACACACACACACACACACACACACACACACACACACACACACACAATGGAATACTATGCAGCCATCAAGAGAAACGAAATCTTGCCAGTTGCAACGACATAGATGGAACTGGAGGTATTATTCTAAGTGAAATAAGTCAGTCAGAGAAAGATAATTATCACATGATCTCTCTGATATGAAGACTTTGAGAGGCAGTGTAGGGGGTCGTCGGGAGGTGGGGGAGAGAAATGAAACAAGATGGGATGTTGAAGTAGACAAACCATAAGAGACTCCTAAACTTATGAAACGAACTAAGGGTGGCTGGGAGGTGGGGGGATAGTGTGGCTGGGTTATGGACATTGGGAGGGTACGTGCTATGGTGAGTGCTGTGAAATGTGTAAGCCTGACGATTCACAGACATGTACCCTGGGGCAAATAATACATTATATGTTAATAAAAAATAAATTAATCTAAAAATAAAAAGAAAAGAAAGATAAAATATTCCATTTGTATTTCTGGAAATTGAGTAGAAGATATGGAGATGGCTTCTGAGGTTTTAAAAGAGTGTTTAGAAAATGTAAAAAAAGAAAAAAACTAGGTTAACTTTTTTTTTTTTTTAAGATTTTATTTATTTGACAGAGAGAGACACAGAGAGAGAGGGAACACAAACCGGAGGAGTACAGAAGGAGAAAGCAGTCTTCCTGCCCAGCAAGGAGCCTGATGTGGGGCTCAATCGTAGGACATTGGGATCATGACCTGAGCTGAAGGCATTAATGCTTAATGACTGAGCCACCCAGGGGCCCCAAAAGTAGGTTAACTTTATCCAGGAAAAATAATGCCCTCTATGTTAAGTTCTACCTACAAGGCTATTTCCCAGTTACTCAAATGTCCCTTCCTCTCATTTTTCACAAAGACCAAGATCTTATAGTTAAGTCAAGAAATTCACATCCTTGGAGATATTGCTTATTCAAATTATATTCAATTAATTTTTCCCATTACAAGGGGATTATATGTGACTGTGGAAGACCAACACATTAAAACAGAACTGTGTTTATATGAGTCTATGTCCAAGAATTACTCTGAAAATTTTAAGTTTACTCTGAAAGAATGATGGTGAATAGAGTATATCATTATGCGTTTCTCTGTACTTTGAGAATGTATACTCACTGCAAAGTAATGAAAATAAAGGTTTATAATACATCAGAAAATCATTTTTCTTTTAACAGGTATTTTAATATCATTAACTCATGTCTCTGCCACAGCTAAAGGGAAATGTAATATTACTATTAATTATAAATACAAGGGAGAGAAGTAGGGAAAGGAAAAGAGACAGGAAGGAGGAGAAAGAAAAAGAATAGGAAGAGGTAGAAGAGAGGGAGAAGGAAGAAGAGGAGGTAGGGAGAGGACATGACTTGATTTGATACTATCTTCTCATTTGATACTTTCTACTCAGGGCCCTTATTCTCCTCTTCACCTTAGTATACTCAGTGTGTTTTGCCATCACTATCCTGCACATGTCTATGCTTACATGGTAAAATGAACAGGAAAAACCTGTTTTCTTTATATATTTTCTTACTGATATCCAAGCATAAGCAAAAATGTACATAAGCAAATGAGTCTAATGATTATAGGTTATTAGTGGGTAGAATATGTGAAAGCAAATCGTTTGCTATATATAAGCAATTTTGTTTTGTTTTTACAAAATTATATCATCATTAAAATATATCTAGAGCCAACCATTTAGGACACTCACTGAAATTTAGCCAATTACAAGTCAACTCTGATAATTTCTGCAGCTTTCTAGAATGTTCAAATGGTTTTGTGGCTTTAAAAATGATGTAATTTCATCATGATGATCATCTGTTGATATTAAAAGAATTTAGTAATTTGACCTCTTTTAAATGATAACCATTGAATTAGGCTCTTATCACAGTATTTGGTATCATTTGGAACTCTCTGTGATGAGGTAATTGATCTCACTGTTTTTGGGTGTCAATTTGAAGATACATAATTTGCTTGATTGTCATTTATCATACTTCATAATCACCATAGATGATGACTACAGCTTCAATGTAGTTCTGTTTTGATTAGTTTAATGTCATACCCAACTTTCGTTATCTACAGAGGATAGAAAAATTGTGTCTCTATCCCTGTCAAGATTTTCAATTTACATGAACAGTAAATTCATTTCAAAGGGTCTATTAAAACAAGTTTCATAATTACCCTTGCTTAAGTAAAATGAGCTGTTATTCTGAAAAATTATACTTATGATAATAAGAATCCTTAACTGGATTGTTTAAAAGACTAAAAGGTCATAATTTCACTAGGTTTTTTTTATAAAAAACCTGGAAAAACAAACTAAGTGTATATCACTTACCCTTATCTAACCTTATTTAACCTTTAGAGCATAGATATATCTTCACCAGTATTTGTTGTTTTGTAGTCAGTTCTCAGGTCTTCATGAAGGCATCATGAAAGAGTTGAATTTACATACTCGGATTAGATAGTATTTTTAATTCTGCCGCTTACTAACATTTTTTCTTAGAAAACTTACTATCTGATTTCCAGTTTCTTATCTATATAATGGAAATAATGACATTAAGATCTCAGTGTTACCATGAGGTGATACATGTGAAAATGCTTAACACATTATCTATCTAATAGAGATTCAATATATGTTGTCTTTTCTTCTCTACAATTATATCAAGATATTTTTTTGCCATTAATTATGATTGATTAGTGTTTTATATCTTTATTTTCTATTGAAGCTGTTTAAATTTCCACGGAATTTTTTTTTAAGATTTTATTTATTTATTTGACAGAGAGATCACAAGCGGGCAGAGAGGCAGGCAGAGAGAGAGGGGGAAGCAGGCTCCCTGCTGAGCAGAGAGCCCGATGTGGGGCTCAATCCCAGAACCCTGAGATCATGACCTGAGCTGAAGGCAGAGGCTTTAACCTACTAAGCCACCTGGGCGCCCCTAAATTTCCATGGTATTTCTATTAATTAGGATGAACCAGCTAATAGATTACGTGGTTTGGGAAAAATAGTCTACCTCTTTCTTTTTACTCTGCTGATATGTATGGAATATTATATACACATGTTGCATATTGTAACATTCTCAGTTTATTTTAGAAGGAAGTTTACACTATTGGGAGATTAGTTGGTAGACAGTGCTAGTTACCTACTTAATATATTTTCCCTCTTCTTACTCACAGATTAACATTCATTCATTTGGATAAGCACCAATATCTCAACTAAAAATATTTTGTTTTCCGGACTTTATTTTGAAACTTTTGAAATATTCTAGTCTCATTCTATATATTCAGTCTCCAAATTATGGTCATTCTGCCTCAATGATCTGGGACTTTTTTTTTTAAAGATTCTTGTACCTAGTCATACCTTTCTTTGACTCACTGAAGAGGCTTTCTCCCTTCTTTCAATCTGCCAGAACTAACCTTACCTCTCAATTCCCAAATATTCAAGGGCATTTCTCAAAAAGTGTCAATCATTGTAACAGACCTATTTTTTTAAATTTTGTGAGTTATGAATGAATTGATGGAAAACTATGATTTCAAATAAATATGCTTTTTCATAGTTAGCTTTCACAAAGCTGTGATTCATGGTTATAAATGGTATAGTTTTTTTACTACAGTCATCTTGGCTTCTTAGTGTCTAACACTTTCTCATATATATGGCTTCAGTTTCCTTGTGCAGTTACACTACCAAGTACTTTTGAAATATAGGTGGATTTCTAATTGTTTTGATAATATCACTTCTTTATCTAGAATTATATAATGGCAATCTGTTACAGGTAATGAAAATAAACTGGATAGCTTCAAATACTCCACACTAATTGTCCTTCATATTTAAAGCTAAATCCCTGTTTACTGTGGACTTATTAAGTACTTGACATCTTATTTATTTAATCCTCACAAAATTCCATGAGTAATAACTATTACTATCCTTGTTTTAAAGCTGAGAATAAAAGGACTTGCACGATTTAGAAAATATGCCTTGTAAATAGTGCTTATCCTTATAACTATAAAGCAGGTGCTCATCATTACTTTACTTTCTCTAAAAGTTAGGTACGCATATATAACCCAAAATTTGAAGATTTGAAGTCCTTGAACATGATTGGGTGAGCACCCTAGGACTCTCCAAAATAGTTCAGAGTTCCGGGTAACATTCCATGTGTGGCCTCACCAAAGAGATCTAGAGATAATGAAATATCTCTCTCTCTCTCTCTCTCTCTCTCTCTCTATATATATATATATATATATATATGTAAAGTAATAATGAAATTGACATTTCTTTTTTAAATTCTACTTTCACTACAGAAAGAGGTATTACATCATTCATATGTTGGAGCTGGAAATCAAGCAGGGAATAAATGGATTCCTTTTCTAGCTGTTGGACATCTATTTTATATAAGAGGAAACTCCATTTCCAAAAATGTCACTAAGTATTTTTGCAGTCAACAAAACTAAAAGATGGACTTCTAACAAGCTTTCCAGAGACTCTCTCTCCTCTATAATATAGATCCTTCTTATACTTAATTTCTGTATTTAACCATGTCTTACAGTAATCACTGATGAAATGCTGGCTTGGTAGAGCTTCTCCAACTTTTACTAGTTTCAAGGTAGTTCATTATGCACTCAGTAACTTTGATAATTTAATGTAATTTTTATGTGATGCTATTATCACAGCATTTATTTATTTGAGAGAGCAGGAGCAGGGTGGGGAGGGGCAAAGGGAGAGGGAGGAGAAGATTCCCAGCTGAGCAGGAGGCCCAAGGTGGGGCTTGATCCCAGGACCCTGCAACCATGACATGAGTTTCAGGTAGATGCTAATCAACCCAGGTGCCCCTGTATTTAACATTCTATCTAAAATATTCTATGCCATTAAGTATGTCTATTAACACATATCTAGTAATTTGTATATACAGTTAAAAAAAGCTCTCCATCCAGTGTGTAATTAATTCTTAAGTATTGAACATAACAAAAATAATAGGTCTGAAAATGTGTTCATATAATTAACAAGTGGAGTGAATATATTGTAAAAGTGTGAGAAATTATTTTATTTTATTTTATTATTGGATAATAAATTTCTTACTGGATGTTTTCCAGTAAGAAAAAAAATAGATAAATCCACCATATTTCAGGTTATCATTTTTTTTTATTTATTTAATGAAGAGTTTAGAATAAAGATTTTCAAAGATCACTTTTTGGTTAATATTTATCAGGGTTGATCTTTTTGCAATAATGGGATTTACTCAAGCTTTATTTTTAAGACATCAGAATAATGGCATCTGTAAATAAACATACTGTCTTAGGCTGCCATAAATAATGGTTTTATCTCCTTCTCACAGTCCTGGATGCTGGGAAGTTCAAGATAAAGGTGACAGTTGATTAATTTCATGGTAAAAGCTCTCTTCCAGGCTTATAGATGGTCGTCTTCTTACTAGATTCTCACATGACCTTTCTTTGGTGTGAGTTTCTCTCTTTCTCTCTTCCTACTCCTCTTACAATTCCATTGATCCCATCATGTGGGCTCCAGCTCTGGACCTGATCTACCTCTCATTAGCTTCCAAAGGTCCTATCTCATCCCACTGGGAGTTTGAGCTTCAACATAAGGATTTGGAGGGGACCACAAACAGTCAGTCCATAATGAATACAGTTAAATAGTTAAAAAATTGCATTTAACATGTTATGTCTTAGAGTGATTGAATCTATTTTAGCTGCCTTTGGCCTTTTTTTTGTTATGTATTAGTTAGAAATTAATTTCTGATTTTATTTTTCAAAGGTTTACTTTCTAAAAACATGAACTTTCAAACAAACAGAAATATAAATAACATGACTCCCTAAAATAAAAGTTATTAAATTTAAAGTATACAATTATATAAACTATAGCTACATGTGTATGGCTACACAGTATATTGTAAAAGCAGTGAATATCTTCTCTGTTCATTAATGCATAGGAAAAAATAATTCAGCTGTTCTACTAGAAAGTGCCTAAAACAGAAAAGAGTTGTTTTGAATGTGATAAATGAGCAGGTGGCTAAGCAATGCATTTTGACTGAGCATAGTGGATTCACACTGAGGCTAACAACGCCTTTTATTGATAATCTTCCACCATCTGTTCTGAAGATTTATTTATACAAAGGAAAAAGCAGGTGAGAATAAAGAATGCAAATAAGTGGCAATACTTAAATTTTGAATCATGCTGTGATTTTGTAAAGT
Source organism: Procyon lotor (assembly GCA_028646535.1). Taxonomy (NCBI): domain Eukaryota; kingdom Metazoa; phylum Chordata; class Mammalia; order Carnivora; family Procyonidae; genus Procyon; species Procyon lotor. Next base: position 63,636,092 of record CM053613.1, read on the forward strand.
GGATCAATGCTACTGTTGCTTTTAAAAACTGTTACAATGTTTGAACCAGAAAAGCTGTTGGTGAACTTCCATTTGTGCATTTGCTGATAGGGACAGGAAGGTGCTTCCAGAAATGTCAGACTCATAAGATTAAAAAGTTGGTGGGAGGAATGCCTACGTGGCTCAGTGGGTTAAAGCCTCTGTCTTCAGCTCAGGCCATGATCTCAGGGTCCTCAGATTGAGCCCCACATAGGGCTCTCTGCTCAGCAGGGAGCCTACTTCTCCTTCTCTCTGCCTACCTCTCTGCCTACTTGTGCTCTCTCTCTCTCTGTCAAATAAATAAATAAAATCTTAAAAAGAAAGTTGGTAGGAACAATCTTATAACCAACTTTTATAGTCCTACTATCTAACTTTTCTATGAATCTGACACTTTCAGTCTGGCAGAAACAAAAGAATAATCTATATGGTCATGACTTGAACAGGCAGAGTAGTACTATAAATAGAAAGGAAAAAACATAAAAACTTAAAAGATTAAAAACAGAGTTGCCATATTAACACATATTTGTTGGGCAGAAAGTAGTGAAAGGTAGTAATCAGTGAAGAGAAAAAATGTAGTAGGTCAAGATAAGACTAGATCTGGAAGGCAAAAGGAAGAAAGACATCCCAGTGAAGTTAAAGAAAGAGCACCTACGTGTAAGGAATTAAAGAAAAGGACTAAAGATGGGGGTATGTGGAAATTGAGATGATTAAAGATTTAAATTACTTATCCAGAACTAAGCACAGAAATAGCAAGGTGTTTCAAGAGTTGTCGAATAGATCAAAGTCCAAAAGGAAAACAAAACCTATCTAAGATAACTATTACTAGGATAAGAGGTAGTGACTTTACAATGAGAGCCCAAAAGAGAGATATTGACATTGAATTCTAGAATCATAGACTATGGGCTTCAGTGAATTTGTCATCCCAATAAAGCAATGAAAATGGGCTGAGGTGAGGGTGGGGAGTGCGAATTAACCATGTCAGAATTCTGGCAAATTGGCAAAGCTGCAAAATTAACTGAAAATTTGATTCAGGAGAAACTATGGAACCTCAGTAAGACAGCAGGGTCTATGATGTTTCAAAATGGAACTATCCTCCCTCCGTCCCCAATTCATTGGCACAGTACCCAAAGGCCAGCAGCATTTCAGATTACAGAGAGGTCCAACCATGTTTACAGGTCTGTGAAAAATTCTATCCACAAATCACAGCCAATATTTTTCCAAACTAGCATCTTCCTGGGAGATCTCTAGTCACAAGGAATGGTGGATATTTGATTTGACTTAGTTTAGTTGCAGTCAGAAAAGCCTACTCCAAGGGCATTACTGAAAAATAACAAGCAGCTGGCAATATCTCCAGTGCCTAAGCAACAAGCAATAATAACTGGCAACATCTCCAGTGCCTAAGGCTGTGACCTGGCCAAGACCCAGCTCCAACTTCCAGCAAGCTTGAAGCAGCCCAGCCTATATAGCCCACCAGCCCACAAAAATTTGCTTAAACCAGGAGCAATAGCCAGTGATGATCCCTCCCTGTGAAGCCCCAGGGGAGCCATGGCAGAGCTCAGAGTAGCCTTTTTCACAGCCTGAGAGACGCTGGAGAATTCCCATCCCAGTAAAGAGGAGCTTTTCAGGGGATACCCAGTTCCCTTGGAAGCCCTGAATATCATTACTGCCTTGGCTTGTGTCAGCTGTGGTAGTATCCTGGGTGCTGCTCTGAACCATGTGAAGTTTCCCAATGCTTAATGATAACCATTGGCCAGAAGTGTGCTTTTCTTTTTTGCAAGAGGAGCCACCCTGGTCATCACAGCCAATTGCACAATTCCCAGAATTAAGGTAAGCACAGGTCCTGGTCAGCTACCTGTACGCTGACCGCAGTGTATGTTCCTTTGCATTGGAGCAGACTGCCCTCAAAAGAGTCTCAGTGCTGCTCCTCTTCAAGGTCCTGAAGTAGGACATTACTTTCTTGTCTACTTTTCTGGTCTTCCATGCCATCTCTGTTATACTTGGATGTACCTGAACCCACCTGAGAACATGCCCATGGCCATAGCTGTCCTTCCTGAAAATCAACCGCAATAAGCGCAGCAGCCCATAGACATCATCTGTGCCCCAGGTAACTACTGTTCCTAGGAGATGAGCTCAATGTGTCCTCCAAGGACTCTTTTCTAGCACCTGGCCTCTCTGAGGCTCTGCTATCTCCCCCGATCCTGTTTCCAAGGGTTGCCCACCCTTCATCATACCTAGCTCCTTAGCTTACTACTACACTTACTTACACACACACACACACACACACACACACACACACACACACATACATCCCACCACCATCAACCACCACCATGAAAGATCACCACCTGCACTTGATGTCAGGGAAATATCCCTTGGTGTTGTTGCTTTCCTATCAATAAAAGGTTGACATTTGGCTGGGGTTAAAAAAAAAAGTTATTTCAGTCGGTGCAAATCAAAGCATGTTCATGAGTTTAAAAGGAATCCCAGAAAAAATAAACTACCATAGGGATATTTGAAAAACTCTACTATTTTCCTGCCCTGTGTTTATAAAAGGCTACACACATGCCTAAAGCTTCATGTATGCCCAAGAAATACCTAAGGAAGAAGAAGGCACCAGTCACTAACTTCTGGCTGACATTTGAGGTCCTGAACAAACAAGAGGCACAAAGGCTATTTTGTAAGCTAGTGTTCCTTTCAAAGAGTGGATGACATACACACAAGGCATTTAAGGAAATCTGACCATTCACTGAGTAACAAATTATATTGACTCAAGTATGGGCTCCCTGAAGTCAGTTTTAAAAATAAAAACAAGAAATTAAAAAAAAAAAAGGTAGAATAGCAGAGAACTTGATGGTTATACACTGCAGGGGACAAAATCCACAGAATTATTCCAGTAAAGTACTAAACACATAAGCAGTACAAATAAAAACAATCCTATGACCAGAAAAACCAGCCAGACAAAACCCAAACACCACAACAACAAAGGTTGATACCAAAGTTGGTACAATATTTTATCTAAACTGTGCAGTTTTCAACAATACAACAAAGTATAAGACATTCAAAAGAAAAATAAAAGCTGTCACATGCACAGGGAATAAAAGTACAGCCAACAAAAATGTACCTGATGAGGCACAGGCTTTGGATTTTGTGAGCAAAAGACTTTACATCAACCTTTGTAACACTTGACCCTCCCTGTTTCCTCCTAGAAGGTCCTTACTAAAGGGTTGTTGAACTGAACCAAATGATAAACAAAATTTCATTTTATTTTATAGTTTTTCGAGGTATTATTTATATATAAAAATTGCACATTTTAAGGTATATAATTTGATGGATTTGGACATATGTATCTATCCATGATGTTGTCATACAATCAAGGTAATAAACATGCATATTAATGAAACCTTCAAAAATTTATGACAAACATTTTTTTAAAGATTTTATTTATTTAATTGACACACAAAGAGAGATCACAGGTAGGCAGAGAGGCAGAAAGAGAGAGAGGGGGAAGCAGGCTTCCTGCTGAGCAGAGAGCCTGATGCAGGACTCAATCCCAGGACCCTGAGATCATGACTTGAGCCAAAGGCAGAGGCTTTAACCCACTGAGACACCCAGGTGCCCCAACAAACAACATTTTTAAATGAATATGCTCCATTTAAGGAAACCCAAAAAATATAGACATTTATGAAACAGATGCAAAAGGTGGTGGTGGTGGTTTGGATGTAAGAAAAGTTAAAATTACACTATAAATGAATTCTTATTACATGTAGTAAAAATGTCTTTCAACATAAAGTTTCTTTACTGAATAAAAAGTAAGGTTCAACGTTGGGAAATTATCTTTACATTGCTTTTGGGGGACATATTAATGTATGAACTAAGAAACATAGATACTTGTTTTTTGATGGAGGCCATTTTTAAATGTATTTATTTTAGAGAGAGAGACAGAGACAGCATGAGTACAGGGAAGGGCAGAAGCAGAGGGAGAGAGAGAGAGAATCCACAAGCAGACTCCCCGATGAATGAGGAACCTAATGTGGGGCTCAATCCCAGAACCTTGAGATCATGACCTGAGCCAAAACCAAATCAGCTACTTAACCGACTGAGCCACCCAAGTGCCCCTATTAAGAGCATTTTTAAAATTGTGTGTGTGTGTGTGTGTGTGTGTGTATGTGTGTGTGTGGAACAGATGTCAGATTATTTCATAGCTCTTAAAATATAAAACACAAAAGTATGTGAATAACAATAGTTTTTTAATTTTTTTTAATTTTTAAAGTTTTATTATTTCACACAACACAGAAGGCTAGAAGGCTTTTTAAAATTAATTAATTAATTAATTTTTTATTAACATATAATGTATTATTTGCCCCAGGGTACATGTCTGTGAATTTTCAGGCTTACACATTTCACAGCACTTAACATAGCACATACCCTCCCCAATGTCCACAACCCAGCCACCCTATCCCTACCCCCCTGCCTCCCAGCCACCCTTAGTTCATTTCTTGAGTCTAGGAGTCTCTTATGGTTTGTCTCCCTCCCCATCCCCTCCTGTTTCATTTCTCTCACCCACCCTCCCACAAAACCCCACCTTATCTCTCAAATTCTTCATATCAGAGAGATCATGTGATACTTTTCTTTCTCTTACTGACTTATTTCATTTAGCATAATACCCTCCAGTTCCATTCACGTCATTGCAAATGGCCAGATTTTGTTTCTCTTGATGGCTGCATAGTATTCCATTGTGTATATATACCACATCTTCTTTATCCATTCATATGTTGATGGGCATCTAGGGTCTTTCCGTAGTTTGACTATGGACATTGCTGCTATAAATATTCGGGTTCATGTGTCCCTTTGGAGCACGACATTTATATCTTTAGGGTAAATGCCCAATAGTGCAATTGCTGGGTTGTAGGGTAGCACTATTTTCAACTTTTTGAGGAACCTCCATACTGTTCTCCAGAGTGGCTGTACCAGCTTGCATTCCCACCAACAGTGTAGGAGGGTTCCCCTTTCTCCACATCCTGGCCAACATCTGTTGTTTCCTGACTTGCTAATTTTAGCCATTCTGACTGGTGTAAGGTGGTATCTCACTGTGGTTTTGATTTGTATTTCTCTGATGCTGAGTGGTGTGGAGCACTTTTTCATGTGTCTGTTTGCCATTTGGATGTCCTCTTTGCAGAAATGTCTGTTCATATCGTCTGCCCATTTCTTGATTGGATTATTTGTTCTTTGAGTGTCACACAACACAGAAAGCTTTAGTCATCCACATAATTCAAGAGAAAGGCAGGCTCACTTTAACATGCTGTCCTCTTGGGCTTCTGCCAGTTCTCTCAGAATCCGTTTTCATTCATACAGCTTTTTTTTCTCCTCAGCTTCTATCTCCTGCTCCTCTTCTGTTAGAGGTTTCAGGGAGTTGTAGCCTTGGCTAGGTAGGCAACTCCAAGGAACATGCAGAGTAGAAGCAAGCTTAATGTGCAGAGAGACCTGCACCTGTGGCACCTTTTTGTCCATAACCTTCACCAACAATAGTATTTTTGAATATTTATCAGTTATGATAATTTTTGCAGTGACAAGAAGCATATAATCTTTGCACCCAGTATAATTTATATTTATTTATCAGTTCTCTATTGACCTATTACAGTCCATATGTTGTTCAGTGTTTATTGATTTTAAATAGTTAATTTTAAATATTAAATTTTAAAAAGTGTTATATATATGTTTGTTGAGATAGTCTAGTATACTCATAAATTTTATAAGCACTTGAGTCTATAAAGTGTTCTGAATAGTGTTAAAATATAAAATACTAAACTTAGAATTAGATGGATCACTGTACAAATACTAATTAGTATTACAAATTTGAAATGCATTTATCTTCAAAGCAATTTAATGCAAATTAGGGCAAATGATTAAATAACAGCATAATTATACCTACCTTGTGCCCTGCCAAAGTTAGGAAATGACACATGAGATTAAAACTGGAGAAAAGAAATAGAAAATCTTGACCCAAACTGCCATCTCTGTATGGCAGTTTACATGCCACTAAATGCCAAATGTATCCTTCACTTTCTTTAGCTAGAAAATTTCAGTACTTAATTAATTAATGTACCTAATCTATGTTCAAAGTACTTATTACTCATCAACACTAGTGATTACCACCCTGTGGGTAGAGCACATCTCCTTAGTGATTGTATCAAAACTTCTATAGGTGATACTTAAAGTTTGAGAAAAATAGCATGGTGGCTAAATTATAATAAGGACATCAACTCATCTCCATCTTAATAAATTCTTCTTTAAAGGTTCCACCCACTCTTTTTTTTTAAATATTTTATTTATTTATACAGAGAGAGATCACAAGCAGGCAGAGAGGCAGGCAGATAGAGAGGGGGAAGCAGGCTCCCCGCTGAGCAGAGAGCCCAATGTGGGGCTCCATCCCAGAACCCTGGCATCAGGACCTGAGCGGAAGGCAGAGGCTTTAACCCACTGAGCCACCCAGGTGCCCCAGTTCTGCCCACTCTTTAGTAACACCATATTTTCTAAAAGCAGTATATTTATGCATACCTATAAATGACTTAAAATGTCCCCTTCTCCTAAACACAGCCTTCATCTATTTTTGTCCCTTAAAAGTTTCTTCCAGGCTAATGCCTATATCAACACAGATAAAGTCCCCTTTCTCCAGGTTCCTTATACTTTGGGAATCACAATATCTGAGATGACTTAAAGCTAAATCAACATTTTGATCTGGAGGAAAGGATAAAGAGAGCACACCTGAGCCTAGGAAAATTGTTATATAAATTAAATTTGTCTTGAAAGTGCCTGAAATTCATTTACACAGGATATCTCTTACTTTCTGTCCTTACCCCATAATTGAATGCCTCTGTTAAGCTTTGTACATACACTGATTTTCCCAGACCCAGCCTACCTTGAATAGTCTCATATTCCAGAGATACCTGTCATAACCTCTGAACTCTTCCATCAAAAACCATTTTCTTAATATACTTTGTATAAGGAAAGTGATTTGTTTCACATAATTTATGTAGAAATTAATTCACCTCACTTTACCAGTTGAGGATACAAAGAAATTCACATTTCTTTTAATAAATAATTTAGCTCTATTTCCAAATTCCCTGCAAAAATTAAGTTCTCAATTCTGAAAATAATTTAAGAACTTTTCTGTGAGTAATTCATATTTTCAAGGTGCTATCACAATCTGACTGCAGCTGACTTACAATTAGGTTTTTAAACTTAGACTCAACTACCTTGGATTTGGAAAATAGATCAATTGCCATCAGAGCAGGATGCTTTGAAGTGGGTTTCTGGGTTGTGCCTTTAAGCCAGAGATTCCTTGCTGTTCACTCAGAATAGATTAACTGTTGGATACAGTTTTGCTGTCAAAGAATCAGTAACTCCACTCCTAAAGCATGGTCACCTTCATTATATTGTTCACAATGCCTTTGCTGAGAAAACACCAAGGAATTTATTCTGACTGCCTATTGCCATGGTCATGCCTTTACTTGACTGAGGCTAATATCTTGGTGGAAAATACTGGAGATATAATGCTCAGCAGTGGTTGCTAAAAGATGTATTAGCTCATGGATGGGTTAAAAATACTGTAGATATTATTTGTCTTTTCCATACTCATTCAATAATGCTAAAGAATAGCCACTTTAAAGAATGGAATTGGATTCAGTAGACGATTCCAACCATATCCATTTCAGAAAGAAACAAGTGCATGACTCAAGGGGAAATCAAACTGTTACCTTTAGAAAGAAGCAAAATAAAGGCCAGAATGTTGCCTTAACAGGGCTTTGTCTCTTCAAATGAATTATGAGATAAACGTAAATTAATGCACAAATAAATCATACAATAACATTGAAAGTGTTAGAAGAGAACAGGTAGTCCTATTCCTCTTATATTTTCCTAACACAGGAGACACTCAATAACATTTGCTAGAATTTCACAAATAGCAACAGTCTGTGAAGTTTTAATTAAATGAAAGGAAAAGACTATGAGAGTTGGTTAAATTTCTGGGTTATTGATGCCTAAAATTTATAGAAATAAGGAAATAAATTATAGGTAAATTTCTCTTTGATGGATATATTAAAAATGTCCTACCTTTAGGCCTATTATATATAGTCTTTCAGATAACTGAGAAAAACATGTTCCTTTCTGTAAAGTGAAGTAGTGAATGTTAGTAGTGGTCAGCACTGCCATTTTAGCTTTCCAAATAGGAAATAGAAAATTCTGTAGTTTGTGTTTTTTGTTTGAAAGTGTTTTATCTTGGTAGAATTCTAGAACTATGAGGAAGATTTATTGAAAAATTGAAATTTTGCAGTTTTCTAAATGCTGAGATTTTATCCAAAGCTACCATGTTTTTCTAGGAAACTATGTAACCTAAGTTTATAGGGGAAAGCTATTCTTTAGGTCTTTAAGATAAGCAGCATGGTATTAAGTTTTGTTATCACAGTCAAAAGATTGCATTTTAGTGTCAGACAAATTATTTAAAATCAAGCTATTGTTATTTACGGCTTTTGTTATTTACGGACTTTGAAGAATTTACTAATCAAATATGAGTTTTATTTTTCTCATATGTAGAATACTTAGGTTTGATGGCTATTCTACATCCACACAACAAATGCATCCACACAGTATAAAAACAAAGTAAATATATGAAGCATATAAATGTAAGAAAAATACTTACCTCTTATATATGATATAAGGAAAGGGAGTAAATGAAATAAAATACTATTGTGACCAATAAGTTATAGACACTCAGTGAGCTATCATTGTTGATGTAGTAATTAGCTATCAATATGGTGTTTCCAAGTGATTTTTCTAGAATACAAATTGTTGAAATGTACTTCTCTAACATTTACATATAAACTAAACTAAAGCCTTTAGACTAGTTTTCCATATTAAGAAAAGTTTTAATTGTGATAAAATACATAGAATTCACCATCTTAACCACTTTTAAGTGTATATAGCTCAGTGGTAAGTACAAAATCCACAAACTTTTAAAAATATAAAGGAATTATCAACTCCTGTTTCTGATTTTTTTTTAAACATACATTTGTATTATGACGAAATATTCTCAATGGGTATGGCTTCAATTTCCTATTCCCCATTGATACAACTTGCATTCTAACCTTCCCTTAACATTCAATTAGAGGTGAAAATAAAACAACTTCACAGATTTATTTCAATTATTAATGAAATATAAAATAAAATATTATCAATGAAATATAAAAGTGACATTATTACTATTTTTACTATTACTATAATTATTAGTATAATTTTTTAGTTTTTAAAATAATACTTGGATGGTATCTTCCTAGTTCTTCACATAACAAAAGTGGAAATTAAGGCTGACATAAATTTAGTGCGTGTGTAATAATGTATAATTAACTAACACTGGAATTGAAGAACACTGATTTCTAGTTAAATATTTTTAATAAAACTTTAATAAGTTTTTATTTACACAAATAAATTATTCAAAAGGAAATAATGAATTATTTTCTTCTCATGGTAATTTTTCTCTTTTAATTTTCATTATGATTTCCCTTCCATTCTTTGATAATAAGATGGCTTTTTCATTTTTTAATTTTGTTTTATTTCTAATTAGACCAAAGTAATACTTTTCTTATTTTGTTCATTTATTAGTAAATTTAAAGAAATGCACCATATATATACATATATATATATATATATATATGAAAACATTCAGCTTTACTTAAGTACAGTTCTTAGATAATTATGTTTGCATTGTTTACCACAGATTCATCTGCCTATACTGAAATTAATGTAAAAGGCTTCTCTGTTCTTTGGATCAGGGCTCTAATATCATTATTCAATCTATGAGCTGCTCCTCATTTGAATCAATAAAGGGCTGAGAGGTCTTGACAAGCTATATTTTTTCTAATATTGATCTTGATGACCAAGCTGGTGCCCTAGAGTCTAACCATTGATTTTAAAGGGGAGGCCTGTCAAGTTGGAGGCCAATTTTGTGCTATTAAACAGTTCAGGTCTTGTAATTAAAGAAAATGTCAGGCTGTCATATTTTACAAGAGGATCATGGGAATATTTTCACGCAGTTTTCAAGCAAATTAGAAAGTATGCAGACCTGCTGGAGCCAAACACATACACCAGACCCAGCATAAGCTTATGCAGAAACGAAATCAATGTTCAAATGGTATGTGATTCATTGGCTTTCTATTTTCCCAAGACTCAATGATTTAAGGAATAATTTATGATGCCTGGCTTTAATAACATGCACTGCTGCATCAACTTAAAATGCATCAAACTCCTCCGAAAGAAAGTAACATCCAAATGAAAAGCTAATTTACTGTCAGGATAATGGAGAATATCCAAACTGTAGTCTGCAGCCTTTGCTTCCCTTCTGTTTCCTTTTATTGCCAACTGTAAATCATAACTTCTTACTCTATTTTTATTATGTATTTGCCTTATTCTTCTATCCATTGGAGAAAGATTTAAGAGAACCTGCAAGTAAAGAGCTGTTGAAGAGCTCAGATTAAAGTAGAAGAAACAGATCAATAAACAAAAATTGCATCATAGTACTTGCAATATAGGTATACTACATTACTTTCAGAGGAGTATGTGAGTAGGGCACTGGGTGGCTCATTTGGTTGAGTGTCCAACTCTTGATTTTGCTCAGGTCATGATTGCAGTGGCATGGGATTGGGCCCTGTGTCTAACTCCATGCTCAGCATGAAGTCTGCCTCAGATTCTCTCTCTCACTCTCTGTTCCTTCCATTTATGCTTTCTCTCTAAAATAAAATATATTTTTTAAGAAGAGTATTTGAGTGACTGTGACTAACTTATTCAGGAATATTTAGTTTTCACAAACCATTCAGAGATGAGTTTATAAAAAATTGAGAAGTCCTAAAATTTTTATGAAATGACATGGTAAGTTCTTATTTACAATTTACAATTCATTTCTGGGGCTAGGAATACTCTAGTATTAATAATAAAATATAGAGCTTTTAACAGATGGAAGAAGAAATACTAAAATACCGAGAAAATGAACCAAGAACACAAATCAACAATTGCCCAAGGAGGAAATACAAAGTAGCATAAACATTCAGATAAATGTCCTTCCATTATTCCTTCAAATACTGATTTTGTCCTTATGTCTCTCCTTTCCTTCTGGAATTCTTATTACACTTGTTAGGACTTTCAAACACGTGTTTTCATCCTTATTATTTCATCCTTATTAGTCCTCCCAATTTAAGTGTATTTTCTAGCATGCTGGATCTTCTGTTAAATCCAATTCAGTGAGTTACTGATTTTTTATATGTTACTGCTCTAAAATACAGATTTAATTTTTTGTATAAGTTACTTTGTAACTTTCTATAAGTTAAGATACTTCATCTTTTCATCTGGTTTCTATATTTTCCTCTTGATTTAATGTTATAGTTATTTTGAGATTATTTCTGCTAACTTCAATATCTAGATTATTTAAGGTTATGCATCTATCAACTATTTTATCATTTGTGTCAGTCACTTTTTCTTATTTCCTTAAATATTTTTTTGTTATTGTTTTGTAGGTTGCACACTGAAAGTGATGCATATTGTTGTGATTCTGGTTACTGTATTCTTCCTCTAAAAGGTATTTTACTTTGTTCTGGTAGGCAGCTTGCTGCTGAAGAAGCCTAATTTTTGCTTTATTAAGACGGGTCTGCATTAGTTTTTTTCCTTAACCTTAAATCATAACTTTTATTCTTATATCATGTTCTTACTCCAAGTTATATGGCTTTTGTGAGGTTCCAATGAAAAGAACAGGGTGTCCACTATAATCTCTGTGTTCTTGCTGAGCCAAAAGGTTAGTATCTTCCTAACACAGGAAGACCACAGATTCTCCATTTGCTTTCCGCCTCCTAGTAGCTGCTGCCTCTAAGAATTTCATAGTTTTTACTGCACTTTTGCAGTCCAGAAACTGGCTAGAATCCAAGAAGTATTTCCATACAAATTTCTGGGATGCTCCATACCCAATTCCTTTTATTTCATTAATCACAGATACTTCTGTAGCAGACCCAAGCTGTAAGGTGTGCCTCTTCCACTTACCGAAACCACTGTTCCTCATCTGGGCTCTACCTCTCTACACTGAAGCTCAAAATTATGTCATAAAGATATAACAGCATAATTTAAAATCTCGAGAAAGTTGATGCAAGATAAATGTCCAACAATAGAACACTCTTAACGGCATAACCACATAAGAAATTATGGTGTTAATGATTACATTAGAAAAATTTTCATAATACATTTTACCCTTTTTTGCCCTTATTTTCCCTTCTTTATTCTTTTATTTATATTAAGGTATATTACAACAGTTAAATTATTTGTCATAAATGTACATTTTAATGAATTTTAAAAATATATACACCGGTATAAACACAATCTCAATCAAAATATAAGATAATTTCATAACCTGAAAAGTACCCTTATGATATTGTCATTCAATTCATACTACAAATAGGTAACCATTTCCAGATTTATATGCCTTGGATAATCCCTGTTCCTGAAATTCATATAAATGAAATCATAGAAGATATACTATTGCAGCTTGAAATTTTACTTAAAATATTATTTGAAATTTGTTCTTTCTATCAAACCTATCAGAAGTCCTGATTTTTATTTGTGAAAAAATCACCATTTGTTAATCTTCTATTGTCTGAATTTGTTAAACACTTTTTCTGCATTTATTAAAATGAACATATGCATTTTTCTCCTATATTTATTTATTTTTAAATATTTTATTTGTTTATTTATGCACGAGTGGTGGGGTGGGTAGAGAGAGAGAAGCAGACTCCCCACCGAGCAGGAAACCTGACAAGGGGCTCAATCCCAGGACCCCAAGAACATGACAGCCACCCAACTGACTGAGTCACCCAGGTGCCCATCCTTTATTTTGTTAATATAATTATTTAATTTGATTAATGTGGAAGTAGAAAACCCATCTAACATTTTTTCCCATTGTGTCATCTTATCTATATGTTTATTTTTATTCTATTTTATTATTATAATATAAATAAATATTTATATTTTATCTATGTATCTATATGTCTATATAGTAGATATCTATATATCTATTTTTACATATTACTAGGTTTGCTTTGCTATTTTTTTTGTCAAGGAATTTTGTGCTCATACTTAGGAAGGCCATTGTTCTATATGTTTTCTTTTTATTTTATAATACCATTGTCATGTTTTGGTTTCAGGGTTGTGCTGTCCTTATCAAGTGAGTTGGGGATGGAGAAACATTAGCTCATATTGTTATGACCCTCCAGCACATCTGCCTGCGGTCTCACTCCCGTTCCCAAAACGCCAAATATAAGAAACCAAATATAAACCAAATAAAACCTCTTTAAGACTGCTCCAGGTCGAGTTTCTCAGCCCGTTGCTCCTGTGGGGGTTTCACAGTCTTCCCCACAATTTGGCGCCTTGATACCTCCCAGTCCTGGCAATTTGTGAGTTCCTGGGGATCGTCTCTATCCTGGACCGAGCCCCCATATGTTATGTCCGGATCGAGACCCTCCCAAAAGAACCCACAAAAAGGCAGGCTGGATGCAAGAGCATGAGGGTTTATTTCCAGCTAGCTGGGGCTCCCACCAGCACACACAATGCAGCACAGTGCTAAGGCAAGAAGCCCCGCCTCTCTCCTTTGCAGCATTTTTATGCACAAGTGTGCAAGCACTGGTCTCTACACACATAGGCGAGTTCCTTATTCCCTATATGGCAATTACCTAAATCTATGCATTTCATTGGTGCATTTGAACAACTCAGGGGCTGGGCGTCACACAGGGAAGCTAAATTCCAGGAATAGTTTTCACGCCCATGCCCTTAGGCCTGTCTTTTTCTGTGAAGTGAAGCCTGTCATGGAGGAATGGTAATCTACTTAAAAACTGAACTCCACAATATTAGGGAGTCCCATCTTTTTGACCAAATCCACAAGAATGGAGTTTTCCATTACAGTGTATGTAGAGTGGGAATGGAATAAAAGAGGAAGTAAGGAGGAAGTCATGGCTCAAGTAGCATAGACTTTTACACTTGTACACTAAATCCACAAATTTAGTGGATTTCCTTGAATAAATTTTTATTTGCTGTAAGCTCTAAGGACAATTTTCAGAACTTAGATTTTTTTTTTTTTTTTTTTTAGTAATTTTCACCAGTTATGGTTGTTTCACTGGGGAGAAGGACCAAAGAGCTCATCATACTATCATTTTCAAATTTGCTCCTTGGTTACTCTTTTTATTAAGGACAAAGCAATCTTATTTTGATCTCTTCCAAAGATTCTAAATTGAGTAATGTTAAATTTATTTTTACATTCTTAAAATATTAAACTTTTCAAAAAGTCTAACTCTTAAAATCAATAGCATTAAAATTTTAAAGAAATTATATTTTATTCTTCATGCTAGTTTGTTGTAATATTAAAATTAACCATATTCTTAGTTGTATATATAATATTCCAGTATGTATGGCTCTCTGACCATCCTCAAAACTACAAAGAAAGATTAAGAAATATTTTTAGCTTCTTATCTGAAAGCTATATCTCAGTGCTATTTACTATCTAGAGACATGCAAAATTCTCTTTAGACTTTCATATCTCCTAAGCCACTATCACTGAAAACATCACAACAGATGGCTCTTTTGTTGACTGCCACTGTCTTTTAGCCAGCAGAGAAATTTCAAAAGGCCTCCAATTCATTCTTTGACTGTGATCAGGCCTGCACCATATAAAATGAAGTATCAGAAATGCAATAGAGAAAATTTGTTTTGGTAAAATTTGAATATGTATTTTACATCAATCTAACAGAAACAAAACAGAACAAAAACCGAATTAAATAATGAGTAACAGTGGCATATATATTATTTGCTTCTTCAAAAATTGCAATGAACTAGTAATGATTGAGAACAAAAAAGATATAATATGATGTGCCTGGATTAAAAACAACATATGCTGTTTTGAAAACTCATCTTGCCACATACTTGCTTTTTGACCTGCTGTAATTTATATAGACTCTCTTCCTTATATGTTAAAGATTATGATAATGATATCTTTATGGTATTGCTGTGAACATTAGCTATAATGTTTCACACAATGTGTAAGCTTCAGGAAATATATTTTTTTCCTCTATATGATACCAATAATTTCTACTAAAATATCCTCCTTTCTCCTTCAACAGAAAGTAATATATATATACCCAGAAAGTTAAGAAAATGGTTCTACCCAGTTTGCTTACATTGAATTATATGGTGTTGGCAAATATTATGTAGTATTCCTGCATAGGATTGTAGCAAAACATAGTTCAAATAGTGTGTATGAGGTGCTAAGGATACTCTGAAGCATTTAATAAATATTCAATAAATATTAGCCATCATTATTATATTCTCAAAAATCATGTATGATAAATAAGAAAAAAGTTCATTCAGAGAAATTAAGGTATCTGTTCTAAGTCCCTCAACAATTAAATGGGATAATAGCAATGACAGAAATGGAAATGGGATTGCATTCCTTCCATTGTAAGACAAGGAGATGAGATTTGAATGAACATACTCATTGTATTCATGGTTTTGAAAAACAAGAGTGTCTTTAGTACAAAGAGCAGAAAGAGTAGATAAAAGAAGAGGAACATCCAGAGCTGTTTGGAATTATACTACACCTAATTTTCTCTTTTTTTTTTTTTAAGATTTTATTTATTTATTTGACAGAAAGAGAGATCACAAGTATGCAGAGAGGCAGGCAGAGTGAGGGGGAAGCAGGCTCCCTGCTGAGCAGAGAGCCCAGTGCGGGGCTCCATCCCCAGGACCATGAGATTGTGACCTGAGCTGAAAGCAGAGGTTTTAACCCACTGAGCCACCCAGGCACCCCTACACCTAATTTTCTATAGACAGATTAGCTTTTTTTCAGGTATCATCAAGATTTCAAGATTTTTGTAGTTGTTTTTCTACTATTTTCTCTAGAATACTAAACTCAATGGATAGAAATCAAATATAAACCAAATAAGTTTTATCAACATATAGGATAACACTAGCAAAATAATTTCATAAATGTAGGTCATGATTGAGGAAATTAAGCAAATTAACTTGAAATATGTAAATCATTGTGACCCACTTTTAGCTCAAATTATTTGTGGTTTGACACAGATTTTCACTTGATTGATTATAAAAGTGGCCTTATTAATCCATTTTTATTTGACTTTTTAATTTCTAAGATCAGCATGTCCCTCCATTAATTTATTTTAGAGTCAAGCCTTCTATAGGCAGCCAATAATATGTGGTAAGGTATTAACATTGAAACAGCAGAAAAAATCTGCCTATTGAATGAGAGGGCAGAAAGATTTATTTAGGATTTCAGGAGGATCCTTCCTAAGTAAAGGTAATTTACCACAGAACACAGACACTGTATATGTTATAAAGCATCATACTTAATCTCAAAGTGTACATTTTCAAGGAAAAAAATTGTCTCTTTTACAAAATGGATTAATTTGCATAAAAGCAATATTCACTAATTTTGAATTTATTGATTAAAAGATCTTTTAACTTATTTTTATTAATCAAGACAACTGTAAAGCAAAATTTTAATCTAATAATTTACATCTGGATTAGTAGTTACTGTGTTTGTAAAAATGTGTCATTATTTTATATTACTTTAGTCTTAGTCATGACCCAGACTTTATTGACTTAATAAGGAATTTATCCATAAGAAGATATTGTAAGATAAGCATATTCTGGACTCTAAGTAAAGAGTAATAGTGAACTGTCTTGTTCTTAGTATCTGGGTACATGAGTCAGAATGTGAACCTACTTTAGCCCAGAAGGGGTCAGAAACAGATAATGTGTTAAAGACTTTTGACCATGTAAAAGCAAATTACATATCCAGGTAGTGAATAAATATTTAGTAATTAAATAATGTCAGATTTGAAAGTATGTATAGCTTCTCTGTGGCATAACATATATAAAAATTCATCTCACATAATTTTTGAACAATCGTTTACTTAGTTAATGAAAATATTTATTGCTAGTAAAAAGGGAATGTGTTTTATAAAATGTTTTAAGCAACTGAAATATTTTAGCCATCGGGTTCCTTTTTCTTTTTTTTAAAGATTTTTAGATAATCTCTACACCCAAATGAGGCTTAAATTCATAACTCTGAGATCAAGAGTTATATGCTCCACCAACTGAGACAGACAAGCGCCCTATCCCAGCAAAGCAATTGATCTAAAAAATTTGGTAGAAAGAGTATATCTTATTATTTTACCCACATGAAGAATTTTAAATTGTTGTTTCACTCATTTCATGAATATGGATATATCATACTAAGCATGGTGTATAATGTATATATTATATATAAATATAATATATATAATCTTATTGCAAATAACCGTGTTCACTGGTTATGATATTTGTGATGGTTAGCTTTACTTTCATCATTAAATAGCAAGAAAAAGTATTTAATTTCTGGGCAAAAAAAAGAAAACTCAGCCTTCACTGGGGCAAGTTTGGAAGGAAACTCAGGATGGAAGCAAACTGAGTCGCGGATTGGCACACAACTAATGGAATACCTCTGCTATTATTAATTAACAGCAGGAAGTAAAGGAGATAAAAGGAAAGAAAATAAAAAAAAAGGAAAATGAAAGAAGGAAGAGAAGGGAGGAGGTGTCCAAGTTTAATTACAATTACAACCATAATGCTTTAGTGTGTGCACCATAGTCAGATTGGAAAGATTAAAAAAAAAAGAAGAGAATAACTTCATGGAAGTAATAATATTTATCATGTATAATAAAAAGTAAGGTTTTGTAAAATTGAGGATTCTGATTCTGTAGCATGGATGGGCCTGAAATTCATATTTCTAACAGTCTTCTGGCAATGCTGGTGTTGCTGTTCTGCAGACTACACTTTGAGTAGTGAGGTAATAAAGGATAGAGATGATGTTGATGTCTATTCCAGGCAGAGTGAAGAGTATACCTTATATCATGGAAGAATGAAAGTGTTGCCAGGTGAACTGGGGAATCCCTAAACCCTGAGGAGTAGCTGAAAGTTCTTAGTTTTGTCACAAGAAGGATTTCAAGGTCAGACATATAATGCAGTGGACAAGTAACGCAAGCAGGAAAGTTTCTTAAAGCAAAACATACAATCTTGAGATATGACAGCTAGAGAGAGAGAGCACTGTATGTCCCGGGAATTGTTTTATCTTTTATTGAACATTTATTACTTGGGGCTGATAGTAAGGCTTCTTGCTTTTTCTTCCTGATTTGGTCAGGGGTTTCTTGTCATGGTATCCTCCATCTTGGGCTGTCTGGCTTGATACAGCTTCCTGTGGAGTGCTTCTAGGACAGGCTTCTGACCTTCCGGATAGCTGGCCATAACTTCCTCAATGCTGATCTTCAGGTATCCTGTTAAAACCTAACTAATTGCCTACTCTAACATCCTCCACTCAAGGACTCTGGGCCCTAAAAATCTTTTAAGGGTAAATGGGTGATGGCCCAACTACTTTGTGCTGGTGTGGGACATTGATCCTACCTGAGGGCTCCAAAAGTCCTTGCTTTCTAAGTTATAGGGAAGCCAGATGGACAGTGGGGAGAAGAAGGAACCCACGGCTTGATCTAATGGGTATTGATATTCTTTTGTTTCAGAGTTGTTATGGACCACCATCTGGATATTTATGTGTCTGAAGGGAGAGGAAATTTTTTTTTTTTTTTGTAACTTTAGGATACAAGGTCCATACATCAGAATAAGGAGAATGGTTATTAAGAGTCCAAAAAGAGTAGGGGTGCCTGGGTGGCTCAGTCGTTAAGTGTCTGCCTTCGGCTCATGTCATGATCCCAGAGTCCTGGGATCGAGCCCTACATCGGGCTCCTTGCTCGGCAGGAAGCCTGCTTCTCCCGCTACCATTCCCTCTGCTTGTGTTCCCTCTCTCACTGTGTTTCTCTGTCAAATAAATAAAATCTTTAAAAAAAAAAAAAAAAGAGAGAGAGAGAGTCCAAAAAGAGGATATAACCCTGAAAGGTCTGGAAACCAGAACTAAGAGCCCCACCAGGAGGAGGAGATAGGGTGGGTTTATGGGAACCTGTAGTCCAGTTAGTTATTGTTCCAACAACCTGGAAGCTTTCTTTAACCTTATCTGGAGATAAATTGATCCATATGCAGTTTGACTCCTCACACTTTTTAAGAATGTAGTCAAGGGCCTCTTGTAGCCACGTGGCTTGCTGCCTGATTCTTACTTCCAGAAGGAGTTAATACGGGTGTGGCAGGTGGTGTTATCTGTCATACGGACTCTGTTTTGTTTAGCGAGCAATCAGGTAATTAATGAAAGGGACTTCTATGGAAATAAAAGAAAAATGTAGGCTAATGGAGCATATTATAAACCCACTGTCCAGCTCTCAAGTGCTGTCAGTGAGAAGATTTCTAAATGACAGGCTCAAAGTATTCTCAGATGACATGGGAGCAGGCAGTTGCAATCAGATGAGTTTTTCTGATTTGTAATTCAAATGTGTGGTTATCCTTTTGAGTGACTCATAAACAACAGACATAGAGATTGTCTATACATGAATTTTGCAGCAATTTCTCTTCAGTTGACCTCAATTTGTCCAGCTTCAGAATGCGGTTCAGTTTTTAATGACTTTAAGTCAAGAGAATAGAAGATTGGATCTCTTGGTTTGGAGAGTTATAGCCAGATATTTGAGGAAAGCAGAGGAATTTAAGATCTAGTCTCATTTATAATAAATAATATTAAAATCTAATATCTACAAAGATATGTTGTTGAAACATTTTCTCTCTCAGAAATCACCCTCATTTCCATTAAACGTAGCCAAATTAAAACTAACTCACTTGTAAAACAAGTCCAGTTTTAATAAATTTGGCCTATTTTTTTACATAAACTCAGCAAGAATTGTGATTGGCCATGTAATTTTTTAAAAATCTTCTTTGCTGGAACCTTTCATAAGGAATCTTATTATATTATATTATTATATTGAATTTTTAATACTTTTTTGAGGCTAAATCCAAGTCAAATACTTGTTGTCAAACTTGCCTATAATACCTATAGATTTGGGTGAATTGTCTCAATGACCTCAGAATATGCCAAGGTTCCCACACCTGTCAGGAAGTGTCATGCTTTACTCACCTGATAAGGCTGCTGGGAGCTCTAGAAGCAAGATATCAGGCCAACATTTCCAAGGGGCTCCATAAAGTAAATCTTAGGTCTTAAAAATTGTCTGGTTATATCTAAGTCTATGCATGTCTCAAAGATGACATTCCAGTCAAAGCTTTGATAATATAACCAATTTTCCAATGGTGTCCTGTTACAGGAAGAGATTTTCACAGAAGTTATGAAAGTAATTATATTGCCATAAAAGAAAAAAAAAATATTCCCTGAGAGTTTCTGAATTTCAGGGAGTTCAAGTCAGGAGGAAAGTTAAAAGCTTCAATTTGTACACAAAGGAATATTTTATCATATTTCTGTAAATTATAGATAACTTAAAACTTTTTTAATCTAGAAGAGCAAATATTAGAGCACCAACAATGTTTCAAACAAGAGTCATAAAAAACTATAATCATCTTCAACTCATTAATCGCATGTTATGAATTTCTGTTCTATGTGAATACAACTTTCTCATAAGTTCTAAAAATCCTTACCCAGTTTGGTTATATGATCTTAGAGATATCAGAAACCTGTATTTGTTAGGAAGATCTTTTCATGAATTTCCTTGAAGATGAAACATACTTTGCAAAAGGATAAGGACAATGAGTATACATAACAAAAAATTGAGAAAAGGACATGGGTGAAGATCTGATGAGAATTCATTGACAAGAAAATGTATTTATTTCTGTGACACAAAACATTCTGATAATTAACATGTCTAGAGATGACTTTATATTAGAACATATTACAACTTTAGGAATTTCATATAATTTTAGAACAGTTGTAATATATACCCTTATAATAATACAGCCTAAGAAGGTTCACAACATTTGTTTAACAGTGCTTTCCCAGGTAACTTAACATACCAAGTGAACAAGCCTAATTAGTCAAAAAGTTTTGAAACACATGCCCAAAAAGAATTACAGATCATTAAAAAGTTAATATTTATATTTAACCAAGGTGACAATAAAGGATCTTACCAAAGGTTATACAGTTGTTAGCTAAACTTAGCTCCTTTAATATTGAGAAGTTTCAGTTTTCTTAAGTAATTAAAGACCTGATAAAGACAAAACATGGAAACTTTGGTTTTCTAGGTAGATAAAGAAGAAAAATAATTGTTTAAAATTTCTTACCAAAAGCACATGAACAATCTAAGAAGACTTTTTCTTATTTTTTTTTTTCTGAGATTTTATTTATTTATTTAAGAGAGACACAGAAGTAGTGAGAAAGAGAGAGAGTACAATTCGGGAAAAGAGGGAGAAGCAGGCTCCTTGCTGAACAGGGAACCCAATATGGAGCTGGACTCCAGGACCCTGGGATCATGACCTGAGCCAAAGGCAGATGCTTAACCAACTGAGCCACTCAGGCTCCCTGAAAACTTGTAATTTTAATACAGAGAAAAGCTGAATCTCAATCTTATACCACTATAATTTTAAAAAGTGTGCTTAATTTCCATCTTAGTCAGTTCTGATCATACACAAAATTCTTTTCCAAAGCTTTCTCTTCACTAAACTTTTATAACTTTCTTTTTTATTTAAATTTTGCCTGAAGCTTTTACTCTAAATAACCAGTCTCATTTTAGGGTAAAATGTGTGTTCTTTTTTCTCAATATATTTCTAGTCTTCATACTTTTTTTTTTTAATCAAAAATTCATCTAGGGGCACCTGGGAGGCTCAGTCTCTTACACATCTGCCTTCAGCTCAGGATCCAGCCCAGCATAGGCATCGGGTGTCCCTGCTCAGTAGGGAGTCTGCTTCTTCCTCTGTCCCTCACCCCACTCATGTTCTCACTCTCTCTGTCTCTCTCTCTCAAATAAATAAATAAAATCTTAAAAAAATACATCTAACATTTCTGGCACACAGAGTTGCTACAGTTATTTCTATCAGTCTTAATTATATTCAGCAAAATTTTAACTCTTAGTAACCTTAGTCTCCGGTGAAAATTAAGTAGTAAACAATTTGAAGCATTTGTTACACCAGAATTTTTTAGAACTGAAATTTACAAATACATTTCATAATTTGTAAAACCATGTTTTTCCATAGTGCAATCTTTTAAATAAAGCTTAAAGCATGTTTATTAATAGACACGATATCCTCAGTTTCTCTGCAATCATAGACCAAAAGCAGGCAAATTTATGTGCATTCAGTAATGAATGCTTTAATATTCTATTTTATTTGGAAAAGACTTAAGTATTTAATGAATTCACCTAATTTGTCATTTAACTTAGGAAAACTTTAAGGTTTCAGATTACCGAAGATTTTGAAAGCTCTAAACCATTTCATTTATTGAACCTGCTTGTACCTATCAATTACCTATGAAAACTTTATGAGACAAAATCAACCATTATTTTTTTTTATATTTTAAATTAAAGTTAGTTGACATATAGTGTATTATTAAGTTCAGGGTAGAGTTTAGTGATTCATCAGTTTCATATAGCACCCAGCACTCATTACATCAAGTACCTTCCTTAATGCCCATCACCCAAATACTCCATTCCCCCACCAACCTCCCTTTGAGTAACCCTCGATTTTTCCCTAGAATTAAGTGTCTCATATGGTTTGCCTCACTCTCTGTTTTCATCTTATTTTATGTTTCCTTCCCTTCCTCTATGTTCATCTCTTTTGTTTGCTTTTTCTTTCTTTTTAAGATTTTATTTATTTATTTGGCAGAGAGAGAGAGAGCATAAGCAGGAGAAATGGGAGAGGGACAAGCAAGCTCCCCTCTGAGCAGGAAGCCTGATGTGGGGCTTAATCTCAGGACCCTGGGATCATGACCTGAGCTGAAGGCAGTCACTTAACCAGCTGAGCTACCCTGGCACCTCTGTTTTGTTTCTTAAATCCCACATATGAGTGAAATCATACAGTATTTGTCTTCCTCTGATATTCTTTTATATTCTCTTATATTCCACTGAGTATAATACATTCTAGTTCCATCCATGTTGTTGCAAACAGAAGGATTTTATTCTTTTGGATGCCTGGGTGATATTCCATTATACATATATACCATATCTTCTATATCCACTCAACCATCCATGGGTATCTGGGCACTTTCCATATTTTTGCAATTGCTGCTATAAACATTAGGGTGCATGTGCCTCTTCAAATCATTATATTTGTATCCTTTGGATAAATACCTAGTAGTGCAATTGCTGGGTCATAGAGCAGTTCTGTTTTAACTTTTTGAGGAAACTTCATACTGTTTTCCAGAGTGGCTGTCATAGTTTGCATTCTCACCAACAGTGTAAGAGGGCTCCCCTTTTTCTGAATCCTTGCCAACAACTGTCAGTTCCTGAACTTATTAATTTTACTCATTCTGACCAGTGTGAGGTGGTATCTTATTGTGGTTTTGATTTGGTTCCTTGATGATGAGTGATGTGGAGCACTTTTTCATGTGTCTATTGGCCATTTGTAGGTCTTCTTTGGAGAAAAGTCTGTTCACATCATATGCTCATTTCTTGACTAAATATTTTTTGTTGTTTTTTGGGTATTGTTTTTGAGAAGTCCTTTATAGATTTTTGATACTGGTCCTTTATCTGATATGTCATTAGTAGATATCTTCTCCCATTCCATAGGTTATCTTTTAGTTTTGTTTATTGTTTTCTTTGCCATGAAAAAAACGTTTTTATTTTGATGAAGTCCCAATGGTTCATTTTTGCTTCTATTTCTCTCACCTCTGGAAATGTGTCTAACAGGAAATTGTTACAACTAAGTTCACAGCAGTTGCTGCCTGTGTTCTTCTCTAGGATTTTGATGGATTCCTTTCTCATATTTAGCTCTTTCATCCATTTTGAATTTATTTTTGTGTATGATGTAAGAAAAGTGATCCAGTTTCATTCTTCTTCATGTCATTGCCCAGGTTTCCCAGCACGATTTGTTGAGGAGATTTTTTTTCCCATTGGATGTTTTTTTCCTGCTTTGTTGAAGATTAGTTGACTAGAGTTGAGGTTCCATTTCTAAGTTCTCTATTCTGTTCCATTCATCAGTCTGTTTTTGTACCAGCACTATACTGTCTTGGTGATTACAGCTTTGTAATACAGCTTGAAGTTTAGGATTATGATGCCTCCTGCTTTTCTTTTCTTTTTCAACATCCCCCTGGCAATCCAGGGTCTTTTCTTGTTCCATGAACATTTTAGAATTGTTTGTTCCAGGTCTGTGAAAAATGCTAGTGTTATTTTGATGGAGATTGCATTAAATGTGTAGATTGTTTTGGGGAGTATTTGTTCTTTCAATTGATGAGCATGAAATGTTTTTCCATTTCTTTGTGTCTTCCTCAATTTCTTTCATAAGTTTTCCATAGTTTTCAGAGTGCAGATCTTTTATCTCTTTGGTTAGGTTTATTCCAAAGTATCTTATCATTTTTGGTGCGATTGTAAATGGGACTGATTCCTTAATTTCTCTTTCTGCTTCTTTATTGTTGGTGTATAGAAGTGCAACAGACTTCTGTGCGTTGATTTTATATCCTGAGACTTTGCTGAATTTCTGAATCAATTCTAGTAATTTTTTGGTGGAGTCTTTCATATTTTCTACATAAAGTATCACGTCGGCTGTGAAGAATGAAAGTTTGACTTATTTGCCAATTTGGATGCCTTTTATTTCTTTTTTGTTGTCTGATTGCTGAGGTTAGGACTTCCAGTACTATGTTGAACAACAGTGAAAATTAACCATCATTTTAAGCCATCTTTTTGCTAACAAATTGCATCAGAGGTAACGTGAGTTTATTTGACCTTTAGTAAACCTTGGTAGAGAAATTTTGTATTTAATCCTGATAACTCTAAAACAACAAACTTAAATTAGCTTAAATACCAAATATGCTGCACTTATGTTCAGTAGATAGTAACTTAATTTGTTCCCCATTGTCAATTTTACTTGAGTCTCCTGTGGGGAAATCTGAAATTGACAGTTTAAGTCCATGGGAAACCTCAGACCCCTAATGATTCACTTTGGACCTCATAATGAGGCAACCCATGAGCTTGGGGTGCTTTTTCTTCCCCTCTTTGGTAGTAAGTGTAGGAGGAGCAGGACCCAATGACATCAGAGGCAGTGAGAATGGTATAGGAACTAGTTCTGCAGGGCATGGCCATGGTGATGCCCATAGTCAAAGGAGAAGGAGGAGGTTGAGGCAGGAAAGCTGGAAGTGAATAAAAGCTCAGAGGCCAGAGAAAGAGGATTCATGGTCCTAAAACTCATCAGCTTGGACAGATGAACAGAAACACTTTGTTGTTGTTGTTGTTGTTGTTGTTGTTGTTTTCACCAACAAACAATAGGTTGGACTGGAAAAAACAGGGCATATCCCTGAAGCAAAATGAGTTTCTGCGGCAGTTTAGGAATATTCCTTAAAGTCCACATCTCAAGGTAGGCGAACCAAACAATTGGTTGCAATTATCATAGCCATTAACTGGGGAAACTTACGAGAAAGAAAACCCCAAATATAATAAGAGTCAGGCTACATTCATCTAGTCCTCTTAAGATATATTCCAATCTGACACACAAAAGAAGCAGCAAACAGAGGAGTTAAGTGACTCAGGAAAAACAGAGGGATATATGTACAAGATCTTGCCAGCAACCAGTTTTACAAAAGAGATACGGAGGGATGGGCACATAGAAAACTTGACAGAACACAGGTAAAGTAGAAGTTTAACAGAAACTGCAGGGCCTGAGGGAACTGAACTGATAGTGGATTGAGGGGCAGAAAGAGTATGGACAGATCAGGGTTTTGGTACAGGACCATAAAGACCTGGCTATATAGAATTTTGGTCCATTTTATGGAAGAAATCAAGCTCTAACATTGTGTTATAGTTAAGACTATTATTTTTTTTCAAACTTCTTCATTCTCTAGTTTATATTGAGGCCAACAGTGTTACAAAAGAAACTGACTTGGGAAGTAAGCATAGGAATTGTCAGGGTCAAACTGGTTCTAATTTTTCAAGATGCATCTCAAGGGAGTGTCAAATGGGATTGAGGATTTGTTATTCATTTAAAGGATAGATAAACAGTGCCAGTTACCTTGGGGTTCCTGCTGAATCCCAAGAGCATCACCTTGGATAGTCAGGACCCCAAAGGATGTCTCCCTGAAACTATCAAAATATTGTCCCCTGGTTCACATGGGTTCCTGGGTTCTGCAGACATCCTCAGCCTCATGCACCTCCAGAACAGGGAACACCTACTCATCCTTCCTTTCAATCAACATGAGTTTCCTCAGGATAAAGTAAAAGGCACCCCTTGCACTGAAATTGAATTTAATCAGGCAAACCAGTGTTTGTTGTTGTTCTTGTTGTTAGTTTCTTTTGTAGGCATTTAATGGGAGCTGATCCTTATGTCTCAAGATATGCCAAAGAGGAAAATCTTTAGAGACATAGGTGGGATTTTCCATTGCCTTCAAGGAACATAAGTTCCTTAAAGTTAACATAAGTTAGGTTAAACATAAGTTAACTCCTATAAAAAGGAACAACTAAATCTGGTCTCCTATTCCAAAAAGGGGCTCTGGCCCTCTCCTGAGAGCCTCAATAGAAGCCCAGAAAACTATTATTCTGAGGAGAGCTTATTCTGTGCAATCATATTGATAGGACCTTAATTTGAAACTTTCTCACAGAGTTCTGAGGGCGAGTAGACTATGGGCATCGCCAGTCTGCTGTCCATTTGTCCCATGACCATGGCAGTGCCTGGGCTGGCATACCCTGTGATGACTTGGTGTCCCAGGGCCTGTACCTCATCCTGGTGTCTACAGTTGTAGGACTGTCAGCCTTCCTGAAGACCCCAATTGGAGTGATAACAATGGTGTCCCATAAGTAACCCTGAAATCTTAAGTTGGATTCCCCAGAAGAAGCCATCATCATGACTCCAAGATCTGTGAATAGCTCATTCTCTTTATTCTGATAGGTCTTTCAACAGCTGGTGGCAGATTATGGCTGCCAGGAATGAAGGTCCATTTGATGTTCTGAATATTTCTTGTCAAACCCATAGAAATCTTTTGATCTCTTTTTGCCACCAGTTCAGGTTAAATTAACTTCTTTGTTTTTTTGTTTGTTTGTTTGTTTGTTTGTTTGTTTTTAATTCTCTGCATCCTTGAATTGCTTTGGTTGAATGTCATTTAAGTGATGAATAAGAAAAACCCACAGGGAAAAATCTCGTTGGGCAGGGTCCCTTGCTGGGAAGAAAAATGACTTATAACAAATTGTATAGTGACCTGTACAAACACAGAAATGTGAGCTATAGGATCTCTGTGATAGGTGGCAGAATATCCTACAAGTCTCCTTGCCCCACCACCAGCAGAAGAGAATATGGAAGTAGGTATGAGAGGAATCTGGTGAGGAGTGTGGGGTTGGAATCGTAGCATATCATAACCCAAGAGACCTGAAATAGAACTTCTGGACTCTGCACAGCATAAGGGCAAGACTCCACCACTCCTAGGGTCACCTTTTCAACTGAACTCCAATGCATTCAATCTACCTCGTGTTAGCTTTGATCTGTCCCACTTCTGGCAGTTGTCAAAAGGAGCAGACAGAATGGGCTGGTAGCATTCCAAAGTCAGTCAGAAAAGAGAAGAGAACTAAACATAAGACACTAATGCATAAGAGAAGGACCAGAAAGATTTCTGATGAGATAGAGACAACCTGGGAATATGGAGCAATCACGTAGGGATCAGTGTAATGGATTTAAGTGATGGCACTTGTGAGGGTCACTTCCATGAGCAGCTGGGAAGCACTCTTTAACATGTCTCAGTTTCTCTGATTGGAAGTTTAAGACATCTAGGAGGGCAGGAGGCAATGGATGATCAATCCTTATGTGTGTGGACCCCAGGCAAGCTAGAAATTAATTACTATGAGAGAGAGGACTGCTAGCACTTTAAGGAATAACTCAGACATGTCCCTGAGGCCTTTAGTCACCTAAGAACACCTTTTGATGGGAAAGGGCAAGTGTCCCTTTATTCTTTGGACCTGAGAATCAGACTCTCATAAATGATGCCAGACTGTCCTCTTCCCAGGTAGGTCAGAAAGAGCAAGTAGAGCAGAAAGTGCTGACCAAGTAACTCTCCGGCACAAGAGAGGTGAGACTTGGAGACTCACAGATCATGAGGGTGGCTCAAACTGCTGTTACTTTGTCTCTTCCTGATCACCAAAAAGATGTTGCCTGGTGAACTGAGAAGTCCCTGGGCCCTGGGGCCTTGACTCAGGCAGAACTTAGGGAGTCACTGAAGATTCTTGGTCTTGTCAGAAGGAATTCAAGGACAGACAGGTAGCACAGAGGTTGAGTAACAAGCAGGAGAGCTTATTAAAGTGAAAAGTACAATGGAGATACAAGAGCAGGTGAGGGAGCAAGTGAGAGAACAAGAGAGAGCAAACGGCTGGATTTCTTTTATTGATAGTTGTTAACTAGGGGTGGAACATTCATTAATCGGGGAGGGAAGCCAAGTTTCTAACTTTTTCTTCCTGATTTGGTCAGAGGTTTATTGTCATGGTATCTGCCATTTTGGGTCTGTCTGGTTTTATCCAGCTTTTTGTGGAATACTGTTAGGATAGGCATCTGATCTTCACTAGCTGGCCCTCTAGACATCCTGTTAGAACCTAACTGATTGCCTACTTTACCAATAATATTTGGTATGGTGAGTAGTTCATTTAATATAGACTATCAGATAATGGAGTTGGAGAGAAAAGATTATAATTAGCTTCAGCCTAAGATTTCTGAATATTATTTGTCAAAGGGAAGCTTATAAATGCCTCTTTTCATAAGTGTGATGCAGTAGGTTTGTAAGGGAATATAGTTTAAAGGATAGAACAAATTGAGGTGGAGAGAGGAAGAGGGATAGAAAAAAGTGGTAGGAAGCCACTGCTTTTGGCCAGTGAGAGAAACTCCAGGCTTAACTTCAGTATTGAAGATGGACCCAGATATGGCACATTTTCTGAGTTATAATCATAGAATATAGTGAAATACTAGATGGAAAAGTTGAGGTAAAAATATATGTAAAGGAAAATGATACTTTGTATTTTGTTTTGTTTTATTTTGCTTTTTCAAGGAAATACCTGGGTCACAAAGCCATAGGAAAATAAGTAATATTGAAAAAGTAAAAGTTATGGGGTGGTATGAAAATAATAAAGTTGAGGATATGAGATGTCCATATGGGTTTATTGATTAGACACGTAGAGTTTTGGAAAATAAATCTTATGCTGACAGAGATGGGTCCACACTGATTGAACATCTACTGCAAGCCAGTAATTTTTTCATAATTATTTATTTTAATTATTATTCTGCTATAACCTTAGCAAAGCAGGTTTGATAGAATGGTACAAATGATATAAAAATAAATGAATATGTGTACCTTGTAAGACTGTGTGGACAAAGGTACATAAATATGAAATGTGGACTTGGGAAAATAATGTCTATGATATTTGTCCTTTTAATTGGATGGTAAAGGGAGTATATGCCATTTTTTCTAGAAGAGCCATTCCTGTTTTCTGATTATGTCCTCTGGTGACAGATGACTCCAGAAATAGTGTCCACCAGCTTTGCTCCACAACCAAAAGCATCCTGGAGACACTGACAAATAGGTTAGTAAATTATCATATCCAAGATTAAAGCTGGTGATAACTGCAAATCAGAAAGTAATTGATGATGCTATGCAATTTGTCGATATTCAAATCCTTAATCAACAGTATGGCTCCTTGAAGAAAGGCATATTCCTACTGCCCCTTTGTTGTTATGCATTGTACCAAAATTAAGTGACATGATATAATAAAATTCTTTATAACTTTTTGTACTAAATTTTAAAATTATAAATTATAAAATTATCTCTTAAAGTCTAAGAAATCACTTCATGATCTGTCATTTGTACTTATATCTGGATAATTTTCTCTAATTAGAACACAGGTAGTTATCAAAATAGACATTTAAATGTTATACATCTTTCATCTATTTGAAGTTTTCAAATGTACTCTTCTCCATGGAAGACTCTGGAGTAGGGAACTATGGAATGATTTGAATTCAAGCCCTTTCCTCCCATGACACATGTGTGTGAATTACAGAAAACTTAACTATGATGTTCTAAGCACCTCAGTTAGTCTTCAATTTTGAAATTACACTCTTAAACAGAGTCACAAAACACCTTTTCATTTCAATGATGTGAAGCAAATCCCTGTGCTTCAATTAAGAGCAATTGGAGGAAACAGTGATAACAGAAGTCTACCTCCAAGCAGCGTGTAACGAGACGATTAAGGGCTCTGGCGGTTAGCCAGACTGCCAGGCTGTTTTTCATGGCTGTTACTTTACTGACAGTACCTTCATGACATTTGTACCTTGACACCAGAAGTGCTAACAGCTGCAGCACCACTGGTAGAAAGGCAGGAAAGACCTTGTTCAGCTTTAGTTGCTCTCACATATTGTCAGCACCCTAAGAGAATAAAGTCTGTGAAAACGGACTGCAGCCTGCTACATCCTTTGTGAAGATTTTTAGTGTGGTGTCTGAAAAGCAATTTTGTTCCATGACATTAGACTTAGGGGAGTTAAGAGTTTTTCAAGATAGAAGACACGTGTGGTAAACGTGTGACAAATGGCAGTAATGAGGTTAGCCTGGGAGTTCATTTTTTTGAATGAAAGAATTTCAATAAAATTCTGTGCTCGGTTATTTGCTACAGACAGCACTTTTGACCCCAAACTGAGGAAGTCAAAAAAGACTAAAGGACAAAAATTCTAGTTACCTTGAAGTTAGATGGTATTCTTAACTAATAGTGACAGATGCAACACAATGACTTCTAGTGGCTTCTACTAATGGTAGGGCTTCGGGCTGTCAGGGAATGAAAAAGGTCAGAAGACAAGTTCACGTATGTGAAAAAGGAGTTCAAATGATAGAAGGTGAGATGTGGTCTAAGAAAAGTTTATTTTGGAACTGTGCCAGTCTGTCTTGGTGCTTGCAGGGTTATTCTTGGCACATCAGTGTGTCACTGACATTTGGACATTCTCTTGAGAACCAAGGTCCTAAAAGGCATACGCTATTGCTTACTATCAGGGTACCACATGCATTGACAGTTCTTTTTCATAAATTTTCTTTTTCATCTTTGGTCTGAAAAATATGAATAATTAATTAGCTAAACATAATTAACTTTCCATAATTAGAAGAACATTTAAGAGACATTATACAACAATTAACTTACTATAAAAAAATTTTCTAGAAATGTACTGATACTAATAACATATGGGAAGTACATGTGGATATAGCATATGAGAAGTTTTTGTAAAACATCTGTATTTTTAATTTCATGATAACAGAGCTGTCTCTGTACTTTTCTGAAACCCCATATTTGAAAAGCTGAATACAGAACTTTGTCTTATTTATATTTTAAATATTCCACATACCCAATGAAAGAATCTTTAAACAGTGTAAAAATTCACAAATATGAGAGGTATTTAAGGTAAATAAGTAATCTATTAATAACTTTAAGTGACTTTAAGTAAATAATTCTAAAGGATACAGGAAAGGGAGAGAAAAATTTATAATTAAGCATAATCCAATCATTGTGGCTTTTAAATTCTGTTTTCTTCATTTACATTTTGATGTCTAGAGGAGTTAAGAGAACTGTGTGATTTTGCACAGCTGATGAGTGGCTAGGATTCAGTAGACCCACTCCAAATTCTGGGGTTCTTCTAATCTAATATTCCTGAACATGCTCAGAAAGTAAAAATATCAGAGTATTTTTCTTTTAGCACTTCGTTGTGATTCATGTCAAAATAGAAATTTCATCTTGTGTTGAGAGAATATAAATACATTGATTAGATATGATAGAATTGGGGCACCTGCGTGGCTCAGTGGGTTAAAGCCTCTGCCCTCAGCTCAGGTCACGATCTCAGAGTCGTGGGATAGAGCCCCGCATTGGGCTCTCTGCTCAATGGGGAGCCTTCTTCTCCCTCTCTCTCTGCTTGCCTCTCTGCCTACTTGTGATCTCTCTCCTCTCTGTCAAATAAATAAATAAAATCTTAAAAAAATGTTTAGATATGATAGAACTGCATCATAGTAAAATATTTGAGAATTAAATACATTCTTTGTTTTATTTCGCATTTAATTCTCAATTGAGCAATCAGAGTGAGAGAGGCCTTGGAAAAAGAGAGCTATGCGTCATCCAGAATGTCCACAGGGAAGTCTGCACAATTTTTCCATTTCATTGCTAATGAGTCATTTTCACCTGACTCCTGCTCCCAACCACTTCCCACCATGAAGAACCAGCTGTCATTTTCCACAGCTGAATAGGTTTGGTACCAGACAGGTGGCAGCAGAGTGGGGAGTGGGGAAGAAATTGTGTCAGTGGGATGTAGTTAATCTGGAATTAGGATGATCCATCTGGTATTATTAAAAATTATATCATAAATGGTTCACTACAATATAAACAACTTTTATCTTAAAAGTTAAGATTTTCAATATCTTTGAAAAGACAAAAATATTTAACAATAATTGAATATTTGAGCAGTCTTCTATACAGTACTAGACTAATGAAGTCCATTTAGAAAGGACAGAATTTTGTATCCTATTTATAAGAAAAGTGGCTTGGACTGTGCTATTCTGGATTCTGACATTTACTTACTCTGTAACCTCCTGTGTGCTGTAAGGCACTCTGAAAAAAAAATGTGTCTTGATACCAGTGAAACCAAATTGAAGCTTAAATGGTTTAATATGTTTGGAAATAAGACAAAAGTTAAAGGAGGATGTGAGGTTAAGAAAGTATGATACTTAGTTTTATGTGTCAACTTAACTTGGCCACAGGGTGCCCAGACATTTGGTCATTCTGGGTGTGTCCATGAGGGTGTTTCTGGATGCAATTAACACTTGAATCCATCAGCTGAGTAAAGTGGAGTGCCCTCCCTAATGTGAGTGGACCCTATCCAATCAACTGGACGTCTGAATAGAACAGAAAGGCTAAATTTCTGTTAGTAAGAGGGGATTCCTTTTACCTTCAAGTTCAAACATCAATTTTTTCCTGCCTTTACACTTGAATTGAAACATGGGCTTTTCCTGGGTTTGAGACCAAGAACTGCCAGCCTTCAAACTGTAGCTGTAACTGTTGGCTCTCCTGATTCTTGGGCCTTCAGAATTAGACTGGGACTATACCACCAGCTCTCCTAGTCTCTAGGTTGCTGATGTATCAGTTTCCATATCTACATTTCCCATTAGCTCAGTTCCTGGTAGTATACTTATATACATATAAATATATCCTTATTAGTTATGATTCTCTGGAGAACACTAACACAGAGAGGATATATATATATATATATGATGGAGGAGGCACACATATTTAAATAGTGTTAAGAGTAATTCCATTGAGTCTCTGAGTAGTAAGATATGTGATCAAACTGGGGAATTCCATGTCCACTTGTCCACTAATGTACCTCTTTGTTGTTAAGTGTAGCCATTGATCCCATGCAATGTTAAGGTCTTTCATGGCTCAACCGTCTGATAACTTCTTTGGGAATAGTGGGGGCTACAGACCTTAGGACAAGAAAAGGAAACACATACCTAAAATATGTGTTGATTCTAGTGAGGGAGAATCCCTTCCCTTTCCAGGTTGCAAGGATACCAACATATTTAATTTGTTACCATGCAGTTGATTAAAGTCTTCATGGAATAGGGCCAAACTGATGGCAGTGAGTGGGCTTAACATAGTTAGGACATTCTATAGTGGTAGTAGTTGGATCATCTTTATTGAGTGAGGGATCATGTTGTTGGACCTACACCTAACCTCTGTCTTTGACAAGATTTCCACTCTGTTCATGAGTCCACATGCTAGTAATAGACTGGTTGATAATAGGGACTGGCTTTAGTTAGTTAGCCAAGACATTCTGTGTATTTGTTTGTGTGCTTGTTTATAATGTTTGTATTTGTTTGGTAATGTCTCTTTCTAGGGATGGTAGTGTACCCGATCCCATATATGGTAAACATACCTTAACACAAGACCACAGACTGGGTGGCTTAAACAACAGAAGTATATTTTCTCACAATTTTGGAGGCTAGAAGGTCAACATCAAGGTATTGCTAGGTTTGATTTCTCCTAATGCTCTTTTCTTGGCTTGTGGATGATCACCTTCTCTGTTTCCTCACAAGGTTTATCACTCTGTCTATGAATGTTTCCGGTTTAAATTTCCTCTTCTTTTAAAAAAATATTTATTTGTTCATTTGTTTGCTTATTTAAGAGAGAAAGAGAGTGCATGAGCAGGGGGACAAGCAGGGGGAGAGGGAGAGAGAATTTCGTAGACTCCCTGCTGAGCATGGAGCCCCGAAGTGGGGCTCCATCTCAAGACCCTGAGATTGTGACTGAGCCGAAACCAAGTCATATGCTCAACTGACTGACCTACCCAGGTACCCCATCAAATTCTTAAAGGACACCATTTATATTGGATTAGGGCCTACCTCAGGACCTCATTTTAATTAATTATCTCTTTAAGACCTTATTTCCAAATATGGTTACATTCTGAGGTACTGGGGATTAAGGCTTCCAGGTGAGTTTTAGAGGGACACAATTCAGCCCATAACATCAATCTTCTAATCTTTTGCCTTCTAGCCCCTGAAAAATGAATCAAACCATTTGCCACTGTCCACTGTCTTTTTATGTGTTCTTACCTTAGGCTATTTCTCTTTCAACAGTCTGGTTATAAGGACTTTTATTTTCCCTTTGTGAAAACCCAAAATCCATGTTAAAATGACAAAAACCAGGGAGACTCACATAAATTCATGGTGACCAAAGGTGAGTGAAGCAGGGTTATGAATAATGAGACAACTCACCTCCTTTTGGTTTAAGTCATCTAGGATTTCTGGGCAAGGTTTGATCTACTTTAAAAGAAATGGAGAAAAAAGATAGGTTGGCAAAGGTCATAACCTTACAAAGTAGAACTTGAGATGTAGTAACTAACGTGTAAAACTGAGTTTAGAAAGAACTTTCTCATCTATTATTTCTTGAAACTTTCATTATAAGCCTTTGAGTAGGCAGAGAATCTGACATCATTGTTTCCATTCTAAGACATTAGCTCAGAAATGTTGAATGACTTTCTCAAGTCTAAGAGTGGCATAGGCCTGAGGAAATCTGACTGATTCCAAATGTAGCAGTCTCTTCACTAAAACACACTATCTTTTTTTTTTTTAATTTTATTTATTTGACAGAGAGAAACACAGCGAGAGAGGGATCACAAGCAGAGGGAATGGTAGTGGGAGAAGCAGGCTTCCCACAGAGCAGGGAGCCCGATGCGGGGCTCAATCTCAGTACTCCGGGATCATGACCTGAGCCGAAGGCAGCCGCTTAACGACTGAGCCACCCAGGTGCCCCTAAAACACACTATCTTAAAAGACAGGCATTCCTGCCTCACGTTGAGGTCTTTTATCCATTTTGAATTTATCTTTATGTATGGTGTAAGAGAATGGTCAGGTTTCATTCTACATATAGCTGTCCAATTTTCCCAACACCATTTATTGAAGAGACTGTCTTTTTTCCACTGGATATTTTTTCCTGTTTTGTCAAAGATTATTTGACCATAGAGTTGCAGGTCCATATCTGAGCTCTCTATTCTGTTCCACTGGTCTATGTATCTGTTTTTGTGCCAATCCCATGCTGTCTTGGTGATCACCACTTTGTAGTAAAGCTTGAAATCAGGCAATGTGATGCTCCCAGCTTGTTTTTTTCTTTTTCAGCATTTGCTTAGCAATTTGGGGTATTTTTTAGTTCCATACACATTTTAGAACTGTTTGTTCCAGGCCTTTGAAAAAATCCAGTGGAATTTTGATCAGGATGGCATTGAAAGTATAGATTGCTCTGGGCAGTATAGACATTTTAACAATGTTTATTCTTCTGATCCAGGAACATGAAATGCTTTTCCACCTTTTTGTGTCTTCTTCAATTTCTTTCATGAGCGTTCTGTAGTCCTTTGAGTACAGATCCTTCACCTCTTTGGTTAGGTTTATACCCAGGTATCTTATGTTTTTTGGCACTATCGTATATGGAATAGATTCCCTAATTTCTCTTTCCACAGTTTCATTATTAGTGTATAGGAAAGCAACTGATTTCTGTGCATTGATTTTGTGTCCTGCCACAATACTGAATTGCTGTTTGAGTTCTAGTAGTTTGGGGGTGGAGTCTTTTGGGTTTTCCATAAAAGTAACATGCTGTCTGCGAAGAGAGAGATTTTGACTTCTTCATTGCCAATTTGAATACCTTTTATTTCTTTTTGTTGTCTGATTGCTGTCGCTAGTACTTCTAGCACTATGTTGAACAGGAGTGGTGAGAGTGGGCATCCTTGTCGTGTTCCTGATCTCAAAGGGAAGGCTGTCAGCTTTTCCCCATTGAGAATGATATTTGCTGTGGGCTTTTCATAGATAGACTTGATGATGTTGAGAAATGTTCCTTCTATCCCTATACTTTGAAGAGTTTTAATCAGGAACAGATGCTGAATTTTGTCAAACACTTTTTCTGCATCAATTGAGAGGACCATGTGGTTCTTCTCTCTTCTCTTATTGATTTGTTCTATCACGTTGATTGATTTGCCAATGTTGAACCACCCTTGCATCCCAGGGATAAATCCCAGTTGGTCATGATGAAAAACCTTTTTAATGTGCTGTTGGATCCTATTTGCTAAGATCTTGTTGAGAATCTTGGCATCCATATTCATCAGGGATATTGGTCTGAAATTCTCCTTTTTGATTGGGTCTTTGTTGAGTGAAATAAATCAAGCAGAGAGAGCCAATTACCTTATGGTCTCACTTAGGTGCTGAGGATAAGGAAGAACATGGAGAGCATTGCGAGAGGGAAGGGAAGGATGAATGGGGAGAAATCAGAGGGGGAGATGAACCATGAGAGACTGTGGACTCTGCGCAACAAACTGAGGGTTTGGGAGGGGTGGGAGGTTGGTTGAGGCTGGTGGTGGGTATTGAGGAGGGCACGTATTGCATGGAGCACTGGGTGTGGTGCATGAACAATGAATCTTGTAACACTGAAAAAAGAAAATAAACATATTTGGGGGAAAATAAAAAAGACAGGCGTGAGCTTACTGAGAAGACAAGAGTGAAAGGTTTTGCTTCTGAGAAGCAAACTGGAGGAGGGAATTTAAGAACAATAAGAACCGTAACACTTTCATTCATTATAATTTCTTATTTTGCTACATCAATTCATAATTAAAGGGGAATAATAATTAGTGATATTTATTGTGTTCAAATATGTCATGCACATTGGTAAGCATATGTGCATTATTTCATTTAACTTTCTCATTAATTTCGTGAAATAGGAAACATAAATGATGCACCATGCCTTCACTAAGAAGTAATGACAATAATGGGACATAGAATTCTGACTCCCAAATGTTTCTTCCTAATTATTTAGGAGCCCAAACTGAAAGAAACATAACTCTTTACATTCTTTTTTTTTTTTTTTAACTCTTTACATTCTTAAGCAAGTTTTTGTTGTTTACTTAGGTAACTGTACTACCAAATTTACAAACTTCAGGAAAAAAAATCAGTTTGCTTTCTTTTTTTTTAATTCTGTGCTCTAAGGGATAAAGTAAAAATGTATAATTGTCACATGTTAAGAAAATAAGGAAGGGAGAACAAAGAAAGGGAAAAAAAGAAAAGAATTTGGAGGGAAGAGGCAGGAGAAAGGTAGCTATAAAGAAGTGAAAAGGCAACAAATGTATAAACCCTCTGCTCATAATTCCTCACAAAAATAAACATTTTTACTTATTAAAAGCACAATAATTGGGTTTTGAAGGGAATTTAGAATATATTATCTGTTTCCTCATGTAGTGTTTGTACATGTAGTGAGAAATTGAAAAAAAAATTTACTGTGACTTAAAAAAAGCGATTTTCTGTACTACAGGGATATTTAGAATTTAGACTTGATGTCAGATGCAAGGCAGGATTAAAGAAAATCACTGGTTAACTGATATGACATTCCTGATATTTCACCATTTCAATTTAAATACTGTCTTTTGTGGTTCCAACTAATATAAATAAGAACCATAAAGATCATTAATTTTTGGTCATAAAGACTACAAGCAACTGAAATACTTTTTCTCAATCTAATCATGAAATATGCAAAATAAGTTCCCTTTAACTTTTGGTAGAATCTTAACATGGAATCTCAGTTAAAGGTCTTCAGTTACTTTGAAATCAGCAAACTAATATTCCAAAACTTATATTCCAGTTTAGTTATTTGAAATAAAGTATATTATATATATATATGGGTAGCTTGGCGCTGGTTTTGGTGTGGGCACATTAATAAATCTATCAAATAGTAAATTTAGAAAAATACAAATTTCACTGATTAGAGAATTTCATTGGGACAGTGAACTTCATCAGAAGTAAAAAGAACATGGATCACCCATACATGTAAATTTCTTTCAGATAACCAAACAAGATGTACTTATATAATTTTCAAATATGTTTAAAATGATAGGAACTGGACATTATGCTGAGTGAAATAAGTCAAACAGAGAAAGTCAATTATCATATGGTTTCACTTACTTGTGGAGCATAAGGAATTATATGGAGGACATTAGGAGAAGGAAAGGAAGGGTCAATTGGGGGAAATTGGAGGGGGAGTTGAAACATGAGAGATTGTGGACTCTGAGAAACAAACTGAGGTTTTGAAAAGGAGGGGGTGGGGAGATGAGTGACCCTGGTGGTGGGTTTTAAGGAGGGCATGTACAAATATTTACAAATATTTTCTCCATTGGGTAGCTTTAAGTTTTGATGATGTTTCCTTCACTGTGCAGAAGCTTTTTATCTTGATGAAGTCCCAATGGTTTATTTTTGCTTTTGTTTCCCCTGCCTCAGAAGACATATCTAGTAAGAAGTTCCTTGCTTCACAATGTACATTTAATATCAGACAATAGAATAGTAAGTTCCTTACTTCTTCCTAGTACTTAAGATGGAACTAAAAGTTCCATCCCTATAGCCGATGTCGAAGAAGTTACCGCTTGTGTTCTCTTTTAGGATTCTTATGGTTTCCTATCTCACACTTATGTCTTTCATCCATTTCGAATTTATTTTGTGTATGGTGCTAGAAAATGGTCCCGTTTCATTTTTTTGCATATTGCTATCCAGTTTTCCCAACCCATTTGTTGAAAAGACTGTCATTTTTCCATTGGATATTCTTTTCTGCTTTGTCAAACATAAATTGGTTGTATAGTTCAGTTTATTTCTGGGTTTTCTATTTTCTATTTTGTTCTACTGATCTATGTCTACGTTTGTGCATTACCATACTGTCTTGACCCCTACAGATTTGTAATATTCCTTGAAGTCCAGAATTGTGATGCCTCCAGCTTTGCTTTTCTTTTTCAAGGTAGCTTTGGGTATTCAGGGTCTTTTGTGGTTCTATACACATTTTAGGCTTATTTACCCCAACTCTGTGAAAAATGCCAGTGATATGTTGATAGGCATTGCATTAAACATGTAGATTGCTTTGGGTAGTATATACATTTTAACAATATTTGTTCTTTTAATCCATGAGCATGTATTGTCTTTCCATTTCTTTGTGTCATCTTTAATTTCTTTCATCAGTCTTCTATAGTTTTCAGAGTACAGATCTTTTACCTCTTCAGTTAGGTTTATTCCTAGGTGTCTTATGGTTTTTGGTGTGATCGTAAATGGGAATGATTCTTTGATTTCTCTTTTTGCTGCTTCATTATCGGTGTATGGAAATGCCACAGATTTATGTACATTGATATATATCTTGCAGCTTTACTGAACTCATTTTTAGGTCTAGCAATT
This sequence comes from Procyon lotor, assembly GCA_028646535.1. Classification (NCBI taxonomy): domain Eukaryota; kingdom Metazoa; phylum Chordata; class Mammalia; order Carnivora; family Procyonidae; genus Procyon; species Procyon lotor. The sequence continues at coordinate 63,675,984 of CM053613.1, forward strand.
CTTTGGTGGAAGCTTTGGTTTTCTATATGGAGCATAATGTCATCTGCAAATAGTGAAAGTTTGACTTCTTTGCTGACTTGGAGGCCTTCTATTTCTTTTTGTTGTCTGATTGATGAGGCTGAGTACTATGTTAAATAACAGTGGTTAGAATGGACATCCCTGTATTCTTCCTGACTAGAGAGGAAGTTTTTTCCCATTAAGAATGATAGTAGCTGTGTGGCCTTTTCTTGTTTTTCTTTTGGGATGAAATACTGCATCTTAGCATTTTTCCTAGTTCTCTGTATTCCTCTCTGTGTTAGAATGGTTCATACTCCTGTAAGCAATGTCTTTATGAAGAAGAAGTCATATCTTTTCAGAGTCTGACACACCAGGAAGGGTCTCTGGTGTGTGCTGTGTGCACTTGGTTACTGTGTTTCAACTGTCTATCCCTCAGGTCAGTCATCTGCAGCAATTGGACAATGTTTGGAACTTGATCAGAGTGTGGCGAGTTTTAGTTGTCTGTGCTCTAGTCTACTTGTTAAATGAGACTTGATGCTATCTCCATTAGAACTGAAGGTTTACAGAACTGTATGGTCAGTAGGTATTGTGCATGTGGGGGTTCATGCTGGTCTTCTGGGGAAGGGACCTGCTGCACTGGTCTTAGGCACACCTGCCTGAGAAAAGCAGTACCAGAGGAACACCAGGGGATAGAACTTAGTATAAGCTGTTTAGGCAGCCAGTGTTGGCACTGTGCTGTTCACTGAAGTTGGTTTATGCTGAGGGGTGAGAGAGGGAAATGTCACCAGTCAACTCCTTTGTCTCCAGAGAGTGGTGTTCATTCTTGCTGCTCTCAGGGAAGTCTCCCAGAGTGAATAACTGTCCTTCATGTGTCTTGGGCATTTTTCAGATTGCTCTTTTTACACTGTCTGTGTCCAGTTCGCTCACCTGCCTGGAGCAGCATAGTACACTTTGGGCTGTATCCCAATTGGACTATCCCAAATTGGACTTTTAAAACTACAAACTTTAGGGATCCAGCGTGGCAAGGACGTGCACTTGTCTTCTGGAAGAGGGTCTTACCTCACTGGGGCTGATGAAGTTTTACCCAGAAGGATAGTTACATCAGAGTGTAGGGGCATGGGATTTAGAATAAAGCAGGTTAAATAGCCAGTATCCAAGTTAGCCACACCCAGCAAGTGTATCTGCACTTATGCTAAGAAGGAGGAGGACTGAAATGGTGCCCACCAGCTCCTTTGTCCCAAGAGAAGCAATGCCACCTCTCACAGATGTACTCAAAGGAGGGGGAACAGTACCCCTGTGCCCACCCCCCCACACCACCCCGCACCACCCCCACACCATGTGCCCTAGGCAATCCTCAGACTGCATCATCTGACCCAGAGTTACTTGCCTGCTTTCTCTCCAGCAGCACCTTCAGGGCTCTATTCCACCCAAGCCCATGGACTTCTAAAACTCCAGTCTTATGATGTCTGGGTGGTTCAGCCAGTTAAGCATCTACCTTCAGATCAGGTCATGATTCCAGGATTCTGAGACTGAGCCCCATGTCCAGCTCCCTGGTCAGCGGGGAGCCTGCTTCTCCCTTTCCCTCTGCTTGCCACTCCCCTTGCCTGTGCTTTCTCTCTCTCTCTCTTTGTCAAATAATAAAATAAATAAAATAAAATAAAAAATGAAAAACAAGAAACTGCAGTCTTTGAGACCCACTGATTGCAAAAACTCACAAAATCATTCCCTCTCATTTTCCCAGCCAATGGCTTTGGTGAAGTGTTTCCCTTGTATATATCCCTGTGCACTCTTCTCTCTCTCTCTTCCCTTTCTCTGTGACTAGGGCTTTTCCACCTCCACAACACCTATGAACCATTTCTTCCTCAAACCACACATCATTCTACTTCTACCTTCCTTGATGGGGCTTTTTTCTCCCTCTAGTTGTGCAGTTTGTTCTGTCAGGCCTCAGGTTGAATTCATGGGTATTCAGAATGATTTGATAGTTATTTATTTGTGTTCAAGGGATGAGGCAAGACTAGGATCCTCCTGCTATGCCACTACTTTAGCTCTACCAACTTACTTCAGCTTTATTGAATTACAATTGACATAAAAATTGTGAGATATTAAATGTACATTGTGATGATTTCCCCCATCTAGTCAACACATCCATTTATTTATTTATTTATTTATTTATTTATTTATTTATAAATAGATTTATTTATTTATTTATTTATTTATTTATAAATAAGAGAGAATGGTGAGAATATTTAAGTTTTACTATCTTAGAGAATTTCAATTATACAATAGAGTTATCAACAGTAAAACCATGTTTTACTTTAGATCCTCAGATTTTTTTTCTATCTTTTTTTATCTTATAGTTAAAAGCATATACTTTTTAACCAACATCTCCTTATATCACCCATCATCCAGCCCCTGGCAACCACTTTTTGACTCTGTTTCTATGAGTTTGCCCTTCGATTAACTTTGGCTTTAGCTTGTTCCTTTTCTTGTTCCTTGAAGGTAAAGTTAGATTGGTTATTTAAGATCTTCCTTTTCCCTTAATGCAGATTTTTCTTTTTTTTTGGCCATGCACTTCCCTCTTAGAATTGCTTTTATTACAATCCCATAAATTTTAATATATTATATTTCATTTTTATTTATCTCAAGATATATTTTGACTTTTCATTTGATTTCTTCTTTGACCCATTTACTGTCCAGTAGTATGTTGCTTAATCTCCATGTATTCATGAATTTTCCAGTTTTATCTTGTATTTGATTTTAATTTTCATACCACTGTGGTCAGAAAAGATACTTGATATGATTTTAATACTTTTGAACTTATTGTTTAATGTTGTCTGACCTATTTCTATTTTTTAAAAAAGTTCCATGAATCCATAAGAAGAATGTGTATTCTTCTGTTGTTGGAGGGAATGTTCTATAAATATGTTAAGACTGTCTGCTCTGGTGTGTAGTTTAAGTTCATTGCTTGCTTATTGAGGTCCTGTGTGTATTGTGTGTTAAATGTTTTAAGCTACTGAAATCCATGAAAATTGGATTAAAGTGAGGTTCATCTCTGTTTATTATAAAAATAAAGTATAGAGGAAAATTAATTCTGGAAAGCAATGACTAAATAAATAAATATCTAGTGTTTAAATTGTTTTACCTATGTGTTGATATGGTTAACCAGTATAACAGTATACAGTCATTTCCTGTGTAACTAAATAGAGCCTGTTTCTTAACAGGTGACCTTCAAGGATTGCTATTTAGTGCCATTCAAGATCTACTAGCATCATTTTTGCATGACTACTACAAAAGGATATCTTTGCAGAAATCAGTTCTTTTTTGAAGTTTATAACTTGGACCCTGTTTTCAGAAAGCAGGTACAGTTCTTTTTTTTTTTTTTTTTAATGAATCTACCTTTAGAGTTGAAAAGAATGTTGAAGGGGAAAAATACATAAAACTTGTATCATTTATGAAACTCCTTAGCAGCTCAATATATTAAAGTCAATATTTTATATACTCAAAAGAAATGTGTTTTATCTTTAAATTGAAAAAAAAACTTGATTGTATCATTTAAACACACTATACAAATATTCTGGAGATAATATTAATGAAAAGTAGTAAAATATTTTGTTTTTATTAAATTTATGGTTTTATATGAGCATGGCAAGAACATGAGGATTGTGTTAAATTGTTGCAAATAATAAGAGAAACAGTCCTCTGGTGTACCCTCCTCTATTTCTTTCTCAACAAACATATACTGTGCTAGTGGATGGATTTTGTTCCTTTTGATGACTTGAATTTGAAGACAGTGCTTAACCTATATAAACAGGAAGTCATGGGCTGAATGAGTTTGAGTCATTCTCACCTTCTTAGGGAATCTTGTGAATGAAAGTGATTATTACAGTGCTTGCTCACCAGCTCTACATTCTTATATACTTGTTCAGCAACCCAAATCATTAAATAATAAAGGCATCCATTTGCATCTAAGAGTCCCTTAAAATTAATACATTAAAATATTTTAGAATACATGATTAGATCCATGTTTAATATTTATGAGTAAGTGGACATCAATAGATCATCTCAAATTAAATCCAACACGTACTGCTTAACTATATTTATGATGTATCTTTATATAATCAACCAAATAGGTCAATTCATTTTTAAACAGGATTATTTACTTCTGTTTTCTTTCTTTTTTTACCTCTGTTTTCTAATTTATGAAATATTGACAATATCATACCTACTTTTAAGGTTTCCATCTATTTATCCTCTAATTTGTTAGGTTAATTCAAATTAATTGATTCAAAATATTAGAATGTATTTTACTCAGTCTATTCTGTTTTCAGTATCTTCAGTCTTAAAAATTGGAGTTAAAGAAGGAAAGTGACCAATTTTGAATCTAGGGATAGTTCTGAAGGAGAATGTAAGTGTCAGCAGTTTGGCCAGGACTTTCTACAAGTGAAGCCCAAATTCTGGAAGGTAATTGCAGAAAATTTTACATATAAAGTGCCTTTCTTTCATTCCATTAAATCATATCAGCTTGTCATTTTTACTGAAGGCTCATACAATATGAGGTGTCCTTAGATTATTTTTGTGGAGAAAAGTAACCATGAATTTGACATTTTCCCAAAGAATAGGAAACAAGAGGAGAAAAAGGATAAAGAAGTGAGTAGAAAGTCTCTGATAGTGAAACTCCAAACCATGGAAAAAGAATAGTTTGCCCTTACTACATTCCAATATTAGATGGATTTTTCAGCCAAATTTTGCCATTATAGTTCTATTAGTTACAATAAGAATGATCTCAGAATAGGTTACATATACAAAATAAAATTAAAATAATATATTTTTCTATTTACAAATTATATATACACATCTTGGAGGGTTTATAAAGCATTTTGTCCTTAACTCTTAATCACAAGAACATTTTAACAAAGCAAAATTTATGTTAACTTCCTACTTAGGTGATATCTGTGAATACCAGAGATAAATTATATGTAGACCCTTTAATTAGATTTTATAATGTCGGAAACTATTTATTTGTGGTACTTGTAACATTTTCAAAGGAAGACAGCTGAACACAACATAGCAGCTGTAGGTAAGTGAATTTTGGATCTAATGCTCACTTCCAAGTAGGCGATTGCTATACAATTTGGATTTATGGTAGACATATCAGCAGATGGAAATAGAATGGAGTAAATGTCTTTCCTACCTGTGAACTGGTGCGCTCTATCAATTACCAGCTGAATTGTATTAAATTCAAGTAATTCAGCAGAACTCTAATTTTTGAGAGGAGAGTTTTTGTCAAGCTATTAATAAGTTCAGGTTTCAAATTGAGAATATAGTGCTTATTTAACTTTACAGGGAAACTGTGAATGCAGGTTTGGCATAGCACAGTTCACTCTTGTTAAGTCACTCTTGTTATTACTCTGCCCAACTAATTGAAAAGCATATTGGTAGAATAGGAAGCAATTGAAACAAATGAGACAGACTGGGCACTCCAAAAAGACATAAATGAATTAGAATTGATGAATCTGATGAGAGTGGATTCATGGTGTCACTTTAAATAAAGCTCCATTTCATTCATATGGATGAATTCATCTGACACTACAACTACTAAAAACATTCAGGGGAGACACTGACAGTTTTATCTTGACATAATCAACTGAATTCCTGCCATAATAAGAGACAACATATATTAAAATAGGTCCTGAGTTCATCCTCTGAGAATGAGATATTTCACTCAATAACTTACACAACTTTTATCTATTAGGCATTGGCTTAGCTCCAAAAGCTTCATTCCATTCAAGAAGAGTCTGAGTGGCTCTAGGTTTATAGATTTTCAGAATTGGCAGAATTCTCATCATCTATTGAAAAAAATCTCTATTCCTTGCTATCATTATATGCAATCATAGAGTAATACAGCTAATAAAAATAGTGGGATGTTCTCCCAATTTCAAAAATGGGAATTTAATTTTTATCCTAATGGTCTTGACACTTACATAAAAAGTTGAAAGGAAAAAAAAAAAAGAACCTTTTCACATATATTAGTTGCTACATATGTATTGTGTATGTTAACAGCACTGCTACCTGTTATGCATCCAGAACTGACAATTTAAAATAATGGGGAAAGTCCATGGAGATTATTTTCAGAGAATATTTGAAATTTTAAATAGTTAAATAGTTTAAACCCCTTCAGGGTTGGTTGTCAAAATCAATGGGAATGTACAATTTTTAATAGCAAGTAAGAAAGATGGAACAGTTCCTTCCATAATTGTTATTCAATAATAAAATCTTTATTTGGAAATGTTTGTTACAAGTATCTATATTTTGCCATTTATATATAATAGTATTTTATATACTATTTTATTTTATAAACTCTTAAATACTACATTTGTAGCTTTTTTCTTTCAGAAGATACTATTTTGAATTTTTTTTTAAGATTTTATTTATTTATTTGACAAAGAGAGAGAGACAGAGAGAGAGAGAGATCACAAGTAGGCAGAGAGGCAGGCAGAGAGAAAGGGGGAAGCAGGCTCCTTGGTGAGCAAAGAGGTCAATGTGGGGCTCAATCCCAGGACCCTGAAATCATGACCTGAGCCAAAGGCAGAGGCTTTAATCCACTGAACCACCCGGGCACCCCACTATTTTGAAATATTTTATAGAAAAAAAAAAAAAAAAAAGAAATATTTTATAGGAACATTTACTATATAAAGTATACAAAAATATTTTAATGTGTGAAATTAAAAATGACTTAAGTAATTTCTCACTTGGCATGAAATATTATATAATATGAAGTTGTATGAATGTTTTAGATAACATTTATCTCTATCTGCTAGTTGTAGAGGTGGGAGGGGGTGATATGAGTTGACTACCAAGGGCTTATTTTCAATATCACTTTGTCCATAGAAGACACAGTGAATTAATATTTCTCAGTTGGAATTCCTAAGGATATGAAAGAAAACTAGGCTTGCAAGAAGCAAGAAGAAAGAAAAAACAGTAATAAATTTTGATGTGAAAATATGCCAGACTGCCAAAGTTTTATAGTGCATAAACCTTTGCAACCATGATGCAAAGCATTCATAAACTCTAAATATTCAAACACTTTGATAAGTGTGAATGTATGCAAAATATCCCATACATGATACTTGCACAGTAAACAATAACTTTTATTGAATATTTCTTTTTTTTTAAAGATTTTATTTATTTATTTATTTGAGAGAGAGAAAGTGAGAGGATGAGAGGAGCGAAGGTCAGAGAGAGAAGCAGACTCCCCGTGGAGCTGGGAGCCCGATGTGGGACTCGATACTGGGACTCCAGGATCATGACCTGGGCCGAAGGCAGCTGCTTAACCAACTGAGCCACCCAGGCACCCTTATTGAATATTTCTATACTGGAGAGAATTAACAGAAAAAAAGAAAATACTGACATTTAGGCTACACCATACTTTCCTATACTTTTAAATTTCAAGGAAGACTGAGCATGGAAAACAAAACCAAAAAAATGATTTTTCTGGAGCCGTTTTCAAATATAAGAAAGTTTCTGTCTAATCTTGCTTACATACCACCAATTGAAACCCTTAGCCTTAGTGCTCAGCTCCCTGAACACTTCAAATCTATTCTACAAAATATATGAGAGTCTCTTTCTTTACCAGTAAATGTCTGAAATTCTGAAATTCAGTTAGTCTCTCTGTACAAAGCCTAGTATACAGGGTGAATCTGAGACAGACATTGATTATTAAGATACAGATTTTCCCTAAAATTTGTCACATTTGCTGAGTGTGTTGAGGTGATTTTGACAAATGGAAAGATTACAGGCTTTGGAATAAGGCTGACACAGTATTGAATCTCTGCTGTAAATTTGCTAGCTGTAGAAACTTGACTTAATAACCACAGACCTCAAGTTGTCTTAAGCTTTAAAAAGTGAATGATGTCTCATTTTACAAGAGTGCAAGTAGTTGAAATTAAGCATGTCTATCATCTATCACCTATCTTTCCCCATTCTTCTCTTCTCCTTTTCTTCTCTTTTCTTCTCTTTCCTTTTCTTTCTCTTCTCTTTTCTTCTCTTTCCTTTTCTTTCTTTCTCTTCTCTTTTTCTTCTCTTTTCTTCTCTTTCCTTTTCTTTTTTTCTTTCTTTCTTTCTTTCTTTCTTTCTTTCTTTCTTTCTTTCTTTCTTTCTTCATTCAACGTATAAGACTTTATAAAGATTTGTTCCACTCACTGGTAAAATTGTATAGTACTCATTATATCACAATAGTAATCATATTACTATATGATACCATATGATAGCTATATGTACTGTTACTATATTAACATTATATATTAATTATTAATTTTAATATTATAATTAATATAATTAGTTAATTATATTCATATATAATTAACTAATTATATTAATAGTTGTTATAATATTAATAATATAACTGTTACATGTTACTATATGATACATAATGATAGTTATACTATAACATAGTAATCATGTTAAACACCTTTCAGATACCAAACTCCAAAAAATGTATAAGAGTGTGTTTAACATGATTACTATTGTGATAGAATGAGTACTATTGTGATAGAATGGTAAAATATACTATTTTACCACTGAGTGGAACAAAACTTTATAAAGTCTTATAAATTGAAGAAAGAAAGAAAGAAAGAAAGAAAGAAAGAAAGAAAGAAAGAAAGAAAGAAAGAAAGAAAGAAAGAAAGAAAGAAAGAAAAAGGAAGAAAGGCGGGGAGGAAGGGAAGGAGGAAAGAAAGAAAGGGAAACGAAGGAAGTAAAGAAGATACAGGGAAGGAGTGAGGAAGACTGTAGGGGCAAGAAGAAAAAAAAAATAGGTATTGCTCCTTTTTATGCAATAATAACATTTGCACCCTGAGGCTGTTGTGCTATAAAGTTAACAGAGAAAAGTGATCATCTGTCATAAATATTAGAAATGGAACACAAAAGAATAAAAGCTTCAATATATAACTGAAACAATGACTATATAATTTTCTGTTGGATTTTTGTGTGGGCACATAATACTATTTCCCCATTCTTATCCTCTCCAATACATTAGGGAGCCTGAGGGCCTAATAACTGCCTTTCTCAGAAGACTTGCCACCAAGATTCAGGATTAAGTGCCAATCAACAGGAAACATGTGATATCAAAGGTATAAGAGAATCAGAAGTCTTATCATTGTCCTTCCAGCTACAGTGGTACCAGATCCTTTTCTTAATATCCTATGTTTCAGTGCTAAAAGCTATGATCATTGCTGGCAGTTATCTACAGTTTCTAACTCTTTGAAAGCTCGCAGTTAAATGAAGATTTAGCAATGATCTTTCCTGACATTCGTTCCTTCAGATCTTCTAACAGCTTGTAAGCACCTAATATCTACATTCCTTTCTGCTTAAAATATGAGTTTTATTTTTTGTACCTAATCTAGACAGATAAAGAGGATGTCTAACGATAAACAACACACACACACACACACACACACACACACACACAAACACCCCTAAGAGATGCATAAATCAGAGATATATCATGTTCATAGATGGGAAGACTCAGTTTCAGAAAATGTCTTAATCCATCCTCAATTAGTTTTGTTTTGGTGTAACTTCACAAATAATTAAGATAGTGTGTTAGTGGTTTAGAGTGGACTCCTGAGGTAAACCTGTGAAATGAAGTAACAGATAATGTTCTATGTCTTCATAAAAATTTGGCATAAAATTTGGTATACAAGTGATGTGATACTTTAGATCAGTGGAAAAAGAATAAATGATCTCATATATTCATAAGAAAAACTATAATAAAATCAAGTCTCTCAGCATGTCATGAAAAATAAACAAAAAAACTCATTAGATTTCAAAGTTAAATTTAAAAAGCAGAATTTTGAACATTAAGAAGAAATATCAGTACTAATTTCATTACTTCAACACAAAGAAATATATTTTCAAACAAGAAAAATTCTGTGAGTGAACAAAAGGATAGGTGTGACTACAATCTAAATGAAAGAAAAAAAAATAAGATTAAGTTACAGATCTTGGTATCCAAACTTTCAATAGCTCTCTTATGTTTGTAAAGTGAAAACAAATTTTGATGTTGGCAATTATTACTTTTTATTACTGTAGAATATTTTATAGATGTACCGTAGAATAACTTTGCAAGTTTACAGCATGGTAGATTGCTATTTTGTCTTTAGCTCTCTCTGTATTTGTGTTATTTGCCTTTTAACTTTCCAGCTCTTAATAAGGGAATAAAGTGTATTTACTTACTCTTTGACTTTGGTCTTAGCCATGTGACTTGCTTTGGTCATAGAATGAAGCAAAAGTCATAGTACTTTTTTTAGTACTAGGCCTTAAGATACATTGCATATTTTCACTAACTCTGTTGCTCTTTTCCCATCACCGTGTAAAAAGGAGAAAAAGAGATATGTAGAGTACAGTCACCCCAGGTGAACCCTCCCAACTAAACCTAGCCTTAATTAGTTAAACCCTCAGCTGTCCAATATTAATTTAGTGATAATAAATGATCATTGTTTTAAAACATTGAATTTGGAGATGGTTTGCTTTGCAGCAATGATTAACTGATCCAACTATTATTCACAAGCAAATTTATCTCATTCTTGCTATTCATTATCTATAAATATGCTTTCATTGTCCTTCCCTAATTTCACTGTTCTTATTATTAGTCCTATCCTACATGCCCATTGCACTCAGTTTCCCTTCTTTCCATGTTTGAGGTCAAGGTCAAATTAAGCCATTTCTATGATATGTGTCAGTATCCTTTTTGATAAAATGAAAGACACATGACATGTACTGAATGATATCCACTTTGTTCATCTGCTTTTATATCCCACACAGTAGTTTTTAAAGCTAGATAATTCAATTTTATACTAATCTGTACTTTCCACATAGTTTTATACACAGGTATGTTAAATATTTGAATAAAAAAGCATAAGTAATTATGGATATAATCTATATCCATATATGGGTATATGGATATCTATATACCTATATCCATAGATATTATCTATATCCATCATTACAAAGACAGATTTTTATATTGCATAGAGGATTTAATTTCATCTACAAATTATCCCTCCAGATTTAAATTTTATGCTTACTTTTCTATGGGGACTATGACTCAAGGAGAGTTCAAATGCAAATTAGGTAAGTTGATGATCATGCCTTTACAGAAGTTAAGTAATCTTCAAATAATGATCCTTAGGGCTAATATGTCAAAATAAGAAAGTGGAAAATCCCGGAAAATCCCAATAACTAATGTATAGTGAGTTAACTAATTAGACTATTAGCAGTAAAGATTATAGTGTAAATGGTTTTTAAGTGACAGTATTCTGCCTTAGTAAACTTTAAGAGGCAGTAGCTAGGTTTCAAAAGGTGGAACATTATTGCATGAATTGTATACTTCACATGGCACAGCAACATTTTTTTCCTACTGAAAAACATAATAGTCTACAATTGAACACAGTGGCACCAGAACTTTTTTTCCAGTCAATTCTATTCTAAAACCATGATTGCAAATGTTATCTAAAATTATGTTTTTGCCTTTTTGCTACTTTAGACAAGTTGATACAATTACTCTTCAACCTTTTCTTTTTTTTCTTACTTAATTTGCTTATGACATGTTGAAGATGGGGAATAGAAAGAAATAGATTATCTTCAGTAAAAAGTTTTTGACCACACATGATTTAGGTGACTTGGGGAGCAATAGTTTACTCATAAGATGGGATAAAGAGGTTTCAAAACAAAGAAAAAGCTTAAAATTTGGGGTTGCTTATAGTGTTTACAAATACTCATTTTTTTTTGCTTCTTTATGGAATAATGGAAATTCCAAGGCTTAGCTTGACATCACCTCATAGACTTAATCTAGACACAATATATTAAATACTTCATACTATCTATGTGTTTCTCATATAGGTGAGTTCTTAAAATAATTAAATATTCCATTCTTATATCCTAAATCTTTTAGTAATATTTTGATATTTTGAATACTTAATATTAAGCAAGCATGTGGAATAGAAAGTATTAAAAGATCTCTGAGGTCTGTTTGGGATAAAGACAAGTGTAAAAAATAGCCTTTGAGTTTATATGTCACTATAGCAAATCATAATGTTTTAAGATTTCAGTGATGCATAGCAGTGGAAATAACAGAGATTCATACAATAAATAGACTTTTCCATAGACTGAGTTTTCCAGGTCATTTAATACTCTTTAGTGTTTTCTGAACACTTCAACAGAATTAATGATAAGAGATTGTCACATTATTGTCCTCATGATGATCTGTTTGGGTAGAAGATAAAAAATGCTCTGCTCCCAAAGCTATAGGTAAGAATACAGTAATCATCAACTCATCAATTTGCACACATGCTCTATCTTTCTCTCCCTCTCTCATACAAACGTCATGTGCATTGCTGTATTGTGTCATTTTACTAGAAAGTATAAACTACCAAGAATAAAATCAAGAACTAGGAGATAAAAATTAAAAAGGCCAGTATATGCTGGCCTTGAGTAATAAAAATTCATGTCCTTTGTTCTTAGAAATTCTCACATTCTCACTCATATCTATCCATGCAAGAATCTTTAAAAGCAATTCTAATAAATATTACAATTCTTATACTATGATTTATTATAATTTTAACATATTAAAAATAGAATGTGAGACAATAGCTGGGAGTCTAGAAATAGATATAGGACCATTCTATGAACTGAGAATTGACAGCCTTTCAGTGTTGGCCAGAAGACTCTATAGGAAGCAGACTAATAATTATACATGCAAAGCAATTTAAAAGTAATTCATAAAGTAGTAGACAGCTGAGAGATTAGTGTCAAGAAAATACTGGGAATCTGGGTTGAACCACTGTTGTGCTGTCCAGTAAAGGTAGGTACTAGCCATATGTACTACTGAGCACTTGAAATGTGGCTTGTTTAAATCAAAATGTGTTGTAAAAATAAAATACAAAACAGATATCCAAGACTTAGTGTGAATAAAAGTAAAATATTTTATTAATAATTTTATTTCTATAAAATGCTTAAATGATACTTTAGATGTATTATTTAAATAAAATATATTATTAACATTAACTGTTTCTTTTTTCTTTAAAATTACATATGAGGCTTGCATTTGTGGCTTGTATATTTATATTGAACAATTATGGTCTAAGGAATTTCAGCAGTATCATGTAATTACTGATTAAGGCAATCACAGATTATTTAAGAATTGAATATATCCATTTGCACCTCCAATCTACTGGATAGCTTTTATCATAAATCTGCTAGACATGTTCCATTTTAAGGAAACATAAAGAAATAATCAAAAACTGTTGGCATAACCAGTTTTTTACCTTCTGGGAAACTCAATTCCACAGTCTACTAGAATTTTTAAAGTCTTTGAAATACTTATCCAGAGCTTTTGGACACTAATTATTTTTTCTTCTAAAGCACTCAGAAATAATTACATTTAAGTGCTTGTGAATGAGAAAGCTTTTAGTGTAAGTTATCTGTATAGGTTGAGGAAGGGTCAGCATCAGCATATCCTGAGTGAGGTACCTGTATAAAGCCAACATCTAACCAAACCAAAGTCCATGGCACAAATCTGAACTATTCTCAGTGCCATTTCCAGCTACATTAGATTTAGTCACACCCTTTGTACTTATACCAAGCCCAAACAATGCTTGCTTCAAGTCTACTTTCTGATTCTGGCCTTCGGAGGCACACAGTAATCACTCAAACTATGTGTAAGAGGTAAAAAGGAAAGGAGGCAGAATATAAGAAAGAGCTTGATAACTTTTAAATAAATAATAGAACTCAAGAATCTTGAAATGTGAAAGTGCCAGATAAGACAAATATCACAGCAATGAAAAATGTATTTATTTAGTTTGTTCCAAAGTAGAAAGATGATCTAAAACTTAAAGATCAGAACACAAAACACTAAATTTCACACACACAAAAAATATCAATAATCCCAACACAATAAATCATGACTCTTAGTTTCAGTGTCAAACTATTATTTTCATTGAAAAAATATTCATGTGTTTACCTGTATTGTTACACTTCGTCTTGCCAATATCATCTTTGAATTTAAAGGTTTATGTAAATAGCATTACTTTTTAGTAAAAAATTTAGCTGTAATGCACATTGTTTCAGATTCCTGATTTGAGCATATATTGTGGACTTTCTTTTCATCAGCTGAAGTGTTAGTAAAGCCAAGTGGATATATATAAAACAGCCATGGATAGTCACTGCATTTCTTTTTTTTTTTTTTTTTGAAGATTTTATGTATTTATTTGACAGAGAGAGAGAGATCACAAATAGGCAGAGGGTTGGGGGGAAAGCAGGCTGCCTGCTGAGCAGAGAGCCCAATGCAGGCGGAGCTCATTCCCAGGACCCTGAGATCATGACCTGAGCTAATGGCAGAAGCTTTAATCCACTGAGCCACCCAAGTGCCCCCCACAACAACTTTCTAATTCTAAATTATTAATATCCCCAAAGTAAATCAAACCAGTAAGAGATTAAGAAGTAACTATTTGAGGATGTTTCAAATACATGTAATCTGGTTCTAGAGTCTCAAATTTTTAACCACAGACCTCTTGCCACACTGGGAAAATTCTACAGTCTTTAATCTCTTACATATCAAAACACAAGTTCTTTGGAGCCATGTTATCTATGTGGTGCACATGCTAAAAATTATTTCCAGATAATTTTCTGGAAGTCATCTCTGTTTGGATTCCCCAAGCATACCCTGATAAGGAGGCTATGAAGTTGATAGTTCACCAGAGAGATGATCCCAACAAACACAACAGAGATGAGGAAAATAAGACACGGAAAGCAGAAAAGTCAAGAAAATGTGCAATTATGAGTATGTCAACAGATACAAGTGGCTGGAACTCTATCATGCACCAACTTCCCATGAGGTTTCACAAAGAACGTGCCTCAGAGTTGTCACACCAAAGAGATAAGAAACTTAGTTAAATGTGTCCTTTATTGATCTCATTGGCTGAGTGTTGACTGACTTGGCTGAGCATCAAATCCTGGGGCCATTTGCCCTGCTTTGGCTGAAAAAGCTCCCATGGTACTAGAGAAAACCTTGAAGCAGAGAAGCAGTGATGTATTATTTAAGAATAGGCAGAGCCTAGAGGAGGGAGAATGTCAATGAACACAGGAGCTGAAAGTAGGTGGATCAAGACTTTATGGATTGGTACATTAATAGCATCTGCTACTGAGGTATAATCACAATACAGTCAGAATTTCTGAAAATACACCGAATACTACAAGGTTTTTCAGTGAATGTGTGAGCCTTTTTACCCCAGCCTTAATCTTGGGATAAAAGTAAGTTTCTTTTAGACTAATTCTATATTTCTGTTTGCTGGAGGGCTATTTCTGTGCACACTAATAAACTCAACAAGCATATTAAATTATTGTATCTAATACATCAAACACCAGAATAGTTTGGCCAAAAATATCAAATTAGCTATTAGATGTAAAAGAGTCAAAAGAAATTCTTTAACAGATGTTTCACTTTTTTGTGAGTTATTTGATTGGCATGGACTCACAGAGGTATGTTAAGCAGTATAAAAATTGTTGTGGAATACCTAAACTAATATTTATTTTATAATTTGTCTTATGTTCCATTATTATTATATATATTGTGAAATAAAGGTTATTTTCCTATTTATTAAGAATTTCATTCATATCTAGGGACCAAACAGTCACATAGGAATAAGAACTGAACTATTCACATAAACAAGGAGCACAGAAAGAAGAGCAAAAGAAAACTAAAATAATAAAAGGGAGACGTTTTTATGGGTATAAATTTTTATAAGAATCACAAAGTTTTAAGTTATAACTAAATATTTAAACTATTTTATTTTGCTGCTTTAAAATTTAAATGAACTTAGAAAATTAAGGAGAATTATTTATTTTATTTTACTTTATTTTATTTTAAAGATTTTATTTACTTATTTGACACAGAGAGAGAGATCATAAGTAGGCAGAGAGGCAGGCAGAGAGAAAGGGGAAAGCAGGCTCCCTGCCGAGCAGAGAACCTGATGTGGGGCTCGATCCCAGGATCCTGAGATCATGACCTAAGCTGAAGGCAGAAGCTTAACCCACTGAGACACCCAGGAGCCCCAAGGAGAATAATTTTAAAGCAGAACATTTATTAACACCACTTGGAGTTGGAAAGGAAATTATAGTGTACAGTTTTGAAAATTTTTCTCTGTAATTTGCTTTGAAATGAGACAGTACATTTAATATTTTTCTAATATTTAGCTGTATGAGAAATAAGGATAAGCATGATCTTAAAAGAAACTTTTGAAATGCATATGATGCATATAGAATTTGAATTAGTTTGTAAATATTACAGTAAAAATAGTAAGTCACACATTTTTTCAGAAATATCTATTTTTATCTACTCGAGGATTTTCAAAGAATAAAGATGAAGATGTGTGAAAAATATTTTTAGGAATGCCTAAAGTATAGTGAAAAGAATTATTTCTGTGTCCTATATAAAGTCAAATTAAAGAAAAGAAAATAAAACTATACCAAATTTTGCTTTCTTTACTATTTCAATAATTACTATAATATCAAACTTGGAATAATTGTTAAGCTATAGCATTCATATTTCAGAATATCATATGCCATGTTATGTATTTTAGTTTCAATTAGATCCATGAATTTATTTGTGAAAATTGAATTAATGTAATACAGTTTATATATATTTTGGTAATAACCCCTTCAACTTTCATTAGTACAAGTATATATTGATTTTATACTGCTATTGAAACAAAACATCCTCAAAGATATAACACAAAAGAATTCTACTATATAACATATATTTTAGTAATTTGAAAATGTTTATCCTGTCTTCTAAAATTTATCTTTGTATCGAATCTGACCAGACAGCTGTATACTGAATGTCTTAATTTTTTCTTTTATAAAATTGCCTGTACGGAATTGCCTTTTGTGTTTGCTGTTGTCAAGGAAGATCTTCCTCTGCCCTATGGTCCTTCTAGTTAGACTTAGAATCAAATGGACATGAGACAGATTAACAGCAAAAAATCAAATTTAACAGGCTTATGTACAGGGAAATCACACAGACATGAAATTCCAAAGACATTTAGGCAAGATGAAGTTTATATGAGCTAAGGAGAGGGGTAGGGGGCTTGATGACATAAAGAGGAGAAAACTCATTACCAAGGAGAAAAGAGATGTTTGGAAAAAAAAATTATCATACAGATTAGTTCCTTAGGTAAAGGAGAGTCTCTGTTAATAGCTCTCTTCCTGTTATAAGCTGTCCTTTCCAACATAAGTTTAAGTAGTTGAGGGAGTTACAGAGAGCTTTTCCTGCATCTTCTGGATTTTGAGTACTTCTAACGCAAAATAACCTTTATGCCAAAGGGACACATCTTGGGGAGGCTGCCCTGGGTTCCTTATCAATTTATATTGAGGGGCATAATAAGAATCAGTAATATTCAAATTATCTATCACCTACCATGTCTGAGGGAGTGGCAGAATGTCTCTGTTTTCTTACTGCCAAGAACAATTGGTTTTCTCCTGAATAATTTCATTTTTTTGCAATTTTATTTTGTTGTTATTGTTACTGTTTAGTGAGGATGGGGGAAGTAGAAAAAAATAAAATCAGAGATCTGGTGGGAAAGAAAAATTAAGTCAACATGAGGAATTGTAAGGAATTTAGCTTTTACTTTCTGTGAGGTGAGAAGATGTTGAAGGATTTTGAATTGAGAAATTTAATGATTTAATTTACATTTTAGGTATTTGTAGATGGATTAGATATGAAAGGAAGGAAAACAAAAAGTATAGATGTCATCAATGTTTTGTACCTGTGTAACTGGAAGGTGGGATTTGCCTAGGTAACTGGAAAGATGGAGTTTCTTCTCATGGAGATTGAGAAAATGGCAGGTTTCAAGTGGGGGAGATTAGGAGTTTATTTTCAGAAACTGTGGAATCCTAATTAATATACTAGTGAAGATGTTATGGGCCTTTAGACATAAGAGTTTGGAGTTTAAAGAAGTGGAGCTGGCTAGAGATATAAAATTGGGAGTCTTCACTGGTGTTTCATGCTACTAATTTAAAAGAAGACAGGGACAGAAAGAATAATATAGACTAAAATGTAGGTTACAGAGGAAGAGAAATAGGAAAACAGCCTGGGAAGGAGCAACTACAGAAATTGAAGGACAAACAGAAGATTGGTGATTCAGATGCCTTGTGAAAACAGCTTTGAAGAAAGAAGAAGGGAACAACAATAGCAAAGGAGGCTTAGGGGTGCTAAGATGAGAACTTAGTATTGATTTTATTTATTTTGATTTTATTGTTACTTAGCCAAGAGCTTTTGCAAGTGAAATGATGGTTTGGTGGAAATGAACACCTGATTTGAGTGCATTTAAGAAGAAATGGGAAAAGAAAAAGCAAAAAGAGCAAGTACAGAGAGGTTTTTCTCTAAGCAATAATTATTAATATTAACAATCCTAGTAATAATTATATAAAAGTAAATAATTAAGTGAAAGTGAATAATAGCAAACACTATGATACCTTGATTTTAAAAATCCACATTGAACATATTCACAACTACAAAATATAATTACATTTCTTCCTTAGAAATATTATTTTCAGGGGCGCCTGAGTGGCTCAGTGGGTTAAAGCCTCTGCCTTTGACTCAGGTCATGATCTCAGGGTCCTGAGATGGAGCCCCGCATCAGACTCTGCTCAGCAGGGAGCCTCTTTCCCCCTCTCTCTCTGCCTGCCTCTCTGCCTACTTGTGATCTCTCTCTCTGTCAAATAAATAAATAAAATCTTTAAAAAATATATTATTTTCAGCCTTCACATTTTCTATATTTTGAGAAAACTTTTTTTTGCTTACTTCTGCTTCTTCACTAAGTTCCTCTCAATTTGACTTGATTGGTTAAAGAATAAATTAATTGAAGATTTCTAATTGTTTGGGTGATTGACATATTTGGTACCTTGTAAATCATTTGAAAAAAGGCCTTATTATCATATTTGCATGTTACACTTTTTGCAAATCAATAAAAACCTAGCAATAAGAAAAGTAAGAATTCAATGTCATATTATAATTGGAGAAGAGGCTTCTTCTTGAAATGATTCTTACTCTAATGTGAATACCCATAGCTATTAGAAATAGTTTAACTCTCGGATTTTTTAATTTAAATACACTTATGATAAATAAAACACTGAATATTGATTTATAATAAATATAAATCCATATTTCAAAACAAAATACAATTTTCTTAAAATAGAACATCTAGAATTTGTTTTCAGACAAAATGAATGCAAATCCAAATAGTTTAAATTTTTAATTACTTAGAGGCAGTCTGGAAGTGTGGAATGATACGACATTTGTCATCAGGAAGTATGATTGTGAATCCCAACTCTGTTTTTCAAAACAGTATATTGAAAGGAACCCATAGTCTCAGGGCACACACTTATAAAATTATAATAATCAGAATATCTATCAGATTGGATCACCATGGGATTTACTGGGATATACTATGATTTATAGGTCACAAGCTTTATACTCTCTATGAAAGGGAAAGTATCTCGTCTACAAATACTGAAAAATGAGAGAAAAGAGGAAGGAAAACTAAAGGCTTAGATTGTCCTCATAAGAACATCTTTGTCTTGAAAATCATTAATGTCTCTGTTGAAGTATTGAGCAGAAACAAATCCAGAGATGGAGAACTTTATGAAATACATCCTGAGTCCAGTATTTTACATTTGGAATTTAAGAAAAATTAAATGAAATAACATGACTGAGGAAAATTACTATGGAAGAACAAAAGGAATAAGGAAATTCCTGGTGTAATTAGCATGCAAATGGAAATCACTGCAGTAATGCAGATTATAATTATAAATTATAAAAGTAATAAAAGTGGTATTAAATTTTTTAAAGATTTTAATTATTTATTTGTGAGAGAGAGAGAGAGAGAATGCATGAGCAGGGGTGGAGAGGTAGAGGGAGAGGGAGAACCAGATTCCCCACTGAGCAAGGAGCCTGATGAGGATGAGGGACTCAATCCCAGGACCCTGGGATCCTAACCTCAGCTGAAGGCAGAGGTTTAGCATAGTGAGCCACCCAAGGACTCAGTATTTAATTTCGATTGAGGAACACCGGGGTGCCTGGGTGGCTCAGTGGTTTAAAGCTGCTGCTTTCCGCTCAGGTCATGATCTCAGGGTCCTGGGATTGAGCCCCACATTGGGCTCTCTGCTCAGCAGGGAGCCTGCTTCCCCCCTCCCTCTGCCTACTTGTGATCTCTCTCTCTCTCTCTCTCTCTCTCTGTCAAGTAAATAAATTAAATCTTAAAAAAAAAAAGAACACCTTACCTTGTCTTTATTTTTTTTTCTCCTTACCTTGTCTTAACAAATAGGCTATCTAATTTATGTTGAAATAAACCAGTTATGATAATTGTCATCTGATATTTTCCATATTTTTAAATATTTTGTTTATTTATTAGACAGAAAGAAAGAGATCACAAGTAGGCAGAAAGGCATGCAGAGGGAGAGGGGGAAGCAAGCTCCCTTCTGAGCAGAGAGCCCAATACAGGGCTGGATCCCAGGACCCTGAAACCATGAGGTGAGCCAAAGGCAGAGGCTTAACCCGCTGAACCACACAGGCGCCCTATTTTCCATATTTTAAAAATGTTTTTTAGTATCAGGAAAAGCATTGAAAAATAACATTACATATAAGAAGAGAATTTTCTACTTGTTACAAATAAATAAAATTTTACATAATTTAAAAATATTTAAAAGCATTACTACTTAGTGAGTGTAATTTGACTTGTAGGTTTCCACAAACTATTTCTTAAAACTATGTTCAGAGACATCTGTTGCTGGGGTTGTGGGAGGCAGAGATAGGCAATAGGAGACTTGAATCAATGCCATGATAATAAATAGTTAATCACTGAAGTTTTAAACAAAATTAGTGTGATCATTTTAAAAATTTATTTTTTATAAAATTCCAAATTATGTCCTTTTCATGTCATTTAAAAAACAGGTAGATTTTAGGGTCCAAATTCAATTAAGTTATTATGTTATTTATTTTACTTTTGGGGATATAATAAATATTTGGATAAAAGAAACTAGAACCAAACAAGTGTGAGCTTTTGTCGCAGCTGTATATTAGTAGTTTTACTGTGTCTGCATAAAAAATGGCTTCAATGATGGCCAATTGTCAGCAGAGAAAAACCTAGAGAGGTATACAAAGCAAACAAACAAATAAATAAATAAAACAAACAAACAAAAAAAAAATGGAAAGGTAGTATCAGATTGCTATAATTCAGGAGTAGTAAAACGTGGGTCCTAAAAATGCTAGTAGGAAATACTATTCAGAATGAGGGCTGCTTTGGTGTCACTCTGCTTTGTTCTGATCAGACCCATTTCAGAAGAGAGGCATTCGTGACTTAGAAGTGGCTGGGTGAAAAGTGATCAGGGGATGATAAATCTTTATCACACGGAAAATGAAGAAATTAGTGATGTGTGGTTTGGAGAAAGAGAGACTTAGAGACAGTATGTATGTTCTCTGCTACTTAAAAGGACTGCCTTGTGGAAGAGGGATTAGAGGAGATATGCCTTGCTCCAAAGAATAAGACTCTGAGTCATGGCAAACAATGAGAAAGAAAAATATTTCACCATAATATGATAAAAAGATTCTGACATTTTAAATTATGTGATGCCAGTGGAAGCTTCATTGTAAGAATAACCTTGAACTTGGAAAGTGATATAATAGGTAAGGTCATTTCCAACACTAAGAATCTTTAATTTTGTGAATTAAAGTAGATTTGAAACGTCCATTCAAAGTTTTAGTAAAAAGCCTTGCACATAGTTCTAAGATAATCTGAAATTCATATTATTATGTCTTATCTCTATCTCTGCTTCTACTCTATGTATCTATCATCTATCTACCTATCATCTATCTCATGATGTCAACTCTACATAGTTTAAGCTGCATAGAGATAAAAAAACATTTATGTAGCATGTACTAATAATCTTATATTAAAATGGAAAAAGACATAATAATTGGTCTTTCACTTAAAAAAAAGATCCCACTTCAATTTACAAAGATGAAATTTCATATAGCTCAAATGCTACGAATCAAATAGTGTGGTGGAGATGGCAATTGAACAAGTCAAGTAAATGTGTAATTACAGCGAAGGGTGCTGTTAAAAGAGAAATATTTAGGGGCGCCTAGGTGGCTCAGTCATTGGGCGTCTGCCTTCGGCCCAGGTCGTGATCCCAGGGTCCTGGGATCGAGCCCCGCATCCGGCTCTCTGCTCGGCCGGGGGCCTGCTTCTCCTGCTACCATTTCCTCTGCTTGTGTTCCCTCTCTCGCTGTGTTTCTCTCTGTCAAATAAATAAAATCTTAAAAAAAAAGAGAGAGAAATATTTAGAGACATTAGATTAAGCCACATCCATGTTTACCAAAGTATTGCTTCAAGAAAATCCAATGTTCAAAAACTATAAACTTAAAAAATGAAGTATGACTATTCATATAAACAACAAAAATATAGAGGTATTCTCTGATAACTTTTTTGGCAAACTTCTCAAAGATAATTCTTTTGTGATTAAGTATATGCAAGACACCCATCTCACCATCAAAGGTCCTAAGACAGCTGCCAGTAGAGCATCTATAGCACAGGAAAGCTTTCCCATCTCATGCCTTCTAAGAGCTTTGCAAGCTAGGATTTTGTCCAATGATAATTCCATACCTTGTTGTTAAGGAAAGTTTGTAAAAACTTTTCAAGAAATGTATTTTGGAAAAATTCCCCTTTATTTCATCTATCTCCATCTTTAGTTAACCAAAAACAATAGAAGAAAAATTCAGTCCCTAAATTATGTCAGTTCTTGTTTAAAGATGTCAAAAGAGGTCCATTCAGAGAAGCTCTTCCTTAACAATAATTATTTTTCCTGTTATTTAATTTAAAAAATCCTCATCCAAAAAAGTCTTCACTTTAATGTTTACCTCCATTATATTCAAAGTAATCAATCTTTTGGGAAATAGGTACAAAGTTTGTCAGCTCACTTTTCACTCTGAAAAATAAAAATGAAGGTGAATACATTTAATGGAAAAAAGAAGGTGATAAAAGCAAAAAAAAATATATAAAGTAATTATACAGAAATGAGAAATTTAAATCAAAGCTATTAAGTAGAGCTCAAAATCATAGTTTAAGTCATTGCCCTTATAAGATAAGACATCTCTGATCCTCTTATTGGATAGATGAGAGAGAAGTTCAAATCACATTGTTTTTCATACCTGAAGGACCCATAATATAACAAAAAAGTAGCAGTGGATGCAATCAGGATCCCTAGATGTGGAGTCTTTCTCTCAGACCGATAGTTGAACTAATGCCTATGAGTATCTATTGATTCCAAATGTGAGATTTCTCAATAGGGGAATTTAGTACTCTTGCAAAGCAGGGGAATAAATCACTTGTATACATGCAAATATATATGCATATATACATAGGTATTTGATATTTCAAATAAAGCATTAACCAGGAATCTCCAGAAAGGTAGAAAATATGGGGATAGTATTGCTCATATATTAGCACTCATATTTTCTTACTAATTATACATTGTTGTGAATGGTGTATTATCAATGCCATAAACTGAGCCTAATTACTCATTGAGGATGGTGTTTTTCCTTAGGCCTTTACTCTGAACTTCCCCATTAACAAGTTTGCCTCTCTACAAGAGTATCTCAAAAGCAACTTTTAACGATGTGCAAACCAAAACTCGTGATTACACACTCTTACTATTCTCATGGTGGATTAAATCATTACTCTCAATTCCTAAACCTCCATACAACACAGTAATGAAGGTGTTACCACTCTTATTTTACAAATAAGGAATATGAGGCTAAGAGAAGAAATATGTGCGAAGTCACACAACCAAAATGAGAAAAATTCAGGGGTTGACTTTATGTCTAAAGGGGATTAAAATTTGCCTATTTATTACAAAAGGTATATAGTAAAAATATTTGGGAAAAAATTCCAAAGCTTGATTCTATTCAAATGTAAATTGTACACATTTGCTGCTCTGCATATATAAATTACTATATGATTCTTATCAGAATGACTATAAAGCATATGTCCATTTTGGTTACTATCTCCTAGAGACTTTGATAAAGAAATACTAATACTTTATTATATTGTTCCTAAAGGTAATAGTAACTGAGAATAAAACCTCAGTATTTAAATAAAAACTTTTAAAACAAAGATACTTGAGATTAATTACATGTATTAATTCATATATCAAAATATTGAAGGAACAGAATAAAAATTGTTTGGTCACATTCATACTACAATAACATAATATGTTTTAAATTCTGAGTTTTCTTTTAGATCTTATTCATGGGCAAAAATAATTTCACAGCATTATAATGATAGCACAGATATTAAGGCTATATTTAATTTTTTCCTTTATATTGTGTTTTACAGATATGAAGGTTGTTTTTAAGTATTGATTTTCTTAAAAAAATGTATTGATTTTCTTTGTTAAATATAGCCTATTAACTTTTGCAGAGGTTTAAGAGGTAAGGCAGTAATTCTGATTAATTGATGATTAAACAGAAATGGAATTAAATTAATTTTCAAAATGTAATACAAAAAATTGTGAGCTAATTTATTTTCAGAAATGTCTATGTGTCACTCCAAACACCTGTCTCCCTTTTCTGATTGTAGCAGATCCTCAGCCTGTGCTATGCCAAAATGACCTGGATCTCCTCAGGCCTATTTTAAATTCTTATTTACACTCACATGGGTTGTGACTTCACAGACCTCAGAAAGAAGCCTAGAGTTTTCCACTGATGTGGTCAAAGGAGTGTTAGCTCTCCCACAGCATTTTTCTGCTAGCAGTAGTTACAACTGCAGTAATGAGTTGAACCTTATCAGGGCAAACTGCATTTGTATCTGGGGAATTAGGTGGGGATGCAGAATTGGAATAAGAATGGAAAGAATAGCAGTTGCCACCACTGCCATGTCTAAGCAGAAACAAACAGAAAATAGCGTGGCTGTGGATTTTGTATACTGCTGATCTAGCTTTATTTCCTATGGCCCCTGCCTCTGTGCCTATTTTTTGAGACAATTTAGTGCTTTAGAACAGCCCCATCCCCACTATACAGAGCAATTTTTAACAAAGATGTGAAATACTTCTCAATAAAATCTCTAGATGACCATCATCATATCTTTAGGAAATCCTTTATTTTTACTGTGATGAGAGGAAACACACTTGGTGCTGATTATATTATTTTCTTCTTTCCTTCCTTGTTTCCTCCCTCCCTTGCCTCTTCCTTACTTTCCTTCCTTCCATCCTTCCATCTTTTTTTTATCTCCTCTTCTTATTCTAATGAGTTATCACACCCTCACAAGGTCAATGTCATCAAATACAATTGATCAGATTATTTGCTGCATAAGGTTCATGGCGAAAGTAGAAATTTGAGCCTGAAATACCATCTATGTACCACTTGCCAAATAAATTAAGGTTATATCTTCCCAGTAGGGCATCTTTTCTTTTTCTCAGAAAAGCTAATTTCTAAGGTGTTTTGTTTTTTTTTTTTTTTTTTCTGAAGGCTGGTGGCAACCCTACCTTTCCTCTCTGAAGTAAATCAGTCACAACTCACAGGTCAGTGAACCCACAGAGTCAATATATTCAGGCATTCTGCAATAATTATTTACTTTTGTCTTCCTCCCTAGAATCTTACCAGAAAGTTAGAACAAATGTTTGGCAGAAGCATGTTAACTGTGCAGGATCAAAATATTTATTTGAATTTTAAAAGGTAATATCTGTGAGTCAGCTGAGATATTGCTGTCTTTTAAATATTCATTCAAATGGCATTTCTCATCATCTTTTTTTTTTCCTAGTTTTGATCCTCTTTCTTGGCAGGCAGGATATAATTTGACTCAGTCCTTACATTCTTACCATCAAGATGCACATGAGATGTTTGGGCATATGGTCTTGTTTTTATGTTCTTTTAACCTTTGTTTATTATAGATACACCACGGTGTAATGGATCATTTGGGGTGTTGAACACTTGGAATTGTAGCAGGTCTGGTTGAGGCCATCTGGAGATGCTGATGAAGGAGAAGTTTGTTTCCTTATAGAATAAGGTTTTTTTTGTAATTTTTTTTAAAAAAAATATTTATTTGAGAGAGAGAGAGACACAGTGACATAGGTAACGCAAGCAAGGGCAGTGGGAGAGAGAGAAGCAGGCCTCCTGCAGAGCAGGGAGCCCAATGTGGGGCTCAATCCCAGAACCTTGGGATTACGACCTGAGCCAAAGGCAGATGCTTAACAACTGAGCCACCCAGATGCCCCATCTTTTAGAGAGAGCTATATAAAAATAACTGGAAAACTTACAGTAGCCTCATTTAACAATAGAATGTGGTAGCATATAAGATAAATGAATAAATCAAGGGATGGCTATATAGACAATTACATGATAAAGAAAATATACATCTTTATTTTGGAAGCTAGCATTCTAGAATGATCCATCAACTTCCTATCCTTGGTGTCTTAGATTTTAGAAAGAGGTTATTCTAACATGAGCAAAAATTTTCATTTTCTTTTTGCTTTAGGCATGGGCATAATGTTCCCAGAGCCTGTCTGTGTATATATTTAGAATAATGGTGGTAGAAGTTTGAAAAAAATACATAAAATAATTTTTTAATATATATTGCTGAGGTCTATTTAAAGGTTTACTGTGTGCGTTTGGTGATGATCTGTTTTCTAACAGTCATTCTGAGTATTTTTTTTTTTTGGATGACTTTTTATTTTGCATTTCATATATTATCCATCTGAGTTTTTTTAATATCACAAAATATCTATCTATACTATATTTCAGTCTTTGCAATCAATGAGATCATTTTCCTAGGATTTGCTTTTCACTTTTCAAGAATTGCTATGTAGAAGAATAAAACATACACATACATATATGTATGTCCAAAATTAAAATACACACACACACACACACACACACACACACATACACACACACACACAAATACAGCTAATAATATAAAATGCTGGCAAAGATTTTGAGATACCAGAGCTCTCATTCATTGTTGGTGGAAGTGAAAAATGGTCCAACCACTCTGGTAAAATTTCCTGCAATTTTTTAGTTTTTTAAGATTTTATTTATTTATTTGAGAGAGAGAAAGTGAGAGACAGTATAAGAGGGGAGAAGGTCAGAGGAAGAAGCAGACTCCCTGTGGAGCTGAGAGCCCATTGCGGGACTGGATCCTGGTACTCCAAGATCATGACCTGAGCCGAAGGCAGTTGCTCAACCAACTGAGCCACCCAGGTGTCGCTCTTGCAATTTTTTATAAAACTAAATATAGACCTACCCTATGAGCTAGCAGTTCTACTCCTAGGTGTTTACCCAAGACAAATGAAACATATATCCACAAAAATACATGTACAATAGTAACCATAGCAGATTTATTCATAATAGCCTAAAACCAGAAATAGTCCTGGTGTCCATCACTGGTGACTGGATAAACAATTTGAGATATGCAAAAGAATACTAATCATCAATAAGAAGGAATAAACCACTGATCATATAACAGTATGAATGAATCTCAAAAACATGCTACATGAAAGAAACCTCATTCAAAGAAGTATGTACTGCATGATTCTGTGCATATTAAGTTCTCAAACAGGTGAAGGTTATTGATGGTAGGGAAGAAAAACAGAATAATAGTTATCACTGAGAGTGGAGTAGGGGCTGACTAAGGAGGTATAGGGGAGAACTTTCTGGAATGATTCCCAATGACTTTCTTAAATAAAGAATACAAAACAATCTTATTTTAAGCAATCAAAAATTTAGTGTCATATAATAGCCAAAATTCTGTTATTTTCTAGGAAGATTCTATTCCTGGTTGGAAGCCAATAAGTAGCAGGAAATATTTTTTATTTTCTTTTTTTTCTCTAATTCTCCATTTTGTGCATTTTGACTCCTCTGCTCCTTAAGCAGGCTCAGTCTCCTTGAAGTTTGAAGTGGGAAAAGGGTAAAGAAGTGAATTCCAGGGAAGATATTATTTGCCTGGTAATGTCATGAGAAGGTACTAATTCCAGTGCCTGACATATATTTAATGCTGAATCTTTATTATAGAAATTTTGAATGTTCTTCAGAGACCTTCCCTCTCCTCCTCAATTCCCAATTTTTGACATCTCTCACATACAGTTATCTTAACAAAGCTAAGTGTCTTTATTCTAGGAGGTCACTTACAATTCCTCAGCTCCTAAAGTTGTGCTATCATGCAACCAATCAATTGAGTTCCCCTCACTATTCCTGGCAAATTTTTTTTGAGGGTTATGAGACAATCCCAGACAGTCTTGCTCTTATAGTCTGGCTCTATCTATTGAGACATTAAATCCCCATGAAAACAGTCAGTGTAATCCATGGAAAACCTGCGCCTTTGGTCCATTTTAGTGGGAATGAAATTATTTATCAGCCTTCTTTTTTTAAAAAGATTTTATATATTTATTTGACAGAGAGAGAGAGATCACAAGTAGGCAGAGAAGCAGGCAGAGGAAGCGGGGAGACAGGCTCCCTGCTGAGCAGAAAGCCTGATGCAGTGCTCCTTTCAAGGACCCTGAGATCATGACCTGAGCCGAAGGCAAAGGCTTAACCCACTGAGCCATCCAGACTCCCCTATTCCTCAGTCTTAGCCCTGTATTCCGCTGTCAGAGACTCCTTCATCTAGCCAGCCATAGATTCATTTTCTCAGAGATGAGTAAGAAATAGTCCAGTCTGACCTACAGGCTCCAATGGTCACATATTAAGTTCTCCTAGTAGTTTTAAAGACTCAGTTGAAAGTCTTGATGTGAAGGAAAAACAATCATTACCCTCTTTGATGATTGGGGAGTACTTGCAGGACATTTGTATCTTTCTGATGAAATCCTCCTTGTGATCTCCAACTTTTCTCTTGGCCTCCTTGTAAACTTGTAAGGACTCATGATATGTGCTCAGTTAGTAGTACCTAAACTGATTTGAAATTCCACAATAAGTGAACTAACATTTCACTTGGGAATATGCAATATTTGCCATCTCTTCATTGTCTTGTATTTTCTTCTGAAACTAAAATAAAGTCCCATTTTAACTTCCTATGGCACTAATGATTATTGAACTTTATTGTGTACTAATATTGCACACAACCAATTAGTATCCTAAGTGTTTTGCATATGTTATGTCACTAATCATAAAATTACAGATATGAATTATTGGCTACATTTTGTAGATATAGACATTAAAGCTTACAGAGTTTGGGTACCTTTTCTTTCCAAGTTTGTGCAGTCTCAGACAGATGAAGTTGATATTCAAATTCAGGTTTATCTAACTTAAAAACAATATAGTTGTTGTGGTACAAAATTCCTCCTGTGCTTCTATCTTATTTCACTTTCATTTTAAAATGCCTATTCTGCATTCAATTTATTGTTTGATTTTTAGCTTATATGTAAAATACCTAAGCATCAGTATTATTTGAAATAAAATATGGTATAATCAGGTGAACACACAAACACAGTTATTCCTAATTTGGCTCCAATTTGTCTCTACTTCCCCAAATATAGTGAGACATTTCAGGTTCTCCAATGAAGTGTTACAGAAGTCTTGTTTGAAAGTATGGAGTTCCTTGTCAGTGAGTCTATGATCTGAGTAGAAATGCCAAAAGATTACAACCATCTCCTTTGTTTTCCTGCCAAATAGACTAGGCATCTGCCTAGGAAGCTCAGATCTCCAATGGAGCATAAGTTGATTTTGAAAATATAAATATCCTTGTATCGCTAGAACCTGATTAGAAGGTAGTGAAAGGTTACAATATTTCTCTTTACTCCCTACAAAATACAACCTTCTTGCCTTGGAAATTGAAATCTAAAGCAGGTAACACTGACAAGACACATCCATCTATGTGGATGACAAGACATCCACATAGATATGGATATGTGCCAAGTATAACACAGATTGAGACATTAAATGTCCAGCATTAAGTAAAATTAGCAAGTTCAGGATTCTTCAGTGTGTCAGATGTGCACATGATAGCTGTGTAAATGTGAACACATCCAAATAATCTTGGAAGAGCCTGTTGTGTGCCACAGAGCCAGCCTTTCTGAAAAGCTGTAGAGCAACCTTACAGCATTGAAAAGGCAATCTGGAAATAAATGTTATCTACCGGGATCCTTACTGGATCCTTACTGGACTATTTAGCTCTTTAAATTGGCCGTCTCATGCACAGACAGGTATTTTGAGAATATCAGTGCAGTTGAAATGGGTTTTATTGCTCCCTTTCTTTTCCATAAAATATTTATTTTTCTAAACTCAACTCTTATAATTTACATGGTAGAAACAATAACTGATGTAGAAAGATAGAAATTGAATCATGATAAGCAGATATGCCAAAATGTGGGTTTCTTTCATTTTCTAAAACTGACCTTATGTTGCTTAGGAGTTCCTACTCCTAAAATCAGAAGAAAATAAGAAAAACATTAAATTTGCTAAATAGAACTCAGTCTTCTCTACTTTCCACAATTTCTGTGTAACTTCTCATCTGATTCACAGAACTTTCTAACAGAGTATTATCTCCCCAGGCAAGAGGCATCTTCTACCACTCCTTTCTAAGATATCTGGGAGCAGATGGGAGCTTATGTATTCTTATGGTGGGGACTAGCGGAGAGAAAAGCTCTGGTTTTTGTGCTGTCCTTGGGACTGCAGTGTCTTGTTCCACCTGCCAGCATCATCTCTATTCTTGGTCACCAAATGTCAACACCTGGCACAATTCAGGGGGTGTTTTGTTGACCCTGTCAATGCATGTGGATCACCTCCCCTCCCTGAGTAGTAGAATCTCTCATACCTTGAAGATTCCCTAAATGCCCTGCAGACCATGGCAAAGAGGAAGGGCAGCCTAGGGCCCATTGTAGCTATTCTCTTCATCAGTACTTTTGCTCCTATTTCCAACTTCTTGAATGGGGTAGAATGGAGGCACATCTTATTAATCCTGATTTGACTCCTTATGAATCTCATGAATCTTTTTTGATAAGTTTTTTATTTCTCTTTCAAACTGGTGAAAAATTATTCATTTGTATTTATATTCTGCAAATTATTAGAATATACAATCTTTACAAAATAGAATGACTCAGGGAATTCTGGGTACCTGACACAATATGGTCCAGACAACCATAATCTCTCTTCTGAACTATGGCAATCACCTCCTAACTGGTCTTTCTGCTTCACCTTTGCCTTCTTAGTTTACCTCAAAGAAGCTAAGTTATTTTTTTCAAATATAAATCTTATTATAACAGCTCCCTGCTCAAAACCCTACCATAGTGGTAAATAACACAAAATAACATAAAACATTCTTAACCATGGCCCACAGGACCCTCATGATCTATGCTTCCTGGTTATCTTTCTTCCTACTCCTCCCTTTGCTTGATTTACTATAGACACACAAGCCTCCTTGACATACCTTAAACACACCGATCTCAATTTTTTACTATTAAGGGGCACCTGTGTGGCTCAATCAGTTAAGCATCTGCCTTTAGCTAAGGTCATGATCCCAGGATCCTGGGATCAAACCCCACATCAAGCTCTTGTTCAGTGGAGAGCCTGCTTCTCTCTCCCTCTGTAGCTCCTCCTGCTTGTGTTCTCTCTCTCTCTCTCTGTCAAATAAATAAATAAAATATTTAAAAATAAACAAAGGCACCTGGGTGGCTCAGTGGATTAAAGCCTCTGCCTTCGGCTCAGGTCCTGATCTCAGGGTCCTGGGATTGAGCTCCGCATCGGGCTCTCTGGTCAGTAGGGAGTCTGCCTCTCCTCTCTCTCTGCCTGCCTCTCTGCCTACTTGTGGTCTCTCTCTCTCTCTGTCAAATAAATAAATAAATTCTTTAAAAAAAATAAATGAACAAACAAACAAACAAATAAATAAAATGTTATTAACTCTGCCTAGAATTGCCCAACTTCTGGTATTCTTTTAGCTAGCCCCTTCATTTCATTTAAATATCCGGTCAAAAGTCAACTCTTCAGAAAAGCCTTTCCTAATCTCATGATCTTAACTAGTACAAATTCCATTTCTCATCCATTTTAACATGATTTATTCTCTTCACTTATACTTACCAGTAAATATATTATGTTTGTTTTGTTTGTTTACTGTGTGCCTTGCTCAATACCACAAATATTCCATGTGGTCAACAGTTTTGTTTTGTTTCAATAACATATTCTCATCCTATAGAACACATTTTGCTGATAGTAAGCATTGAGTTAATAAATATATGCTGAATAATTCATTAGTTAATTAAGGAAAGCATTACTAAATGAATCCTATTCTCTAGGAAATTTCTCTGAAATTAATTTCACATGAGATCAAAAAAAAATAGGAGAACTTCAATCCAGGATAAGTTCAAGGGGCATGCCCAATGCAACTAGAATCTGATCTCATAGCCACAGAGACACAAAAATAATCCTGGAGTTGCAAAGGGTAGAATAATAAAACCTTCCTCTCTGACACACACTGAAGGGGTCTTGTGGGTAATGGAGGGTGTTGTAATCCGAAAAAAGTAGAATGGTTTGACATCTACACTTGTGAAAATATTACTCTTTTTTATTTAGTTTGTAGCTAAAAAGCTTTATAGTCTTTATTCTTTTATTATTTTTGTATTAACTTTAGCAATACTATGAAAACTACTTTTGTTCAGTGACTTGGTATCTTTAATCAGATTTTAGTACCCAGGTGCCTCAATCTCCTACTGTTACAGTGACCTAGGTTCTCTTTAGACAGTGGCCCACAATATAGGCTTCTAATTTTTCATTTCCCTGTGGTCCCATATGTACCTGTCATGTTCCATTTAATTCCAATAGGGACGTGTTTTCTTTTTATAGGATATAATACTTTAAACCAAAGAAATTTTAATATGGCTTTCAGGGTTCCTGATGTTAGAAAAAAAAATTTTTTAAATGTACTTTCAGAACTCTACAAATCATACATACATGAATGTATTTTCAGTAATCACTGCAGCTATTCTTTATTAAACATTTACTATGTGATTGACAGCATTTAACCACACAGAATACGGACTATAATCTCTGGCTTTATAGCTGAGAAAACTGAATACAGAAGGCTTATTGATAAAGCATGTTCAAGATTACTCAGGGACACCCAAGTGGCTCAGTTGGTTAAGTGTCTGCCTTCAGCTTGGGTCATGATCCCAAGGTGCTGGGATCAAGTCCTGCATTGGGCTCCCTGCACAGTGGGCAGTCTGCTTCTCCTTCTGGCCCTCCTCCTTGTTTGTGATCTCTCTCTCAAATAAATTAATAAAATCTTTAAAAAAATAATCAGTTAATTTTATTAATCCAAACCCATGTTTTTACATACTTTTCAGCAGGACATGGATAGCTCCACCTTTCTTTTTTTTTTTTTTTTTATAGCTCCACCTTTCATGTACAACTTTCCCAACATTATTAACACAAATATTGAATACCTATGGTATACAAGACAAGGACTTTGTTTTCAAATAATTAACTGAAAGAGGTTTGCTCATAGTTCTATCAATACTCTTTAAGGTATGTTTCCTTTAATAATAAATCCAAGGTAATTAAGACATAAATATAATGCTGCTTTTTAATATAAAAATAAAATGACATTTAATGAATGTTCATGAGAGCAGAAGGGAGAGAATAGAATTATATTAAGTCACTTATATTAATGGGGTTTTTATTAAAGTAAATGAACTTTCTCATTTGGCAGGATTTGATAAAAGAAATAATTAGTTTCTTTACTTGGTTTTAAATTAATTTTCTATTTTTAAAGACTATCTTATCCCAACATTTAGAAGAATGAAATAATCTTTATTTAAATCAATGATAAACATATTCAAGATTGCCAAGTACAGGAGAAGGAAACTAACAACTAGCAATTATCTATTTTGTGCCAAGCTTTTAATTTAATTTTGTTTAATATAATTTAATGTAATTCAGTAATCCAGTTAGGTAAATTTTAATATTCCTCTTTAAATATGGGAAACACACTCAGCGAGCTTAAGTAACTTGCCCAAGGATATTTAATGGATGGAGGTGGCATTTGAACTCACAGCTTTGTAACTCCAAATCCTGCTCTGTTATTACCAACACCTTCTTGCTTTCCAAGCCTTATTTATTTTTCTCATTTCCATCCTCCAGCATCCCTTTATACTCCGCTTATATTGGGAACCATTACCTTATTACTTATTATCATTACCTTATTACTATAAACCATTACCTATTACCTTAGATAAGATTTTCCTTTATAACTGAAATTAAATCAGCATAATTATATACTTGGTAGGACAGAACTCCTTTTCAAGCTCAAAAAGACACAATATACATATATACATGCATAAATACATACATGCACATAGGCAGATATATTTCCAACACAAATAACTAATACAGCATTGAAAATCAGATTAGAGATTATTAGTCTTTAATGGATTATTAAAACTCAAAGGGATCTCCACAGTGCATGCAAAACAATAGAAAAACTTTCATTACAGTGGGTTTTGGCTCACTTGAATAAATCAAATGAGATTATATGAAAATAATTTCTGAAGGGACAAATGTTACAATAAATATAAGTTAATATTATTTATTGCTACTTTAAAATAGAGACACTTAGAAATTATGTATAATTAAGGACAAGGTATTCAGTCACACTCTACCTCCCCATTGCCACCTTTCAGCTGTGATTCACTTTACATGTGTTCAACATTAACACTCTACAAGTCTTTCCTTTTAAAAATTTTGAAAGACTGAAACAAGTCTAAAGATGAAAATGAAATGAAACAAACTCTACTTCAAAGGTTTCCCTTTTAACTGTATTTCTTCTGATTATACTTGGTAGAATGCCTTAATTCTATTAATAATCTTTAAGAACTGTCATTTTTAATCTACTATGAGTCTCAGGTCAGACTAGCTTGAGATACCAGTAAACTGGAAAAGCACCAAGAATCTGAAGGCAAGCATTACTTCAAAATTAAGTGCAAAATTCAAATTATGGAATATAGATTTATTATGTTTGGCAAGTATTAGGTTATATGTGACTGTATTTAACTTAAATTATTCAGTCTACTAATTTACATGTTAGCATTGATCATTTGTATAATTATATAATTAGATTATATCTGGCTATCTCAGAACACTTATAATTATATGTACAGTGCTTGAATGTGTATCTCCCACTATACAGAAACAAAGTCAAGCAAAATTAAGCAAAATCCAGTCGATCTGTCCAATCATAAAAAAGTAGACAAAAATTCTAGGTGGAAAATATATTCCAAATTTCTTGAATTAAAAGAAGTTAACATTTCTTTTCGGACTTTTTAAAAATTTTGTTATTTCATCTGATTCTTCTTTAATGCAATTCTCCTATTACCTTGAAATGTAGTTGTAAAGTGTAAAGTTAAAATGTTCTTTCTAAATTTCAAAAAAAAAAAAGTGTGAGACAATTCAATTGAAATCATTTCAATTGAAATCAACAAATATTGACTACATAGCATCTTTCATGTAAAGTGCTAAATACTTTTCACAACTGTAAATGGTAGTACAAATTCTAAAAAGTTTTTATATTCAGAAATGTAACCTGTAGTGGAGAAACACATATGTAATAAACAAATACATACTTAATATAATGTACTTACGTAAACTGTATAGTCTAGTATGTTAGATTACTGGCATTTGTCAGTCACTAAACATACTGTGGACCAAAGATGATTATATTATTTAACCCAGTAAAAGCATGTCAAAAGTCTGGTCTCAGAGAACAGAGATAAAGAAAGGCATTAGCTAATATTACTGCCTATTCTGTCATAAACAGTGACCTAAATATTTTACTTAATTAATTTCATTTTTTATAAAGACTTTTTTTTAAAAGATTTTATTTATCTGTTTGACAGAGGGAGAGAGAGATCACAAGTAGGCAGAGAGGCAGGCAGAGAGAAAGGGGGAAGCAGGCTCCCTGCTGAGCAGAGAGCCCAATGCTGAGCTCGATCCCAGGACCCTGAGATCATGACCTGAGCAGAAGGCAGAGGCTTTAACCCACTGAGCCACCCAGGCACCCTGAATGAATTTCATTTTATCTTCATATGAATTATATAGTAAAGTTAATGCTATCATCTTTATTTTGAAGATGAGAGAACTAAAATACAGGTAGATTAAGTAGCCTGTCTATTATCACCTAGCAAGTCAGTCAGTGGAGCCAAGATTGAACTAACAGTCTCACTCTGAAGTCAGCAGTTATAATTATTTCATCATTAGTATCATACTAGCTCATATTATTAGAGAGATTAACAGGTAGTAAGCCTTACTTTTTATTACTGTAAAAATAAGACAAAATTAACTTATATACTTGCATGTGTAAGTAAGTGCTTAAAAAATAGGAGACTCACCCAAAGTGAGTTACACCCTTTAAAACATTCAGTATTCTGGGAGCAAGGGTAGGGGTGAAAATGCTTCTGTGGAAGAAAGCATGTGAAATTAGAAGAATATGGATATTGTGTTCAAGCAACTATGAATTTGACCCTGGGTTCTCTCACACAGTAGCTGTG
Source organism: Procyon lotor (assembly GCA_028646535.1). NCBI lineage: Eukaryota > Metazoa > Chordata > Mammalia > Carnivora > Procyonidae > Procyon > Procyon lotor. Next base: position 63,712,554 of record CM053613.1, read on the forward strand.
TAATTCTGGTCAAATTATTTAATATCCCTTATATTTATGTTCCTCATTTATTAAGACAGAGTGAGTACTGTCTCATAGAGTTTTTGTGATCACCAAATAAAAGAAGATGGGTCATGTGCCTAGTACAGAATCTAAGGCATAAAGTTACACTCAATAAATAATTTGACCTGCAGTTTGCCATGTCAGAGATTTACTAATATCTTTTTTAATGTGGTAAAATATATGTAAGATAAAATTTACCACTTTAACCATTTTTAACTATACAATCCAGTTTCATTAAGTTCATTCACAGTGTTGTGTAACCATCATGACTACCTTCAGAACTTCTGCACCATCCCAGAAATTTGTACCCATTAACAATATAGTTGCAGCTATTAACAATATAGTTATAATAATATAATAATATATAACTGTGATGATATTATAGTTATTAACAATTTGCTTTTAAACTCCCCATTCTCTTCTTCCCCCAGTCTTTGAAAATCTCTAGTCTACTTTCTGTGTCTATGAATTTGCCTATTCTAGGTACCTGATATAAGTGGAATTATATTGTATTTGTCCTTTTATTTCACTTAGCCATGTCTTCAAGGTTCATCCGTGTTGTAGCATGTATGAAAATGTTTAAGGCTGAATATTATTCTATTGTATATTTATCTACATTACATTTTTGGTCTGTCTAATCATCCATTGATGGGTATTTGTGTTGTTTCCATCTTTTGAATATTGTAAATAATGCTGTTGTGACCGTTATTGTACCAGTGTCTGACTTGTTTGGAATTCTTCCAGGTGTTTACCTAAGAGTGGTATTGCCAAACTCTTTTCCACAGTGGTTGTACTATTTTATATTCCCACCAGCAGTGCACAAATGTTCTAACATCCTTGTCTATACTTGTTATTTTCCATGTTTTGATAAAAGCTATTTTAGTAGGTGTCCTGTCGTATCTTATTCTGGCTTTAATTTGTGTTTCTGTGATGACCAATGACATTGAGAATCTTTTCATGTACTTATTAGCCATTCGTATATCTTCTTTGGAGAAGTGTCTATTCAAGTCCTCCTTTGCCCATTTTTGAATTAAATTATTTGTTTTGTTTTTTTTGAGTTGTGGATACTTAATATATGTTGGATAAAAATCTCTTGTCACATATATGATTTTCAAATGTTTCTTCAATTACGTGGGTTCTTTTCACTCTCTTGGTGATATCCTTTATGCAAAGAAGTTTTTAATTTTGATGAAGTTCAGTTAATCTATTTTTTCTTTTGTTGCCTGTGCTTGGTGTCATATCTAAGAAATCACTGTCAAATCCAAATTCATAAAGGTTTCTCCTTATTATTTCCTTTAAAAGTTTCATTTTTGGGGCTCTTTATGTTTAGGTTTTGATCCATTTATTAGCTGATTTTTGTATACCGTGTAAGCTCAGGGTACAACTTCATTCTTTGCATGTGGATATCTATTTCCCAGCAATATTTCCTGAAAAGATGGTCGTTCCACCAGTGAATGGTCTTAGCATCCAAGTCAAAATCAATTGACCAAAAATATAAGGATTCATTTCTGGGCTTTCCATTTTGTTCCATCAGTCCATGTCTGTATTTATGCCAGTACCACACTGCTTTTATTGCTGTAGCTCTGCATGAGTTTTGAAACCAGAAATTAATTGTCCTCCAGCTTTTCTCTTTTTCAGGTTTTTAGCTATCCAGAATCTTTTGAGATTTTGTATGAATTTTAGCATGAATTTCCCTCTTTTGAAACAAACAAGCAAACAAGAAAAAAAAAAACTTGATGCCAGTGGGATTCTGATAGAGAGTGCATTGAAATTATAGATTGCTTTGGGTATCACTGTCATTATAACAATATTAAGTCTTCCAATCCATGAACATAGGATGTTTTTCCATTTATTAATGTCTTCTTTAATTACTTTCAATAATGTTTTATAGTTTTCAGTGTTCAGATTTTCTGTCTGCTTTTAAAAATTTATTTCTAAATTATTTTTATTAAATTATGTTTCCATAATTTAATTACCAAAACTCTTACAAAGAGTTTTATAAGCTGTAGAGTAAAATGTAGAAATTGACATAAATTTCTAAACATAAGTAGAAAGGAAATACTATTGGTCAGCTTTTACTAGGTTATGCTGCAAAATAGCAAACTCAATGTCACAATAACAAGTTTTTTTGTTGTTGTTCACTTCATGTCAGGTACAGGTTAGAGCTGAAGTTCTGTGTTCTCTGATGATATGGAACTGCTCTATGTTTCTTTTTCATCTGGGATACATGCTGAAGGACAGCCCCATTAGAAATATATTCTCTCATGTCAAAGGACAACATTAAGAAGTCAAATAGAAATACACATTCTCCAGACTTTTTTCTGGGAGTTAGTGTGTTGTCAGTTTCATTCACATTTCTTTGCTCAAAGCAAATTCCATGGCCACTCAAGATTAATGGGGCAGGAAAACAGCAAGGGCACAGAGAGAATGAATAATCATAAACAAATAATTTCCATCACAGTTACAAATAAAGAATGATCTTTCACAGTCCTGATTGTTACTTTCTTCTAGAATTGTCACTTGCTGTACTGTTTGAATGCTGTTACCAAACCTAACTGCTTTCTTTCTTTGTGAAATAGAAGAAAATTCCTTCTTTCCTCACATGTCAAAAAAACTAAATGAGGGCACAATTATAAATTGCCTTGAATAAATTTGAATAAAGGTTTATCAATTTCCAATTTATCACACTTATAAAAAAGATTCAAAATGTCTTTGGTTTTTTAAAATAGCAAATATCCATGAAAATGCCACAAGGCTTAGAAAAAAAAGAAGTAAAATGTATTATTTGACAAAATTTATTAGTAATGCAGTATTAGTAATGAGAAAAAAGCTTTTTTTATAAATTAAGATTTCAATTAGTATGATAATTGTATTTATTTTTTAATTAGATAGTTTTAACTAAATTGAATTGCTTGTTTCTAAAGCTCAGAGATATTAATATACTATATTAAATTCCTTAAGTACTATAGTTTACAACTAAATTAATTCCTATTTTCATTCAAATATTCAGGTGGTTATAAGATTAGCATACTATGTTAATTTTCTAGCTTACCCAACATATACTTAGCCTGTTTTGTTCATTGAAGTTCCCATGGTGTTTTCCAAATGTTTTCATAGAAGCCTACTTCCTTGCTTAAAGGCAATTCAAGATTCTCATCTGAAATTTGTTCAGAGGAGATTAATGGGATACTTGAATAAGGAGAGAAGGCCTAGAAGGACTAGCTAATCTTCTATGTTCCACATTAGTTCTTAGGACAAATAAAGTTTCAACACTAGTAGACATTTTAAGAATTTATAGTATCCATAATATCAGAGTATAAAGATTTTGTGAAAAACAGATTCAAATTTGAATAGAACACTCT
>CM053613.1:63716057-63735649 GCA_028646535.1 Procyon lotor
GCTCCCTGCTGAGCAGAGAGCCTGATGCAAGGCTTGATCCCAGGACCCTGAGATCATGATCTGAGCTGAAGGCAGAGGCTTTAACCCCCCCCCCCACTGAGCCACCCAAGCGCCCCAAGAATGTCTCCTCTTAAAAGAATGACAAGGTTCTAGTGAGGGATTTTTAGGCAGCAGTGGAATATGGTCAGGTCTACATTTTAAATAGATCACCCTGGGAACTGGAAAAAGATGACTTTGAGGTGAGAAAAGACTAGAGACAGAGACACTACTAGCAAGGCTATATCTAAAATAGATGAAGATCTAAATGGGAATCAGTAGGAAGACACCAAAAAGTAAGAATGTGGGTTTTACTGTCAAATTGACCTGGCTTCACCCTTTTCCCTAGCTTTGCTACTTAATTCTTTGACAGTGTATAAATTTGTTTTTTTTGTTTTTTGTTTTTTTTAAGATTTTATTTATTTATTTGACAGAGAGAAGACACAGTGAGAGAGGGAAGATCAAGCAGGGGGAGTAAGAGAGGGAGAAACAGGCTTCCTGCTGAGCAGGGAGACTGATTTGGTGACCCTAGGATCCTGGGATCATGACTTGACCTGAGCCGAAGGCAAATGCTCAAGGACTGAACCACCCAGATGCCGAAAAGTGTATAATATTCTTAACCACTCTAACCCTCAATTTCCCTTATCTGTAAAATGAGCTATGGTACAGGAACATTTCTCATAAGTGGTTTTATGGATATAATGAATAAGACATATACACATTTAGTATCATGCTGAATATATAATCAATATTAGTAATGAGAACCAATTTTGTTGTAGTAGGTAAAATAATTTTCTCAGTTTACACTTTTAGAAAGTGGCATAGCACAAACCTGGCTGTGGGCCTTTTGACTAATTTTTTTTTCTTTAATTTTCTATTCTACCATAATACTTCAGAGAACAGGTTGAGAGGAAAATAATTTTAGAGAAGTTTAGAGGTTGTTCAGTATTAAAGCTGAGGTTAGACTAATGACCTTGCAAATATATTTTTATGTCATTTCAAACATTCTAGTAAGTGTCCCTGGTATCGAAAGTTGGTTATGATCTGATATTATGTTTCCGAATAAATAAATATAATATGTAGCTTTAGCTCCTCAAGGACATAGATTGTTTCTAATTCCTCTTAATATTCCCCATGCCTCATATGTGATCTGACACATAACAGCCCCTCAATAAAATATTCTGTATTTCTGTATCACACTTTTTTTGAGAATCAGCTAATCAAACATATCATAATTGATATGAAATAAAAATAACAGATCAATGCAAATAGCAATGAGAAAATGGTGAGGGAATTACAAATAGTTCTTCTATACTCCTCTGGTAATATATTGCTGATGATTTTCCTTAGAAATTTTTTTCTGTTGGGGTTGGCCTGAGTGAAAAGGTATTATACAAGGTTCTAACAATGGCATCAGAGGAAAGCCTTTGAGATCCCAGCATCCCATCCACCCTCATTACTAACAAATCCTCCAAATATCTGGCTTCAGTACAAAGTGGAATTACTGAAAGCCTTAATATTATTGCTAATATTATATAAAAATAATCACTAATGATTATTTTTCTTCCTCCATTTCGAGATACCCTGCCTGGAAAAGCCATTGCAAGTGAGTGGCCGGAATTAGAATTCTTGTAAGGAAGTGACTTCCACACGTGGTTAATGATTTTACAGCTTAGCGCAACCTTCACACTCCTCAACTCCTACCCAACTAATTTGGTTCTGGGTATTAATCACAATCACAGGACAGGAAATGTTTTATTTTAATGTTTAATAAGTTTGAAACTCTGATTTTTATGATGTGAATGTTGGTAATTACACTGTTGGAAAAGAAAGCTGTCTATTGATACCAAAGATTTTCATCATATCAGATATTCATTGAAAAAGGCAAAATATCTTTTCTTGGACTTTAAAAATTTATAGTTAAAATTAAAGATTACCGCTATTAGTGTGCATCAACTCAGACCTGGCTGAGCTCAGTGAATGCTGCTCACAGTCTGAATCCAACTCTGCATGTTGGTAAATGCCTCTGTGACGTCACCACAGGGAGTTGGCTTCTCTCTACATCGACAGAAATGAGACAGTAATTAGAAGTGAGTGACAAGGTGCTTTTAATCTTTGATGAGGAAAGATTTTTTGTGTCAAAATATCTCACCAAAGGAGTAATTTTATCTGTGTGCATTTCTTGTTCTGAATGCATTTTGCATGATAATAGAAAAGGGGAAATTGTTTCTGAATGTTGCTTAGTGACAAATAGCAGATACACTGCCTTTGCAGATAACAGGTGTCTGAATGCTGTCATATTGTGATGTTGACAGATAGGACCCGTAGTAAGCTGGGGATATTTATACTGGAAAAATAATTTGTTTTTGATAGAATAAAATCAAAGATATTAAAATGCTTTTTATGGTATAATGACTCTAAAGGTTTAAAATTACCTGACAAGATTTAATCATCCAGTTGTAAAATACATTTTAAAGATTTAATCACCTGAAATGTTCGGAACAATGAGAAGACAAATAACCAGTATAATGCATTTGCTGTTTTATAGAAACTGCCTTGTCACTCAACATATGGGTTGCTGTCAGTTCAGACCACTTTCAAGCAATTCGTAATTATCCTGGAAAATTATCTGCATTGACTGTATTGAACTGGAAAATTAAAAAAAAAACAAAACTATTCATAAAGTTTAAATGGTGAAACATTAAAAAAAATAAATATTTAAAAAGACCAAAAAAAAAAAAAAAAAAGCTTATGTAACTATAGCTTCGCCTGGCATAAATTATAGGAATGTGAAAGGAAGAGTTTGATCTTGAACTGGAAAATGATAATGTTAAAAGAACATAGTGTTTCTTTCCTTTATTTCCTCCCAGTCTAAAGAGAACATTTTATGGAATGTAAATTTAAAAATTCCATTTTGTGGAATGTAGATATAGTGATCAAATATAATAGCAGGTGGAAAAATTAATACTGCTTATCAGGACATAGGGCTCTGATACACATTGATGTTTATATAACACAGGTGTACAGTTACATACTATGCAGTACAATCAACAATTTCTTTTCTTTTTTTAATTTTTTTTAAAGATTTTATTTATTTGACAGAGAGAAACACAGCGAGAGAGGGAACACAAGCAGAGGGAATGGTAGCGGGAGAAGCAGTCTTCCTGCAGAGCAAGGAGCCGGATGCGGGGCTCGATCCCAAGGCAGACGCTTAAGGACTGAGCCACCCAGGCCCCCCCAATCAACAATTTCTAAAGAAGCAACAAATTAACATTATCCAACTGAGAACATCTCAGTGTATACTCTGTCCAAAAAGACACTTAATATTGAAATTTAAAGAAAATAAACAAGAACATCAATACCCAACTACGAATGAATACCATAGGCTGTAACCCATTAGACAGAGACAATATGAAGTGTTCAAAGAGTTCATTGTCATAACACTAAAAAGTAATGGGCTTGGCAATAAAGTACTATTCCAATTCCTGAAGTTCACTAATACTCCCATGAAATTAAGGTGATGATATTCTCTGACAGCATTTTCCAATAAACATTATGGATCTTCTCTTTCAAGATCTTATTCTTCAATAGATTTTGATGTGACTACAATCTTGGAAGAAATGGGAATCATAATACTACTGTTTACCCAAATCAGATGGCCAGAAAACTAATTTTATTTATTTCCCCATTTTAATATCCCCATGTTCCTTTTTATCAATTAGTTCAGAATAATTGTGAGAACAGAATATTTATTGGGACATTCAGGAGTACCTTTAAATATGCTACTCAGAACTCTCAGCCTAAAGAAAAAATAGCTCCATATTAGTGTTAAATGTTCAAAATTATTTTAACTTTAAAATAATTTTAGGGGGATACCTGGGTGGCTCAGTCGTTAAGCATCTGCCTTCGGCTCAGGTCATTATCCCGGGGTCCTGGGATCAAGCCCCGCATCAGGCTCCCCGTTCAGTGGGAAGCCTGCTTCTCCCTCTCCCACTCCCCCTGCTTGTGCTTCCTCTCTCACCATCTCTCTCTCTGTCAAATAAATAAATAAAATCTTTAAAAAAATAATAATTTTAGGAACGTTAGTTTTGTATTCAAATCCTAAAATAATAAATTTCATAATAAAAGGTCATCATATACTGATAATTATTTGATATGCTTTATTTAGTTAGTAATTAACAACTGCTTATAATATATCACACAAAGTTTGTGTTGAGGACTTTACACACATAGTCTTCATACTAGTGCTGGGTGCATTACATATATAATTCTTATTTTATCAGTGTGAAAATAAGTGCTTAGAGTGAACAATAACTTGTTCCAGGTCTCACGGTCACATATACCAATTAGAAATAGCACATGTTTGTCCACAGAATGGCAGTTTATTTGCTGATGATATGTCTCCCCAAAGTGTGTATAAGTTACTCTGTTAATATTTATTTGCCATGTACGTTTTGAATAGAAAATGTCTTAATTTAATTTTAGTAAACATTTGAATAAATTATCTCAAAAAACAGTTGAGATACTTGAGATTTGCCTACTAAAACACACTTATATTATGATAGAAAACAGATTAAAATCCAGATTCCCCCACATCCCATAATCCATGCTCTTTTGTTCATCATCTAAAATATATGGGATTTTATTATTTTATTCAATGAATAGTTATTGTATACCATGCTAGCTGCTGGAAATACTTTTTTTTTTTAAGATTTTATTTGTTTATTTGAGAGAAAGAGTGTGAGCATGAGCAGGTGGTAGGGGCAGAGAGAAGGGAGAAGCAGCCTTCCCACTGAGCAGGGAGCTCCCTGGGAGGGGCTCAATCCCAGGACCCTGGGATCAGGACCTGAGGCAAAGGCAAATGTTTAACCCACTGAACCACCCAGGTGTCCTTGGAGATATCTTTGTTGACAAGAGAATTAAGACCCTTTCTGTCTGGAACTTATAGTATAAGAAGAAGCCGTTTATAGATGATTTTATGAATAACTAGTTATCATTGTGAGATGTGCTATGAAAGAAAAAAATAAATTAAAATGTGCCATGAAGATATATGACACACAGGTCAGATTTAGGCAAGGCAGATTTTCCCATGGATGCAACTGGGACCTGCATTTGCCAGGTAGAGATTCAGAGAAAACAGTTGTGAATGTCTTGAAATGTTAGCTTACACAAGCAAAGGCATTTAATTGAGTAACTTAATTAATTAAAAAGCTATTGTAGATAATTGAGAAGTATCAAAACATAGAGCAGAAAGGAAAGAAAAAAACAAAAACAAAAACTTGGGCTTTGGGAAAACCTAGTTTTAGTTGTATCTCTGCCACAATCTATATGCACTAAAGAAAGCTGGGAATCAAGTTCATATAAACAATTATCTTCAGATTAATACTCAGGGATATCATCACAGCACTAAACATTTTGAAAATCTATTTTTGGATTGATGAAGCGATGTTTAAGAACCAGTTTTGGGGCTACCAAGAAAAACACTGTTGTCACATTTCAGTTTAGCCTAAACATACTATTAATGAAATTACTCACATACCTTATTTGCTATGCTTGACTCTGAAGAAGTACTGAATACTTCCAAAATGCACACCTACCTTCAAATGATAAAACTTAGCCACAGTTGAAAAATTCAGTTGTTTGTGTTATACAATATAGAAATCTTATTAAAAGTTGCAGCATCCTTGAAGTTTTTTGTCTTTGTGTAAACATTAATTATACTTATTAATTGTCACAAGTAAACATTTCTTAAGAGGAGAGTTGGCATTAAATTGAAGAAATGGGTCAGGGATATTGTCACTGTTTTGCATTGCAACTCTTATATGATAATTGGTTCAATTTGGTCAGGCCTACTTTATACAAGATTGTTGTGGCAAAGCTGAATTGAATTGCTGGTCTTTTAAAATACTAGGGTATTATGAAATTTAAATAAAGAAAAAGGATAATAAAAGAGTAATGCCTGTGGGTGTTTGTTTCCCTACCAGGTCTCCAACAGTATTTGGGATAACAGGCCTGGAGGGAATTAGCAGCTGTCTCAGAGGCAGGAACTGCTGCCCAGCAGGGTCAGGCTGCTCTGTTTGGAGTAATTGGCTATGCAGCTCTCTGTTGAGGGGAGGCATCCTGACTCATCAGGTTTCTATTTTTGTTCATTTGTTTGTTTTCTCAGAAAGAAATGCACATTTTCTATATTGCATATAAATCTTTACCTAGTGAAGAAATCTTTGTTGATGGAGATAAGAAAAATTAACTAGTAAAGATTAGTTGTGGGAAATGCTTTAAAATATAGCATGCATCACACTATATTCAGATTATATCCATTTTCAAAAATGTACAGTTTTTAAAATGTATATATTATATAATCATATAAATATACTTTCAAATTTTACACTTACTTGATATATATGGTTGTTGCTAAAGTATTTTTTTTTAATATATGTTTACATGCACACACATTTATATTCATTGCAACAAAGATATATTGAGTAATTAGTCTGAGTAAGTCAGAGCTGAGGATTGGAGAAATACAAAAATAAGGCGTTGTTACTCTTCAGTGTTCTTATGATTCCAGGAATATAAGGATTAGATGGACTGATTTCCTTTTTTTAAAAAGATTTTATTTATTTATTTGGCAGAAAGAGATCACAAGTAGGCAAGGAGGCAACACAGAGAGAGGGGGAAGCAGGATCCCTGCCAAGCAGAGAGCCCAATGATATGGGGCTCAATCCCAGGACACTGAGGTCACTACCCGAGCCAAAAGCTGAGACTTTAACCCACTGAGCCACCCAGGTGCCCCTAGATGGACTGATTTCTTAGTGGGAAATCCATATAAGATTAAATTTGAATGATGCAGTTTTACCTTTTCTTTGATATCCGATATTAAAGAAGAGAAAGAGAAGCAGGTTATTTTGGTTTAGGGATCAGACTTGAGGTGTCAGATTGTTCCCAAACTGTTTTCAGCTTGAATGTTTTTTATGTTCTATAAGATGCTATTTTTAGCTTTCCTTAATAATGTTTTTAGTTTATATGCACTTAATTAAAAAAAGAATCCTTCACTAAAACAATCCTTCACACCTAAACATGAAATCTTCTCCCCATTTTCCATGGTACATGTTTATGTCTTTCTGTGTGCAAATTTATGTCCATATGTTTAACTGTGAAATACCACCAACACAGTAAGAAAGAATGAGACCTCACGGAAAGTTATTGCCAGTAGACAGGGAAAGAAAGAGAATCAACATAAAGAAGAGTAGGGAAAAATGCTTGTCAGCTGTTAATGGAGAAATAATAAGAAATAATAAAATATGATTTGCAAAATTATTCAGTTTCTCTTCAGTATCCCTCAGTGGTTTGATCATATTTCTACTATAACATTTATCAGATTGTATTATGCTGTATCTATTTACATTTGTTTCTCACCCACTGGGCCAAAGCAGAAATTTATAGTGTATTCTTTTTCCTACTACTAACCTTTAAAGACTGGTAGAGAGTGATTATGTAAGTATTTTTTACATTTTTTCCAGGTTTACTGGGGCTAATTTGCCCAAAAAAAAAAAAAAAAGACTGCCATAGTCAAACTAGTTAGCATTTCCATCACCTCCCATATTACTGTTTTTGTTTGTTTTTCTGGTGAGAATACTTAAGATTTACACTCCTAGCAAATTTCAAATGTACAATACTGCATTGCTAACAATAATTACCATACTATACATGAGATTTCCAGAACTTATTTATCTGAATAACTGAAACATGAGCGATTTTTCTTCTTACATTTTAAAATATAAAGGATGTGTCTCTATGCAAAATCTTCATATTTAAAAACTAGGTTAGTAGAAGATTTAAACATATCCTCCATGATTCCAGGGAACACCTATGTGCTTGGTATAATCTGGGTGTCAAGAAATATATTTGGCTGGAAAGACTAGTTGGTGGGAGACAAAGATTTTCTCTCCTATACACAAGGTTTCCAACAGTAGAGAACCATCTCCAGACTACTGACACCTCACCATGGAGCCGAAATACAGATGATTTGGCACACAGAAAATTAGTGAGTCAATGTGCATGAGGGACTTAAATGGAATTTTTCTTGAAAGTACTTTACAATAGTGGTCTCCTAGTATTCACAGAGTTGTTTTTCCTTGATAAACTGAGGTTGTGGTTGGTATTCGGACTTTTCAGCAGGCTACATACCAGATTCCTCTGTCAGTAAAAGATGATAATTGTCTTTCTCTGCTTGACTTATTTCATTTACATAATCCCCTCTAGTTCCATCCATGTCAATGCAAATGATGGGTATTCATCCTTTCTGATGGCTGAGTAACATTCCATTGTATATATGAACCACATCTTCTTTATCCATTCATCTGTTGAAGGACATTTGGGCTCCTTCCACAGTTTGGCTATTGTGAACATTGCTTCTAAGAACACTGTGGTGCACATGCCTCTTCTTTTCACTATATGCTGGCTGAATGAATATAATTTAAAAAAGAAATTAAAAAATATATGATTATCACTGTCAGGTTTCATAGTGTCTGAGAGTCCAGTTGGTTGAGATAAAAATTGTCAGTGAGGAGTCAGACAATGCCAAGTAGAGCAAAGAAGAAAAATTAAGGAGTTCATATCTTAATTAAAGGTTCTAGATCTAGAAAAGCCTTATCACTAGAGTACAAAACTGGATAGACTAATGGAAACAGAAATGTAAAGAGAAGAAAAGAAATGAAGAGTTCTTAGAGAATAAGAGAAATTAATCCTTAAGAGACACCTTGGAGGTTGACTATCACATATCCTATACAGTTTCATGTTCTCTCATTTTTATTTAATTACAATTAATTGGTATTTTTCATTATTTTTTTTAAAGATTTTATTTATTTATTCAACAGAGGGAGAGAGATCACAAGTAGGCAGAGAGTCAGGCAGAGAGAGAGGGGGAAGCAAGTTCCCCACTGAGCAGAGAGCCCAATGAGGGATCCCAGGACCCTGAGATCAGGACCTGAGCTGAAGGCAGAGGCTTTAACCCACTGAGCCATTCAGGTGCCCTCATTATTCTTTATTACAAAAAGCTAGCATGAAAATGAAAATCAAGCACATATACAAACAGATTTTCTAATTTTATTGATGTATCCATATTTTTACATAACAAAATGCAATTTATACTTTCATTACCATTATACTACTGAAGAATTCACAAGTATAGCTTTTCTTTTACAAGCCTCAGGAAGTTTACCACATACTTCCTCTAAAACATGACAAATATCATATGTCAAATCAAATGACATGTGTATTACTTCTTACATTCAATTTTAAATATCATTCATACAATCCAGAAGCACAAGCAAGAAGTAATCAAAAAAGTTATCAAAACATCTCACTATTCTTCAAAAGAACTTCTCTAGAAACAGATCAGAAAGTCATTTACAATCTACGAACTGGTAAATTATATAATAGAATTTAACACACTCAAAGCTCTAATTTTCTTCAACTAAGGACCAATATTCAAAGGTCCAATTTCTTCTTTTTTAATTTAATTTTATTTTTTATTTTTTTTTCAAAGGTCCAATTTCAGAGCTGGAAAAATGTCTGTTATTTTCCACACATCTATTTTAAATTTCACATTGATTTTCCCTCTCAGATAATATTAAAATGTAAAACAACAATAAAAACAAACAAAACATCAATTTGACTAATACAAAGCCAAAACTTATGGCATCAGATACATCCATTGGATCAGAAAAATACCCAGGATTCTGGCTGGGTTTAAGTTAGAAAAAATGACAATGATCCATCTGCTAAAGCGATCCTGAATATATTGAAGAAACCAGATTTGTACATGACACAGGAGTGAAAGAGAAAAGTTTAGGGAGGTGGCATGAGCAGATGCGATAGGATTATAAAAGTAATGATTTAGATGTTTCATGTAGAGAATATTGACCCCATGTCCCACTCCTGACATATCTTTTGTTTCAGAGACCAAATGTATCGGTTATCTTCTATGGTCATAATAAACAGCCCCTAAATACCAGGGGCATTTCTTGCTTGCCTTATCTGAGAACCACATTTCAAGTGAGGTTCTGCTACAAAATATGAATATATTGAGGGTCTGCTCCACGTCTTCTCCTTTTGGAACCAGGTTGAAGAGGCATTCCTATCTGTGCATGGTATTCTTTTGGTAAAGAGAAGTAAAAGTGCTTAAAAATCCAGTTAAATGTTTATTTTTGTTATTCAGGCATACTAAAATGTCTACTAATAGCATTGTAGTCAAAACATGGTTGACTCACTTTTTTAGGGAATATTTGACCACATTGTTATAGAATCCTTTACCTATGCCTGATGGCAAAAAAAATAATATTAATAATAATAATTTCCAGTGTAGTGGAAAGGACTGGCAGTTTTGTTTTCTTCCACTTACCATAGCCACTATCATTTACCCAAAGACCCATTATGTCAGTACCAAGGAGAAAGTAATGTAGGCATTCAGCTGCTAACGATGCCCCTTTTCTGATGAACATTCCAATAACAGCACTTAGACTATAATAGTCCTATATTTCCAGATTGTATCAGAGGCTGTCATCAGTCAAAAATCGTTAATTTCATGATCTACATGAAATCATGTAAATGACAGCTCATTCTCCAAGACTCAGCTAATACTGAACAAAGTTAGATTTACTGACTTGTTGCAATAAGGGAGACTGTACACCACCGTGAACTATGGAGTGTCTTACTAAGGAGGGGTGGGAATGGCCTTGATATAGGGTATGGACATTTGCTGAGTGATTTAGGAAGGGTTTAAGGAAGTGGGTGATTTAGTTTGGATTAGGTTCTGTCAGGAAGCAAAGAAATGCTTCCTGATTTGATGATTGGGTATCTTAAACATTTCCTTTTTGTCTAGCAGGTGTGAAGAACAAAGCAGAGCTAGAATTGTCATTGTTAAAAAAATAAAGAAGTAGTTACTCATATTTGTATATAGTGGGAAGTGTTTTTTATATATTATATTACCCTTGTCTTTTTCTTATATTCCTACATGTTTATAAATCAGTCTTCTGCTTATTTTCACTATGTCACAGAACTCCTCTTATTACAGTTGATACTTTATAGAATTGTTTATGTTCAGTATAGAATGCTACAGACAATTTTTTTTTTTTATTTTCAGAACTTCATAAAGCTTCAGGGTTTTCTTTCGTTTGTTTTAAAATGTTGTTTGTATTTTATATTTCTTAATCTTAGCAATTCTTAGTTGGCTTTCTCTTTTCTCAACTTATTCTAAAAATCATAAGGCTGCATTTTCCATAATGAACTTATTAATTACCCTTCATCATGTAGGCTTTTCTGTAAACCTATACCTGATGCTGATGTGGCATCAACTCATTCCTACTCTCCCCAATTCCACATACAAATATGAGAATACTTAGTGACAACTGGAGTGTAACAAATATTTCCTTCTCTGGGAAGTACTTATAGTTACCTTATCTTTGGTGCTCATGAAAGACAATTTGGGAACAGACAAGTAAAGATCACTTCCTTTCTGATTTTTATTTATTTTTACTTTTTAAAAAAGATTTTATTTATTTATTTGACACACAGAGTGAGAGAGCACAAGCAGGCAGAGCAGCAGAGGGAGAGGGAGAAGCAGGCTCCCCATCGATCCCAGGCATCACCTAGCCGAAGGCATCACTTAACCAACTGAGCCACCCAGTTGCCCCCTTTTTAATTTTTAGAGTAAACTATACACTTTCTCTTTTCTCTGGCTGGCTAAAAGAAACTAATTAGTCCACTGAAATAATTTCTACTCTTTCTGAAGCACAATTTAAATGCTTTACCTGCTATGAGTCACATTTCCATGTGTCCTTTTTGAAAACACATAGGAAAAAGGAAACATACTTTTTTCCCTAGTCACACATAAAGCAAGACAGGATTTTCTAACACAGTTTACAGAGAATTTTAGACTGTCATGGGCTTAATTAAAATGCAATATTTTCTAGCTACAAACCTAAGAACAATAATTACTTCTAACTATTCCTTGGCTTTGAAGATTAAATAATTTCCCCTTATTTTTTAAATGATACAATATATTACAATATATTAGTACAATAGTACAATAATACAATTAGTACAATATATTAGTTTCAGGTGTACAACATATTAATTAGACAAAATGACATCACAAAAAGGCTAGTTACTTTGTGTCACTATAAAAGTTAATACAACATTATTGACTATATTCCCTATGCTGTACATTATATTCCTATGACTTATTTGCTTTATAAGCAAATATATAAGCTTTATATTTGAAATTAGTACTTCTTGATTCCCTTTATCCATTTGCCACCCTCTACCTGCTCCTCTCTGGCAACCCGCCAATCTGTTCTTGGCCTTTATGAGTCTGGGTTTTGTTTTGTTTTGTTTGTCTTGCTTTTTAGATTCCACATATAAGTGAAATCATGTGGCACTTGCCTTTTTCTGTGTGTTTTATTTCACTTAACATCATATCCTCAAGTTTCATCCATGTTGTCCTAAATGGCAAGATTTCTTTCCTTTCTAATGGCTGAGTAGTATTCCATATAACACTATACATTGAGTATACACACATACACATACACCATATCTTCTTTATCTACCCATCAAACTTGTTTCCGTATCTTGGCTATTGTAAATCATGTTGCAATGAATTTAGGAGTGCATATATCTTTCCAAATTACTGTTTTCATTTTCTTCAGATAGATACCCAGCAGTAAGATTGCTGGATCATATGGTAGTCCTCTTTTTGAGGAATCTCCATACTGTTTTCCACAGTGATTGCATCAATTTACATTTCCACCAATGGTGTGCTAGGGTTCCCTTTACTTTACATTCTTACCAACATTTGTTACCTATTTTTTTTTTAATAATAGCCATTCTGGGGGCGCCTGAGTGGCTCAGTGGGTTAAAGCCTCTGCCTTCAGCTCAGGTCATGATCCCAGGGTCCTGGGGTCAAGCCCCGCATCAGGCTCTCTGCTCTGCAGGGAGCCTGCTTCCCCCTTTATGCCTGTCTCTCTGCCTACTTGTGATCTTTCTCTCTGTGTGTGTCAAATAAATAAATAAAAATCTTTAAAAAAAATAATAGCCATTCTGACAAGGGTAAGGTGATATTTCATTATGATTTTGATTTGCATTTGACTTTGGAGGTCACATAATTTTCTTCCTTACTTTATCTTTAAAATTTATAGGAACACTACTCGTAACAATACTTGGACTCATGGACTTCAGAGACTTCTGTTCCCACTCAAGTACTGTAACCAGCCAAACTTCCTAGTTAACACATTTTTACTTTTTTTTTTTTGTAAGATTTTATTTATTTATTTGACAGAGAGAAAGAGATCACAAGTAGACAGAGAGGCAGGCAGAGGGAGAGGGGGAAGCAGGCTCCCTGCTGAGCAGACAGACTGATGCAAGGCTCAATCCCAGGACCCTGAGATCATGACCTGAGCTTAGCCCACTGAACCATCCAGGTGCCCCCACATTTTTACTGTTCTAAATCTGTTTCATGTTAACATCTCTACTTATTTAGATGCTCCTTTACCAATAATTCTGCCCATTTTCATTTTCACCAGATTTATTTCTCTAATTATAAAATAATAACTTTTTAATAGCCATAATTAACAAACTATACTTTGGGCTATCTTCCAGTCAGTATCATTGGATATATCCGAGTATTCAATAATACATGTGTCATTTTGGCTTTTGTAGAGGGAAAACAAGCATTAAAAAATGAGTTATGTTACATAACATTGGAATTTAACTCTAATCTTGAGAATCTATGATTCAAAGAACAGTAATAGAAAAAACATAATTTTGCATAGATTTTAAATACATACTTTACTGCCCTATTTGAGGATCCTTGGCTGACTGTTTGATATTAACTAAGACCCCTAGGATGGATGAACTATATCTGGTGAATAAATTCTCTGGCATAATGTTATGGGCCAAACTTATAAGAAATTGACTAGATGTACATGTAAGAAAGCATAGAACTAAGTGGGTAAAAAGTAAAAAGAAAATGAGATTTATAGGTTTACTACAATTAATTAATCATATCCAAAATAATTTATAAGAACTTATGCAGGGGCGCTTGGGTGGCTCAGTCGTTAAGCGTCTGCCTTCGGCTCAGGTCATGATCCCAGAGTCCTGGGATCGAGCCCCGCATCAGGCTCTCTGCTCAGCAGGAATCCTGCTTCTCCCTCCACCATTCCCTTTGCTTGCGTTCCCTCTCTCACTGTGTTTCTTTCTGTCAAATAAATAAAATCTTTAAAAAAAAAAAAAGAACTTATGCAAACAGTATGATATACACTAAGTATATTAAAATAGTTGCTTTTATTTTAATCAATTATTTTCTTTTTTTTAAGATTTTATTTATTTGAGAGAGAGAGCCCAAGTAGGGGGTGGGGGAGGGGAAAGGAGCAGAGAGACAAGCATACTCCAAGTTGAGCAGAACCCTGATGTGGAGCTCAATTTCAGGACCCTGAGATCATGACCTGAGCCAAAGTCAGATGCTTAACTGGCTGAGCCACCCAGGTGCCCCTAGAATAGTTGTTTTTAGATCAGAGAACAACACAGCAATGGAGAAAGTGGATAAAAATAAATAAATAAAATAATTGATAAGACAGAAGCAAGACACTTTCAATGACAATAATTTGACACAAATTGAAATATATATTTCATAATATAATATTAATAACCTAATATACAATAAAATAAGAACATTAAATAACACTTGACCATCTTATTCCCATGCCTGTTTAATTGTCTTCTGAACACATATGGCATCCTGAAAAAGAGTTTATTAATTTTATTTTTTACTATCTACTACTGCTCATCTTTCCTAACTAGGAAGTTATGTTTATAAGAGCAAGGAATTTCTTTAGTTCTTTTTTTTCTCTAGTACAAAAGCAACACCTGCCATTTATTAGATACTTAAGCATTCATTACACAAATTAATGAATTTTATGAATAATAATGAATTTGAGATCATGCCATAAGTCATCTCATTTTTAAATATTATCTCCTGATTGAAAATTTAATAATAAAAAGAATCTGAGGTGGGAGCTGGGTTGTGATAATGGTAAGAAGTAAAATACATTTAAGTGGTTATTAGTGAGTGAGTGATTTCTGGTTCAATGATTTCCTCAACTGAGGTGTCAAATCAAATCAGTGTTCCAGTTCAAATGTAAGTTGAGACTGAATAGAATATAATCAATATAACGTGAAAGAAGATATTGATTGAATGTTATATCTGACCTAAAGAAAACACTATTATATCTATGTCCATTGTACTAACTATGAGCATGAACTACTCTAAAAGGTTTTTTATAAACTGATAAAATGACTTTGCATCAAAAACTTGGAAATAGGGGTACTTGGGTGGCTCAGTCAGTAAGTGTCTGTCTTCTGCTCAGGTCATGATCCCAGGGTCCTGGGATTGAGCCCCGCATCGGTCTCCCTGCTTAGTGGGAAGCCTACTTCTCCCTCCCTCATTGTCACTATTCCCTCTTTCACTGTTTCTCTCTCTGTCAAATAATTAAATACAATCTTTAAAAAAATAACTTGGAAATACAAAAAAGATGTATATGTGTGTGTGTTGGTGGGGATAGATAATAGATGGTAGATAGATGATAGATAGGTGATAGATAGACAGATAGATGCAAAGAGTGTGTGTATATCTAAAAAGATGAATGCTACTCTTGAAAAACATAAAAGTCTGACTATCTCAATAGATGCAGAAAAAAACTGACAAAATTCCACCATCTGTTTTTGATTAAAATTTTCAACAAATTAGGTTTAGAGACAACATAATTCAACATGATAAAGGTCATACATGACAAACCCACAGCTAACATCATATTCAATGGTGAGAAATTGAAAATATTTCCTCTAAAATCAGGAATAAGACAAGGATATCCACTGTCACCACTATCATTCAGCATAGTATTCAAAGTCCTAGCCATAGATGTCAGACAAGAAAAATAAATAAAATGTATCCAAATTGGTAAGGGACAAGTAAAACTGTTGCTGTTTGCAGCTGACATAATACTATATATAGAAAATTCTAAAAAAAAAAAAGTAAGAAAATTCTACAGACTCCATCAAAAAACTAATAGAATTAATAAATGAATTCAATAAAGCTGCAAGACACAAATTTATATACAGAATTTTTGACAGTTTCTATAAACTGATAATGAAGTAGCAGAAGATAAATTAAAAAAATAATTTTATTTATAATTTCATCAAAAAACAAAATACTTAGGAATAAATTTAATTAAGGAAGTAAAAGATGTGTATTCTGAAAACTATAGGATATTAATGAAAGAAATTAAAGATGGCACAAATGGAAAGATATACCATACTTATGGAATGGAATAATTAATATCGTTAAAATGGCTATTACTCAAAACAACCTACAAATTCAATTCAATCCTTATCAAAATTGCTAATAGTATTTTCCACAGAACTAGAAAAAATAATCCTAAAATTCATATGGAACCGCAAAAGATGCTGAAATTTCAAAGTAAACTTGAGAAAGAAGAATAAAGCTAGAAGTACCACAAACATAGATTTGAAACTATACTACAAAACTATAGTAATCAAACAGTATTGTATTGGCACAAAAATTGACATGTAGATACTAGAAGAAAATATAGAGCCCAGAAATGAACCCATGCTTACATGGTCAATTAATTTGTGACAAAGAAGGCAAGGATATACAATGAGGGAAAGACCATATCTTCCATAAATGAGGCTGGTCAAAGGGCAGCTGCCTGGCTCAGTCAGTGGAGCATGCAGCTCTTGATCTTCTGGTTATGAGTTTGAGCCTCATGTTGGGTATAGAGATTACTTTAAAAATAAAATAAATTTTTTTTTTTAGAAAGGGTGCTGGTCAAACTGGATGGCTACATGTAAAGGAATGAAACTGAACCCCTTTCTTACATCACATATAAAAATAAACTCAAGGTGTTAAAGACCTATGTATAAAATCTGAAACCTTAAAATTCCTGGTAGAAAACAATAGGGAGCAAGCTCTACGCCATTGGCCTTACCAATATTTTTTTGGATATGTCTTTTCAGGCAAAAGCAACAATAACAAAAATAAAACAAGTGAGACTCTGTCAAAATAAAAAACTTTATAGCACAGTAAAGGAAACCATCAACAAAATGAAAAGGCCACTTATTGAATGAAAGACGATATTTGCAAATTATATATCTGATAGGGTTAATATACAAATTATTTAAAGATCCTATATAACTCAATGCCAAAAAATGACTGATATAAAAATAATAGAATAAAAAATGAGCTGAAGACCTGAGTAGACATACCTATAGCCAAAAGACACATGAAGAGATAGATGCTCAATGTCACTGGTCATCAGGGAAACGCAAATCAAAACCACAATGAGATATCATCTTACTGACCAGCACAATGAGTAGTATCAAAATGACAAGAAAGAAAAAGTGTTGGTGAAGATTTGGAGAGAAAGGAACACTTGTGAACTCTTGGAGGAAATACAAAGTGGTACAGCACTCTGGAAAACAGTATGGAGTTTCCACAAAAAATTAAAAAATAAAAATACCATATAATCCAATAATTCTACTACTGGGTATTTATCCAAAGAAAACAAAAATGCCAATTTACAAAGATATACACACAGCTATATTCATTGCAACATTATTTCCAATAACCAAGTTATGGAAGTAACTTACGTGTCTTTTGGTAGATAAATGGATGAAGATAATGTGGTAAACACACACACACATGAACACTAGAATATTATTCAGCCATAAAAAAAAAGAAATTGTGCCTCTCGTGATAACACGGATGGACCTAGAGTGCATAATGCTAAGTGAAATAAGTCAAAGACAAATACTACATGATTTCACTTATATGTGGAATTTTTTTTTTAAATAAACAAACAAGAAAAGCCAAGAAACAGATCAAAAATACAGAGAAAAAACTGATAGTTGACAGAGGGGTGGGCAGATGGGCAGAATAGATTAACAGGATTGAGAAGTAACAAACTCTAGTTTACAAAGTATATAAGGCACAGGGATAAAAAAATGCAGCATAGGGAGTGTAGTCAATAATATTATAATAATAATAAAAAATATCATTGCTCTTGAAAAACATAAATATCAGTGTTCTTATCATCAAAGTAAAATATTTGGCCTTTGTTGCAAAGAAGTTAAAGATATTTCTACCTTTTTTCATGGAACATCTTACCTCTCAGCACAATACCTGTACCTTGCTATTATCTACAGATTTATTAATTCAAATGCTGGTCTGTCCAAAGTATTCTCAATGAAATGAGCAAATAGTAATAATGAATGTTTTGTTGTCTATAAAACCCTCTAAAAATGTGGCATGATCTTAATCTATCCTTATCATTATTCAAATAACATTCTTCAAATTTGTTTGTTCGAATACTTTTTTGAGCACCACTTGAGTACCAGACATGTTTTTAGACAATGGGATTACAAAAATGAGAACCCTGATTCTTTTGAATTTACTCTCTGGAAGAGTAATTTTCAAAATTGCTTACATGTTAGAAATATCTGAAGTATTTAAGAAATAATAAAACCTGAAACCCACACAGACCAAATAAATTAAAATCATGAAAAGCGAGACACAGGCATGTGAATAATTTTAAAAGATCTCCAAGAAATATCATTATGCTGTCCATACTGACACCTGCTTGTTTGAAGGGTAATGCATCTAGGTAAATAAAAAGTTCCAAATCAGCATGGCAAGCAAGCACTATGCTAAAATTCCATGGAACCAACAGGATGGATCTTCAGGCGAGAGCAGTGGAGAGATTGCTTTAAGAGTCTCACAAACGAAATATAATTTAAGCTGAGATTTAAGGAATAAAAAAGTTGGCAAAAGTCAAAAAATTCTAGAAAAAAGAAAAAATCTTTCTACAACCTCTGTGCCATATGAGAAAATATGGACTCCTTCAGAGAAATGGAGAGAATTTGATAGATTTTAAGGATAGTATCAAATAATTTCTTAACTCTCAGGATTGGTAAGAAGTTGTCTTTATCTCTTCTCACATATTTTTATATGTTTGGAGTGTGCTTTTCTGCTTAATTTTAATGTATATGGTGTATGCTCCCATTTTTCACAGGCATATGAACAGTCAAGTTTTTTGAATGGTAATTTCCTATGACTCCTGTTATTTATGAATCCTCTTACTTTATTTCATTTCACTTTATTTTATCTTTATTTATTTATTTTGAGAGAGAGGAGTAGGAGGGTCAGGGGTGAGGGAGAGAGAATCCCAAGCAGACTCCACACTGAGCACAGAGCCCAACACAGGGCTTGATCTCACAGCCCTGAGATCATAATCTGAGCCAAAACCAATATTCAGTCAGTTGACGCCTGCACCACTCGTAAGTAAATCTAAGAAAGGAAGGAAGGAAGGAAGGAAGGAAGGAAGGAAGGAAGGAAGGAAAGAAAGAAAGAAAGAAAGAAAGAAAGAAAGAAAGAAAGAAAGAAAGAAAGAAAGAAAGAAAGAAAGAAAGAAAGAGTGAGAGAGAGA